>CALYLW010000649.1:252500-338180 GCA_944989445.1 Ampullaceana balthica | reverse complement strand
ATACGTAGATTTGATCAGAATTTAAGAAATTGGTGGACTTTTGTGTACACTTATCTATTTTCTTTTATTGTACTCATCTCTCGCTCACCATAACGAGATGCTGAGGATACAGGAAATATCTGCAATGTCTCAAATAATATTTCCTGTCGTATTAGATTAAGTGCTTACAAAATTTGTAGAAAAAATAATTTTTCAAAGTCACTTGTTTCAAAGCAAAATATAAAGTATAATAAAATTTTTAAAAATTGGACATTTCTGTAGATGTCATTTAAATGGGGGTTTCACGAGTTGAGCGCGGACAGCGGAGGATGTTTACTTCTTGGGCTACACAAAGTTTGAAAATTAACATCATCTGATGGGTTGTGCACCGATGTTCTAGAATAATTTCATGAAGTGATGTTGTAGTGTGTATTCCCTATTCAGCATTCAATATAAATCAAGTATTTGTACAGCGAGATGGAAACAATCGAGTTTTAAATATTTATTTTTCAATTCATAAACAAAGAGATGAACACAAATTTTCTGTCTATGTTCATTTTCTGTCAATGTTTATTTTTCAGAGTTTTGACTTGATATTTAAATCCAAAGAATCAGTTAAATTCATTTCGAGTAGTTTAGCAGGTCTTCTTTAAAGTTCAAAACGACCTTGTAGGTCAAATAAATATGGGACAGTTTTTTATTTAATTTATGTGTAGAATAGAAATGGTTAGTGTTTGGGGAAATTAACGACAGAAAGATTATATACATATATTATTAGGGACCAACCGGGTAGACATTTTCTATCGGGTACCAAATCCGAATAGTTAGATGTACTATTTACCGGATCCAGGTACGAATCCGAGTACTAGGGTTGTTAAGCTAAAATCGGAAATCCAAATTAATTTCGATTTTGAAAACGATTAGCGGTTGCTTTATTTCGCAAAACCATAACAGTCTTGTATTTAGCTTTCACGTTTTCTACTAATAAAATTAAATTTCAGGCATTCAATTTAGTTTAATAAATTATTATAGACTGTATTTTTAACGCAATTTCCCATATTTGAAATGTCTGTAGAGCTTGATCCTGCAACTCCTCCTGAACCATACCAGATAGAGGGTTCGGGTCTTTGCAAATATGTAATTGAGGTCTCAAGAATGTGCAAGGGCCCAAAAATACCGACAAAATTTACTGGATTTCCTGGGGAAAAAAACGAAAAAATATCAGGATTTTTCAATTTCTCGCCAACCATAACATCTATCTGGTTGAAATAAACGCCAAACGAAAGCTAATAATATTTAGATGTTGTTGTTTGTCCGTCGATTCGACGAGGACCACTCTAGTCATCCGAGGGTTGCTGGGGCTGGCTCTGTTTGTGCATGCGCAGATGAATATTTAGAACATTGTTGAAGAAGGCATTTTTTGAAAAATGTCTTTTCGTTCGACTCCCGTAATTTTAGCAGCAATTTTTGAAAGTAATTGTTTTGTTTAATCTCTAAATTATTGATTTGAAATTACTTTTAATTTAATCTAGAATGATAGTTAATGGGGTTTTCGCGCCTTGTGAATGCTTATATTAGATTGTTGCGTGGTGCTCATTATATTGACACATTCTTGGTGTGATGTAGCGTGAGGGGATATGACGTCATATTTTGTGTAGTTTCTGAATTACTGATTTGAATCGACTTTTAATTTTAATGTAATCTAGAATGATTTCACCTGGATAAAAAATCTGAAATTCTTTTTGAAATTGAGTTTAAATACTCATTTGAGTTTTTATTACTTGCTTATTGTTTACATTAATTACCGTCTACACTCTTCATGCAATGATATTATGATCAGAAGAATGGATTATTAATTTATTAAGATTTAAATAATAATAATAATAATCAATTGATAATTTATATAGTGCTGTATCCCAGTAAGGAACATGAAGGTATTAACATACATATAAGTAATAAATTAGCATTTATACTATAACAACCACATTAATTACAGTAGGCTACATAGCACAAAAATTGCAACGTTAATCATTAAAAGAATTGTTGTTTCATTAATTTTAAAATATGTGTCTTAAGTGCAGTCTTGAAGGACTTGGTTGTTTGAATACTACGGATGTATAATGGTAGAGTATTCCATTGTTTGGCTGCACAAAAAGAGAACGACCTTTCGCCAAATGTTTTTGTGCGTTGCCTAGGAACAGAGAGAACGCGTTTGTCCGTAGAAGAGCGTAGCTGACGAGTGGGTGGGTAGACCGACAACAGTTCAGTAAGATAGGAAGGATATGAGTCGGAAAAGAACTTGTGACAGAGAATGCCCAGTTTTTAATCAATTCGGGCTTGTATAGGTAGGCAATGAAGTGAGTAAAGTAGCGGAGTAACATGGTCATGTTTTTTTGCCTTAAGAACTAGTCTGGCAGCTGAATTTTGTAGTTTTTCAATGCATTTGTTATGCGCACCTGACAGAAGAGAATTGCAATAATCAATGCGAGCTAGAACAAGAGCACAGACTAGAGTTTTTGTTGCACTAATTGTTAAGTATTGGCTGATTGAGCTTATCTGACGGATGGCGGTGTAGGCAGAGCGACTGATGTGATTGATGAAGTTGTTGGTAGACTTGTTGTCAGAAATAATGTAGCCAAGATTCCAAGTCGATGTTGTGAACAGTATATCCGAACAGGCTACCTGCAGAGAATTCTGAAGAGACAAATTAATGCGTGATTTATTGTTGCAAAATAGAAGTGTTTCAGTCTTATCATCATTCAGATTGAGTTTGCTGAACGTCATCCAAGACTTTACCTCACCAATGCACTCTTGCATCAATTGGACAATGGAGTCAATATTAGAGGGATCAGTGTAAGTATATAGCTGAGTGTCATCTGAAAATCAATAAATTCATTATATATTACTTGTAAATTTTGGTTTCCCTTGTTAATGTGTTACTTACTTACTTTGTAACTGTTAGCCGCTGCTAATTGTTTGTCAATATATTTACTTAAATTTGAATTTAACTTATAATTTTATTCTATAGTTTAAATTTTTTAAAGTAAATATGGCGGCGTTGCGCTAGTCGCTAAAAGTAGACACGAAATTTTCTTAAAAATTAGTTTATTAACTTTATATCTTTATAACTACAAATTATGAATTTATATAATTACGAGCAACAAAGCCCGTCCAAGGACGTCCCGCCACCGTTCGCTGGCATGTTGTAACTCCTCTCTAACAGCCGTCTCGACCGGCATTACATATGCATCGCGTCAAAAATACTATTCATTATAGATAAAATTAAATAACTCGTAAAAACATACCTTTTTGCTATAAATCCCAACGCGCATAACTCAAAATAATGTCTTGGAAGAAATACTGCACCAAAAATTACTTGTTTTGAACGTCCGCGTAAATGGCGTAAACGTGTTCAATATGATTGGCTGTAGGAGTCATATGTGTTTGAGGGACCAATCGCTATAGACATAGATGACCGGACAGAACGGACAGAAAGGACAGAAACTTGCCTTTCATTATATAGGATGTTACATTTGTAATATTTTAAACAATATTTAAATATACTAATCTTGATATTTATCGAATTCCAAAATTGTATTTTTAAAGGCAATTTTAGATATTTAGCATTTGGTTTGTTTGCGTGGGCACTATTTTCCGAGGCGAATAGTTCCGAAAAGCCTGATATCCGACCGGGACGAATGTCTGGAGCGATTTCCTGTTGTTCCCTATATATATATATATATATATATATATATATATATATATATATATATATATATATATATATATATATATATATATATAATATATACACTGTACTTTGACAAATACATTTTATATTTATGTAAGTTAAAACTTTGAACAAATTAAAGACCCCGATTGGAATATCTGTATCGTGTTCCATCAAAGTATTTTATTAAGGATTATGATATCTTTTATAAAGTATTGTCTTGGTCTATGTTTCAATGAAAATTTTGTTTACCAGAAGTTACTTTAATTAATCTTTATGACAAAAGGATAGACATGAATAGACAATTATTAAAAACCACAAATATTTAAACAATTCTTGGGGCATAAAGCTGGAGTAATTCAGGTTTACCCAAAGTACATTTTGATCTGCGGTTTATAGAATGTATAGAATACATCTTCAACGTTTTAAAAAGTTATCTTGAATATTTATTTTCAAAAGATTTTTATTAGGGGGCCGTCCATAAAGTACGTCACGCTCCAGAGGGGGGAGGGGGTGTAAGAAAGTGTGTCAGTTTGTGATAGAGGGGTGTTTAATATTAAATTTTAATTATTTTGATAATTAAAAATATCTTTTTGTTCGAAAGTGTGACGTACTTTAGGGGGGTGGGGGGGTCCGAGATTTGTGACAGCATGTGATAGGGGGAGGGGTAGTTCAAAATGGTCAAAAATTATGTGACTTACTTTATGGACGGCCCCTAGTCAGATTGGAAATGCTATTTTTAAGAGCTTCTAAAAATTGACGAAAAAAATTAAATGTGAATGAAAAAATTCAGCGGTTGTTCCAGGAGAGCGTTTTATCAAAGCTCACGTGATATTAGGATTGCGCAGTATCCAAACTCACGTGACATTTGGATTGCGTGGTATCAAAACTCATGTTATGTAAGACTAGATAATTTTCATATAAGATGATTTTCATATTTGAAACACATATATTGTTGCCGCTGATATGATTTTATTAGCTTACTTTAAATGTTCGATAATCTGGGAACAGTTAATTGTAAATTATTAATACTCTGTGTTGTTGTTCGTCCGTCGATTCGACGAGGACCACTCTAGTCATCTAGATGGCTGACGAGGCCGATCCTTGTACGGAAGGTTCGGGAACAGAAGGGACATGGGACGAGTGGGACATCTCCAGGAGGGTTGACAGCACGGGCCTTTCGGGCTTGCCTCTTCTTTTCTGTGGCGGTGATCCTGTTTTGCCTCGCTTGTCTTGGCAACTTTGTGGATGAAAGTTCGCCAGGTGGATCGGTCCATTGCAGCTCGTTCCCACATGTCTGGGTTGATGGCAAACGATTTCAGTTAGGCTTTCAGGGTGTCTTTGAAGCGTTTCTTGTGCCCGCTGGCCATGCTGGAGCTTGCCATAGAAGAGTCTCATTTGGCACTCTCTCGTCTGGCATTCGGACTACGTGCCCTGCCCAGCAAAGCTGGGACTGCAGCAGAAAGACGAAGATGCTGGGTAGACCTGCTTTGGTCAGTACCACTGTGTCTGGAATTTAGTCCTGCCACTTTCTGCGGTTTGTTGTGTGAAAGTGGTTAAGCTTTCTAGCATGGCGTTGATACACAGTCCATGTTTTGACATGCATATAGCAGTGTGGGGAGTACCACTGCCCTTTATACTTTCAGCTTGGTCTGGATGGTAATGCCTCTTCTGTTCCAGACATTTGGGTACAACCTGCAAAAAGTGTAGCTGGCTCTAACAATATCTGACGTTCACTTCGTCATCGATGGTGACATTTTGAGATAGTGTGCTGCCTAGGTATGTAAAACGGTTCACTATGTTGAGTCTCTGGCCATTGACAGTGATTTTGGGCTCAACGTAGGGCTTCCCAGGCGCGGGCTGATGGACGATCTTCTTTATGCTGATCGTCAGACCAAAGTTTGTGCAGGCGCTGGAGAACAGGTTAACGCTGCGTTGCATGTCGGCTTCTGATACAGCTTTGAGGGCACAGTCATTAGCAAACAGCAAGTCTCTGATGATGTCTGTCATAACCTTGGTTTTTGCCTGGAGCCTCCGAGTTGAACAGTTTGCCATCTGTGCGGTACCTCAGGTTGACACCAACATCCTCGTCTCTGCAGGCCTCTGCATGGCGGAAAACATGAGGCTAAACAGTGTTGGTGCCAGGACGCAGCCCTGCTTGAACCCAGTTTGTGACTGTGAAAGGATGACTCTCCGCTGTCCTGGACTCTGGCCTGCTTGCCCTCGTGGAATTGTTGCACCAAAACGATGAATTCCGTTGGGCAACCGTACTGAACATGATCTTCCACAGACCCTCTCTGCTAAAGGTGTCAAAAGCCTTGGTCAGGTCGACATAGGTGGAGAACAGGCTGGAGTTCTGCTCCTGGTATTTCTCTTGCAGCTGCCTGGCAGCGAACACCATGTGGATGGTTCCTCGCTCTTTTCGGAATCCACACTGAATTTCAGGCAGGAGTCCTTGGTCAAGGTGGACTGTGAGGTGGTTGAGCAGGATTCTGGCAAGGATCTTTCCTGAGATAGAAAGCAGGGCTATGCTTCTGTGGTTGTCATAAGGCTGTCTACTTCCTTTTCGCGTATAGAGATGTATGATGGAGACATCTTTGAATTCCTGCGGAATCACCTCTTGCTGCAACATCATGAGAAACAGCTGGTGGTCTGTCCAGCATTCAGCGCCGCACATGGACGTGGTCACTCGAACATCCTGCCTGTTCCTCTTCCTCACGATGACATAGTCAATAAGATGCCAGTGCTTCGAGCGGGGGTGGATACATGACGTCCGCTTACGGGTAGGGAGGCGGAAGATGATCGTGTTGATGATCAGCAGTTCATGTTCAGCCCAAGTCTGGAGCAAAAGATCACCGTTGTTGTTGCATTGGCCCACTCCATGGTGTCCAAGGACTCATTCTCAGGCAATGTTGTCCTTGCCAACTCTTGCGTTGAAGTAGCGTAGCAAGATGACTTTGTTCGCCTTTGGAACGTCGGTAATGACAGTGTGAAGTTCTTCGTAAAACTTTAGTTTCACTTCATCTGGGTTGGTTATGGTTTAAGCGTAGGCACTGATGATGGTAAGATGCTTCTTTCCAGCCATCAGTGGGAGTTTCATGGTCATAAGCTTGTCGTTCACTCCCTTGGGAAGTTCCAGCCAGCTTTCCGACAAGAGTTGTCCTAACTGCAAAGCCAACGCCTGCTTCACGCCGCTTCTCGCTGGGTCTGCCACTCTAGTAAAATGTGTAACCAAAGCCTCTTTCATAGAGCTCTCCTTTTCCCGCGAACCTGCTCTCGCTCAGGGCTGCGACGTAATTGCTGTATCTGGTGAGTTCTTTACAAATCAGAGCTGTTCTCCTCTGAGGTCTGTATGCATCGTCTCTGTCCTGGAGTGAGCGCGCATTCCATGCGCCCACTATGAGAGGAATTATCCTCGTTTTCTTCTTTTGGTTTTGACCGCTGGTATAGGGTCCCCACCAACCGCAGTGAGCTGGCTAGGGAAGGCTGGAGCAGGCCATGTTTAGGGCACCTCTTTAAGCCCTTTCCTAGATCCATGGAGGCGAGCAGTGCTTTCCTGTAGAGGGCTGCTCAGTCGCCCAGGTTGCTGCCGGACTCCACCGCTGCTCCGTGTCAGCGAAGAACGACCAAATGTCCTGAGCCGCCTGTGTGCAGGGTTACGGCTACGGCTCCCAGTGTACCCATACCTGCCGCTTCGTCGCTTGCCTGTCGCCACAGGATTTGTCAGTGACTGATGGGATTGGATTGACACAGAATGTAGTATCTGACTCTGCCATAGAAAGAATACCAGATCTACCAGTTCTAGATCAGCTTGATGCTCCACCGTCAATAGAGGAGCTTGGTAGGGCTATCGATCATCTGAGAAATGGGAAGGCCCCAGGCAACGATGGCATTCCTGCAGAAGTCCTTAAGCACGGCCAGCCAGCACTACTGAAGCCTCTGCACGAACTCATATGCGATTGCTGGGAACGCGGTCACATCCCACAGGACATGCGTGACGCCAAAATAGTTACGCTTTATAAGAACAAAGGAGATCGCAGCGATTGCAATAACTATCGTGGTATCTCCTTACTGAGTATTGTGGGAAAGGCTTTTGCCAGAGTGATCCTTGCACGCCTGCAAATTCTGGCGCAAAATGTCTACCCAGAATCACAATGCGGTTTTCGGGCTGGCCGGTCAACAATGGACATGATCTTCTCACTCAGCTACAAGAGAAATGTCGGGAGCAACAGAAAGCCCTCTTTGTTGCCTTCATAGATCTAACAAAGGCATTTGACCTGGTCAGCCGCGAGGGTCTGCTACGTATATTGGAAAAAATAGGATGCCCGCCGCGGCTTCTCTCCACCATCGAGTCTTTCCACACCAATATGCACAGCACAGTGCTCTTCGATGGTGCCACCTCAGAACCCTTCCCAGTCTGTAGCGGAGTCAAACAGGGCTGTGTACTGGCTCCAACACTCTTCGGTATCTTTTTCTCGATGCTACTGCGTCATGCATTCGAGGACTGTTTCGAGGGTGTAAACATCCATACCAGGGCGGATGGAAATCTGTACAACATCAGCCGTCTCCGTGCAAAGAGAAAAGTGGAAAATGTTTTAATTAGAGAGCTGCTCTTCGCAGATGACGCAGCCCTTACCTCACATTCAGAGATAGGTCTCCAACTTTTGGTCGACAAGTTCTCAGAGGCATGCAAAGATTTTGGTCTAACGATAAGCCTCAAAAAGACCAACATTATGAGACAAGGAACTGACTGCTTCCCAGCAATCTCCATTGAGGGAAACACCTTGGATGTCGTCGATGATTTTACCTACCTTGGCAGTAACATCACAAGCACACTCTCCCTGGAAAAGGAAATTGAAACCAGAATCGGCAAGGCTTCATCATTAATGGCTAGGCTGAATAAAAGAGTGTGGAACAATGCACAGCTCACTGCTAGGACAAAAATCACTGTGTACCATGCCTGCGTGCTCAGCACACTCCTCTATGGCAGCGAGTGCTGGACGACCTATGCCAAACAAACAAAGCAACTCAACAGCTTCCACTTACGATGCTTGCGCAGGATTCTGCACATCAAGTGGCAGGACAAGATAACGAATGTCGAGGTACTCAGAAGGAGTCATATGCTGAGCATGCACTCAATCCTGAGTGAGAGGCGCCTGCGGTGGCTGGGACATGTCCGCAGGATGAGCTCGGAGCGCATTCCAAGAGCCCTGCTTTACGGTGAGCTGGCAACTGGTATGCGGAAGAGAGGACGCCCCTGCTTGCGCTTCAAGGATTTCTGCAAGAAAGACATGAGTCTGGCGCAGATAGACCATAAAACGTGGGAAACCATTGCTGAGGAACGCACCTCCTGGCGGGCTAAAGTACGCGAGGGCATCCAAGTCGCGGAAGCTTCCCTTACAGTCAAGAGCGAGGAGAAAAGGGCCAGGAGAAAGGGGAAGGGGGGTAGAGGAGCAGGAGGAAACGCCATCATCCCATGAGGATGGACGGATGCCATAGAGATCCATAGATGGGATTGGATGGATGACAAAAGTGACTTGCGCGATGACTTTGATTTAAGTGAGAAAGAGTTGCGTAGTTCATCGCTCTCACTCTCTCGCCCGAGACCATCTTGATCCAGTGGCTGGACAGAGTCGAGACGGCTGGTTATGGAGACGGATGCAGTGGATGGCCATGATCTCCTGCGTGTCTTGTCATGCCCTTAGCACTATACCTTACAATAATACCTCCAAAGCAGACAGTAGGATGTTTATATCAACAACTTCTCAAGCTCCTAACATATATGTTGTCAATACATCGTAATAGCCAGTCCATGACTGGCGTATGCATCAAATTAGTCAATTACGTTAGGAGAATCCCTTGGCACGGAAGTGTAGACTAAAACCATTAAACAAAAATTAAATTATTGGCCAAAGATAGAGCGTAGACAGTTACGTGGTAATTACCTTCTACTCGAACCAGATTTTTCTACTTTTATGTTTTCAATATGGCACATTCTCCATGTCAATAGAAACATGCTTTCGTTTGCGTTACCCAACACTTTCTAACTTGCCATTGGCGGCGCTTAGGTTGAGTCAATATTTCCCAACGTCTTAATAATCCTTAGAAATCAGCTCATGTAAAAAATTTCCGGTTAGTAGCCAATGAAGGGCTGATTTTAAAATAAATAACTAAAATGAGAAAAAAAGGAACAAAACATATATTCTTTTCTGGTTACTAGGGAAGCACTTAATGTATCCATGGTAGCGAATAGTTAGTCTAGCCGGGGTATTGAGGACTCAACTAGGCAATTTGCGAAGACAACATTTTTTAAAGTTACCTTTAGCGGTGGACCCTTGTGAACACTCTGAGAGTGGGGTATGGTGGGGTATAGAAAGAGGAAGGATTGCCAGAGCCATAAAAGTTTACTGTAAAAATATGTTGTCAGTGTAATTTTTCAATACTTTCGTCGTCATCAATATGTTTACTATAGCTTATGGTAAATGGGAAAATGGCATCTCCGATTGTTGTATGCACTACGCAACACATTCTTGGCTTGGAAATAATTGAAACGAAATAGAATCACGTATGAGTGTTTCACCAGGAGTGGTATCATGGAAAATTGTATCATGGAGCATTCTTTTATAGTGAATTGTATCTTTAGGAATATTAGCATAGGGAATTTAATCATAGGGAATCATATCATGGGGAATTGTATCATTGAGAAAATATCATGGATAATTGCATCATGTGTAATTTTATCATTGGAAATAGAATCATGAGGAATGAGGAGTTTTATCATGTAGAACTATAACAAATGGAACTGAAAAAGATTTAATGTGGATAAAAGTAAAAGGATAGATAAAAGGAAAAAAAAAGTTAAGTAACGAAAATCTGGACTCGCCTCTGTTTTGCTTGGAAACGTCATACGTTCTGTTGGTTTATTACTAACAAATTTGGAATATTTCAATACCGTAAACATCTTTTAAGTACGTAAGAAAGTTTCATTTTTAGCTGACATCGACTCCTTACCCAGTCTATTCCATTCCGTTATCAAAAACGCAATTATTTATCGAATGTTTGGAAAATAAAATAAGCGTTCTTCCTACATGTTTGAAGGGTTTTCTTGGACACATCTTGAAGTGCCTTGATCTAGTCTCGTATTTTCCCTTGTCATGATGTAATATTATTTTTATTATTACTCCCCATCCATGTTCAACGATTGGTCCAGAGTCGCAGCTTCTTTGCTTTTGATTGGCTGAAGCTGAGATCAATAACGGTAACGAGATGGAGGACCCTGCGAGTTGTCCACTCTTCCCTTGATCATCTCTGGCACCGCGTGACCGATATAAGACCCGACTCTCTGGCTATCTCATTTTTGTGTGCGTGTGCTCCTTAGTTACGATTGAGCTTCTTTAGTAACAAGGCATTTTCAATCATCAGTTCGTGATAGTTTTATTGATAAGAAGTCAGTGAAAGGAGATAATAAGTGACTGGTATACCCACCAGATGAAAAGTTGTTCATCAGTAAGTGCTTGTGCTCTGTTACATTATATTTATGTAAAAAATAATAATTCCCTTTCCACTAAGTGATTTCAAGCCTTCATATGGGATACATCATTTCAAATTTTAAGAGATGGATTAATGTGTATAATGTTTGTGATTGTGGAGAGGATCCTTGTACCAATGATAATACGATTCTCAGCATTGTTTCTATTTCTTTGAGTGTAGGATTTTCTCAGTATTTTTTTTAAAGGCGGTATCCAGAAAAAGCGACGGTAAAGTACAGTATGTCGATTATTCGTTTTAACTACACATTTTCAGTGAAACGTACGGGAAAGCTTGATACAAAGATACCAATATTTTACTTTGGGCCGTCCATAAATGACGTCACGAAATTTAGGCCGATTTCTACCCCCTCCCCCCCCTCGTCACAAAAACGTAGACCTTCACTTTTTTCCAAAATGACGTCACAAAGGGTTGACCCCCTCCCACCCCCCCTTGTAAAAAGCCGTATTTCTATATGAAAATGAGCATGTTTCAAATCACGTTGTTGTCATTTAAATATTATTTTAGTGTAAGGCTGCATTCTAATATCGTAACATGCGTGAAGCCATGTAAAACTTCATTAAATAAATTTTAAATAATAAAGTATGTAAGTGGAACTTTTACTTAAAGATGCACGTTTATGATTTGACCTCACTTTATTAAACACCCCTCCCTGCCTCCCCCACTCCTTTGTGCGTGAGGTCTTTTATGGACATCCCCTTTGCACAAAAAGTTTTGAAGTCAAATTATTAATATCATACCATATCGTTAGGACGCATAATGATTACAGCAATAAACCATTAGAACACATGAAAATTACGGCACAGAATAATTATAATTCTAACCTATCAGCAAACCTTACAATTCAACTATGGTGCAACTATAAGTACAAATGTAAAATGTACAACACAATCTCAACATTAACACACACCACGCCCACACACGCTCCACACTAACACACATACCACACTAGCACATTGAAACACTACATGACACACAAACACACCACATGATACATAAAACCATGTCACATAGACACACCAATTTGAAACACATACCATACTAATAGATTTGGCTTTCATGGCACATGTATTTGTTAAGTGGCTGTGTAAGCAATGACGGATATACCGTTCCATAATAAATACTTAACTTATATGTCGTCACATGGTGTGTTTTACGTGATCATATGTTTCACATCTTCGCTTTGTATGCATAGTGCGTATTATCGTATTGCATGTTTGACGTTATTGTTTTGTGTATTTGACGTCATCCAGTTGTAAAGTTATACCTCGTTGTATGTTTAATTTCATCGTATTGGTATAAATCCATTAGTGGCTTCGAAGCCAAATTTGACGATATATCAATTTCAGCACAAGTTAAATATTTCAATTTCAAAATTAATTACTATTAACCACCAAATACGACTTTAAATCAATATAATCACACCAAAGACACCAATTTCACAGAATTTATGAAAACTCTTTGCCATTCAAGCAGGACAAATTTTTGATGCCATTAGGGGCCGTCCATAAATGACGTCACGCTATTTTTGCCGATTTTTTACCCCCTCCCCCTCGTCACGCGACGTCACAAAAACTTAGACCCCCCCTCTAAACATACGTCACAAATCTTTGACCCCCCCCAAAAAAAAACAACAACAAAAAACAAAAAACAACGTTATTTTCTATTTGAATATAAGGATGTTTCAAAACACTTTTATTGTCATTTAAATATTTATTATTTATTTAGTGAAGATCTACACTAATATCGTAACCAGCGTTAAGCATTTAAAAAAAACGTTTAACCGGCCTTCAGAAAACGAACTGTGTTAACATCCTTAGCTTATATTTTATTTTAATGCATACAAATTAAACATTGACTATTAATCAACAGGGTTAACGTCTTTGTTTAGAAAAATAACTATTTAAAAATAACACTTTAAAAATGTATTTTTTAAAATCCCTCAATTGACTGACGTAAGAAAGAGGTAAATAACCTTAACTGGGGTCAAAAAGGGAATTCTTGGGGGTAATGCAGACTCATTTTGGACATATAACATCCACTACAATCCGCTAGATATATTAAAATACGTCATGTGTACGTGTACGCTTGGAACATATGCCCATTATTAAACCGGTTCCTTCCAGAAAATGCATTTAAAAAAAAATTTGACAACTATATAAATTTCTTACCTACGCACTATATGAAGACACCTAAATCTAACCTACTTTCATTTATATTGACACGAGTGACAATAATCTTAATCCACATGACTTTTCTTTATCACGTATCATTTCTGTGATATTTAAAATTAATTCCTTAAAAACTGAGCTAAGAAGAAAAGTTGTTTTGGCTTCTCTCGATTGCGATGTAAATAATTTGATGCATTCAATAACCTTAATGAATACTTGACTAATTTTAAATGGGCTCATTTACCATTATATCTAGAACAGTGCTTCTTAAACTTTTTAGTATTGCGGACCAGCAGGAATTTTTTCCATTGTACCAGGGACCGGTGCACTATTTTCCCTGCACTGACAATTTTTTCAGTCCTTTTTTTGAGAATATCTGCGGACCGGCAGCGGATGGCCCACGGACCGGCACCGGTCCGCTGACCACCACTTTGAGAAGCACTGATCTAGAAGACTAGAATGGCCAGGGACGTTTGACAAAAAACCAATAGAACAATTATATCAAACTTAAAACGTTTTTAATCCTATCAAATAGATCCCCCCCCCTCCCCTTTTAAAGAAAAATGATATTTCGTGTCGTTTTGACTTAAAATATCTACACATAATCCTATTCGAATCATTTTTAGACACTTGTTATGCTTGTAAAACTAACCAGTAGCTTTTCCGCTAAAGACGCTCCCCAAATCGCCGAGTCATGTGAGCAGGACCTAGAGTCGGGGGGGGGGTGGGGGTAACGCATACATAAACTTGTATATTTGGGGGTAACGGGCAAAAAGGTTTTACGACTCCTTCCATGAGAGAGCCAAACGGAGCTGCGGTTACATCACAAATGCTTTGATGTCAACATCAAACGATGCAGTGTAACAAGTTCATATGTTATCTTGTGGATTCTCAAACTTAAGGATTATAATTAGATTTAATGTTCGTGTCTTGATAGCATACGCCAACCAGCGTCTGATGTCCTACTGACCAGCACATTGAGAAGCACTGATTTTAAATTAAAAAAAAGAAAAAAAAGTCATTCAATAAATTGTAAGCGACCAAATATTTCAGTGGAAGTTTTATTTAAAGTTACCCTTTTGATGTTACGTCCCATTTCTTCAACCCCCTCCCTCCCCCTCGTCACGCATCGTCACAAAAGTGTGACTCCCCTCCCCCCTAGGGGCGTGGCGTCATTTATGGACGGCCCCTTAGCAAAATTCGGGCAGTAAAACCGAATGACTTGAAGCTTACTTAAGGGAAAAGAAGAATGGAAAGTTATCACGATGTGTAAAAATGAATTCTCGACTTTATTTTTGGTCATAATAGTAATTTACCGTCTGTGACCACTGTAACGTTAACTCACCAATCTCTGTGACCGCTGTAACTCTAACTCACCAATCTCTGTGACGGCTGTAACGTTAACTCACCAATCTCTGTGACCGCTGTAACATTAACTCACCAATCTCTGTCACCGCTTTAACGTTAACTCAGCAATGTCTGTGACCGCTGTAACGTTAACTCACCAATGTCTGACACCGCTGTAACCTTAGCTGACCAATGTCTGTGATCGCAGAAATATATCCTAAAATGTCAGCTGAGGATTATGCCAGGGAAACAATTCCAGGGGCTTCGTGATAAATGTGCCAGACGCTAAGCTCTCTGTAAAATAGGTCTTGTGTCTGTGTGTCCTGCTCTATGTATAGGACGTGTGTCTGTGTCCCCTGATCTATGTAGAGGACTTGTGTCTGTGTGCCCTGCTCTATGTATAGGTCTTGTGTCTGTGTGCCCTGCTCTGTGTATAGGACCTTTGTCTGTGTGCCCTGCTCTATGTATAGGATTTGTGTCTGTGTGCCCTGCTCTATGTATAGGACCTTTGTCTGTGTGCCCTGCTCTATGTATATGACTTTTATTAGTGGGCCCTGCTCTATGTATAGGTCTTGTGTATGTGTGCCCTGCTCTATGTATAGGACCTTTGTCTGTGTGCACTGCTCTATGTATAGGATTTGTGTCTGTGTGCCCTGCTCTATGTATAGGACCTTTGTCTGTGTGCACTGCTCTATGTATAGGTCTTGTGTCTGTGTGCCCTGCTCTATGTATAGGACCTTTGTCTGTGTGCCCTGATCTATGTATAGGAATTGTGTCTGTGTGCCCTGCTCTATGTATAGGACATTTGTCTGTGTGCCCTGCTCTATGTATAGACCTTTGTCTGTGTGCCCTGCTCTATGTATAGGACCTTTGTATGTGTGCCCTGCTCTATGTATAGGACCTTTGTCTGTGTGCCCTCCTCTATGTATAGGACCTTTGTCTGTGTGCCCTGCTCTGTGTATAGGACTTGTGTCTGTATGCAATGCTCTATGTATATGACTTTAGTCTGTGTGCCCTGCTCTATGTATAGGACTTGTGTCTGTGTGCCCTGCTCTATGTATATGACTTGTGTCTGTGTGCCCTTCTCTATGTATAGACCTTTGTCTGTGAGCCCTGCTTTATGTATATGACTTTTGTCTGTGTGCCCTATTCTATGTATAGGACTTTTGTCTGTGTGCCCTGCTTGCTATTAAACAAGTGTCTCTCGTGTGGTTTGCTTTGTTTTTCACTTTTTTGCGTGCATACTTTGCTCTAAAACAAGTGTCTTTTATATGCCCTACTTTGTTCTAGCACATGTGTCTTTTATGTGCCCTACTTTGTTCTAGCACATGTGTCTTTTGTGTGCCCTACTTTTTTTTCTAGCTAATTTTGTGTGTGTGTGGCATGTTGTAAGATAGACCCTGACTTGTTTAAGGCTATGCCAGGTAGAAAGGTTATTAATGTGGTTTGGGTTTCGGGAAATGGTAATCTACAAAAAACGCATTACTACAACGATATAATGACTAAGTATATCTTTTTCAAGCTTAACCCTTCATTGTTCAATAGTATCCTTTGTGTTGTAGCATGTGAGTCTGCTTGTATGTCCTGCTGTGTAACAAGCACATGTGTCTGGACTTGTATTTGTATCTTGCTGTGAAGAATCGGTGCCACTTCTCAATCCTTTAGACTGCATTTCAGTGGTTATGTTTTATCCATGGTGATTTTGGTTGACTATGGTCTTGGGGTTTTTATGTTGTTGTTTTTTTCTCTTGAAAGTGTTGCAATCATATCTGAAAAAAATGACTCGACAAAGGGGAAGGTAAAAATCATCTAAACATGGAAAAATTTTGACATACAAAAATTAAAATGAGACAGCGAATTGTATAAACTAATGAGTGCCGTGAAATACATTATGGACTGCATAAAACCAAATGCAATGAATTAACGAAAGGAAAGGATACAAACATGAATTTGATTACTTACATCGTTAACAAGTAATAAAACATTGTATAGAAAGTTAATTTTCCATTTTCATTTTTTAAAACACACAAATGGGCTTAACTTGTCTTGCACTTTCCCGTGTATTTTTTGTCTGTACCTCACAATAGCATCAATAATGTTACTAATCGAAGACAATTGTTATTATTATTTACAATCCGGTAAACATCGACCTTGACCGTTCTCCTACACCCAACCCTCTTTCAACATGTAACTTTTCGACCTACTTTTCGCAAGACTAAACAATGCCATTCAATTTCATTTATTTGGGTGCTGTACCGACTTCATGATCTGCTCATGGGACCACTGGGGTGGTTCTGGCGTGGTCATGATGGAGTATACCACGGAGTCTCAAATGACAAGTCAACACCTTTGATACAATGAATCTCATGACTCAGAATCACGAATGCCACAGCGCTAGGTGATTGAACTAGGTAAATTGATTCTTGAAAATGGTGTCGTATATGGCAGTGTTGTTGAAGGGTATCGTAAATGACAGTGTTGAAGAAGGATATCGTATATGGCAGTGTTGTTGAAGGGTATCGTATATGGCAGTGTTGTTGAAGGGTATCGTATATGGCAGTGTTGTTGAAGGGTATCGTATATGGCAGTGTTGTTGAAGGGTATCGTATATGGCAGTGTTGTTGAAGGGTATCGCATAAGGCAGAGTTGTTGAAGGGTATCGTATATGGCAGTGTTGTTGAAGGTTATCGTATATGGCAGTGTTGTTGAAGGTTATCGTATGTGGCATTGTTGAAGAAGGGTATCGTATAAGGCCGTGTTGTTGAAGGGTATCATAAGAAGCACATTTTAACTGACCATAACTATGAATAAAAGTCACGAACACCTTTTGATAATCAGATGTAGGGTCGAATCAGATGTAGGGTCGAAAACGCCACCATAAACACATCACTTTGGTATCACGACTAACATGATGCATGTGTTATAAATCTAAGAATATCAATTTTTTTTTAAACTTTAAAAATATTTAGAAAACAAAATATTCATCAATATTCAAAAGAACCTTAGTCACATATCATATAATAATAGCGTCTACAAAATGATTGACCTTAATATTGACCAGCAGAAGATGTAGCTTAAATCTTTTCCAGTCCTCGATCCCTCTCCAGTCTTAAAGTTCCTCTCCAGTCCTTGGATTCCTCTCCAGTCCTAGGATTCCTCTCCAGTCCTAGCGTTACTCTATTCTTAAGGTACCTCTTATGGTAAGGTTCCTCTCCAGTCATAAGGTTCCTCTCCAGTCATAAAGTTCCTCTCCGGTAATAGGGTTCCTCTCCAGTCCTAAAATTCCGCTCCAGTCCTAAGGTTCCGCTCTAGTCCTAAGGTTCCTCTCCAGTCCTATGGTTCCTCTCCAGTCCTGGGGTTCCTCTCTAGTTCTTAAAGTCCCTTTCCTAGATGATGCACAATAGTTTTGGACCTTTATCAATCAAAATCAAAGGAAGTCTTCGAGTTGAATATTCAACAAACATTTATTTTTTACTGCTATATACACCAGGTGGTCACAAAGTGATGCTAATTAGGGTTACTCTATGGTAGCTCTATCACTGAACCAATTTATACATCGATTTGCTTGCTCTGATACATAGCAAACTGTTCTGATGACTTATCATGGGGTATAAAGCAGATGCCCCAAATTTGGTGATTAGTTCACTTCAATCTGCTAAAAAAAAACAACAAAAAAAAACAACAAAAAAAAACAACAAAAAACAACAACAACAAACAAACCACAAAAAAAAACCCAAAAAACAACAAAACAACAAAAGGAAACAAATGAATCCACAAACATTGCTATTTTGGCCACTGTGATGGTTAAAGTGCGATATCAAAATAAGGACGACTTGAAAAAATAGTATTTCTTTTCTACTTCATTACCATCTAATACTATTACAACTAGTTTTGAAATATTCAAGGCAGTTCGCGATTACATTGTTGGCAAATGTCAGATATAATTGAAGTTGGTCTGCGGAAATAAACGATTAATTTCTCGATTAATCGTTAAAAATTTTAACGATTAAAAAATTGTAACGATTAATCGACCCAGCACTTATAAATGTACGCGAAGTAAAAAAGTAAAATATTTTGGCCGATAAATATAAACTAATTTACGGACGATTACACGCAAATTTTGGTTTTAAACTATTGATTGACGTGAATGTTCAAAATGTTGATAAAGTTTATTGCGTCCATTGAGAGAAATCGTTAGCCTACCATGCAATGTTCCCTCCAAGTCAAGGCTTCGATGGTCCATGTGCAAAGTTTACAAAAAAAACTTGTGTGCAAACTTGCACAACGTCGATTTTTGTGCAATATTTTACAAAATTTGCTGCTCGGTGATTCTAAACTCCTGCGTGGCGTTGGTCAAATATCTGTGCAGCCGCGCTGCTTGAAAGGAACATTGCTATACATGGTTCTAACTCTTCGCTTACATATCACCTGAAAACCAATCACTCACTACGCGGTGGTCGAGTGGCAGCGCACTGGACTGTCGTACCGATGGTCACGGGTTCGAATCCGTGTGAAGGCAAGGGTTTGTTCCCGGGGCCTAGGGCGTCCCTGAGTCACCCCGCTCCGAATGGGTACCTAACACTACATGTAGTTAGGCGGCTGGGTAATGCGTGGAACCCACAAAGCCGTGGCCTGTGAATGCTGCATCACTTGCCAACAGATCATCTGTCATGGTCTGTGGACGCAACTATCTTCTGCATAGAAGGAGCGTCTGTATAGATAAGATAAGATAAGTATCAGAAACTTCAGCCTAGACAATCTAAAGCTATTTGAATGTATTTTGAGCTCGGCTGTTATATTGTCAATAAGACCCGCTCATCACTTGAACCAAATAATGTCAATACACTTGTCTGTTTGCGTTGTTGGTTAAAAGATGTAATATAAAGAAGACATCCCAGTGTTATTTCGATTTTCAACAATTATTTTAATTAATGTTACTTATGACACCATAACTTTTAATTTTTGGCTTTAATCGAAATTGACGAATAATTAATCGTTATTTTTTCTTTCAAAATTTAACGATTAAATTTAAATTAATCGTTAACAGCCTTAAATATTGAAGCATTGTGTTGGTGTGTGTACGGATGGTGCTGCGACATTGTGTTGATGTGTGTTGTTGTAGTTGTTGTTCGTCCGTCGATTCGACGAAGACCACTCTAGTCATCCGAGGGTTGCTGGGACTGGCTTTGTTTGTGCGTGCGCTGATGGCTGATGAGGCCGATCCTAGCACGGAAGGTTCGGGAACAGAAGGGACAAGGGACGAGTGGGACATCTCCAGGAGGGTTCACAGCACGGGCCTTTCGGGCTTGCCTCTTCTTTTCTGCGGAGGTGATCCTGTTTGCCTCACATGACTTGGCACCTTCGTGGATGGAAGAACGCCAGGTGGAACGGTCCTTTGCAGCAAGTTCCCATGTGTCTGGGTTGATGGCAAACGCTTTCAGTGAGACTTTCAGTGTGTCTTTGTAGCGTTTCTTTTGCCCACCGTGGGACCGCTGGCCATGCTGGAGCTCGCCATAGAAGAGTCTCTTTGGCAGTCTCTCGTCTGGCATTCGGACCACGTGCCCTGCCCAACGAAGCTGGGACTGCATCAGGAGTGTGAATATGCTGGGGAGACATGCCTTGGTCAGTACCAATGTGTCTGATATTTTATCCTGCCACTTTATGCCGAGGATCTTCCTGAGGCTTGTTGAATGAAAGTGGTTAAGATTCCTAGCATGGCGCTGATACACAGTCCATGTTTCACACGCATATAGCAGTGTGGGGAGCACCACCGCCCTGTACACTTTCAGCTTGGTCTGGATGGTAATGCCTCTTCTGTTCCAGACATGTGGGTACAACCTGCCAAAAGTGGAGCTGGCTCTGGCAATTCTGACGCTCACTTCGTCATCGATGGTGGCATTTTGCGACAGTGTGCTGCCTAGGTATGAGAACCGTTGCACTGTGTTGAGTCTCTGGCCGTTGACAGTGATGCTGGGCTCAACGTAGGGCCTTCCAGGCCTTCCTCTTTTCGGAAGCCATACTGACTTTCAATTCAGGAGTCCTTGGTCAAGGTGGACCGTGAGGCGGTTGAGCAGGATTCTGGCAAGGATCTTTCCTGCGATAGATAGCAGGGATATGCCTCTGTGGTTGTCACAAGCCTGTCTACTTCCTTTTTGCTTATAAAGATGTATGATGGAGGCATCTTTGAAGTCCTGCGGGATCGTCTCTTGCTGCCACACCAAGAGAAATAGATGGTGGAGCCTTTCAGTCAGGGCTGTTCCTCCCTCCTTGTAGACCTCAGCTGGTATGGCGTCAGAACCAGGTGCTTTGCCACTGGAGAGAAGATAAATTGCTTTCTGGGTCTCGAGCAAGGTTGGGGGGTCATCCAGTGCTTTGTTTGTGGGCACTTGGGGAAGACGATTGATGGCTTCTTCGTTGATTGTCGAAGGGCGATTTAGGATGCTTTCGAAATGTTCGGCCCACCTCTTCAAGATCTTCTCTTTGTCTGTTATGAGAGTGTTACCGTCTGCGCTGAGGAGGGGGTTTGAACCTGAGGGCGTGGGGCCATACACTTCTTTCAAAGCGTTGTAGAAGTTTTTATAGTCACGCTTGTCTGCATAGCCTTGGATCTCGTCGGCTTTGTTGCTGAGCCAATCGTCCTGCATCCGACGGAGCTTTTGCTGTACAGTCCTGCGTATGTTGTTGAGTGCATCTCTCCTTGCCGAGGACCTGGGATTATTGAGGTAAGCTTGGTGTAGGAGGTGTTTCTCATCCAATAACTGCTTGATGTCTTAGCAGTTCTCATCGAGCCAGTCCTTATGTTTCCTGGTCTGGTGCCCCAGAGTCTCTGAAGCTGTGGTGTAAATCAGCTCTCTGTGTGACGCCCAGTCTGCCTCCACGTTCTGGTTGCCTGGAGAGGTAGATTTCAAGCGCCCTTCAGAGCATCCACCAAGGACTGCTTGCAGCTGGCGGTCATTAGTTTGGCAACATTTAGCTGTTTGGGGGCTTTTTTCCCTTTCGGGCGCCGTTTCGGCTGAATGCGGATGTTGAGCTTGGTGATGATGAGGCGGTGGTCTGTCCAGCATTCAGCCCCGCACATGGACTTGGTCACTCGTACATCCTGCCTGTCCCTCTTCCTCACGATGGCGTAGTCAATAAGATGCCAGTGCTTCGAGCGGGGGTGCATCCATGACGTCCGGTTACGGGTTGGGAGGCGGAAGATCGTGTTGGTGATCAGCAGTTCATGTTCAGCGCAGGTCTGGAGTAAAAGAAGACCGTTGCTGTTGCAGTGACCCACTCCATGATGACCAAGGACTCCTTCGCAGGCAACGTTGTCTTTGCCAACTCTTGCGTTGAAGTCGCCTAGCAAGATGAGTTTGTCCGCCTTTGGAACGTCGGCAATGACAGTGTGAAGTTCTTCATAAAACTTTGCCTTCACTTCATCTGTATTGGTTATGGTTGGAGCGTAGGCACTGATGATGGTGAGGTGTTTCTTTCCAGCCAGGGGGAGTTTCATGTTTATGAGCCTGTCGTTCACTCCCTTGGGAAGTCCAGCCAGCTTTCCGACAAGAGTTGTCTTAACTGCAAAACCAACGCCTGCTTCACGCCTCTCCTCGCTTGGTCTGCCACTCCAGTAAAAAGTGTGGCCGGATCCTCTTTCACAGAGCTCTCCTTCTCCCGCGAACCTGGTCTCGCTCAGGGCTGCGACGTCGATGCCGTATCTAGCGAGTTCTTTTCCAATCAGGGCTGTTCTCCTCTGGGGTCTGTCCGCATCGTCCCTGTCCATGAGTGTGCGCACATTCCATGCGCCCAATATAAGAGGAACTATCCTCGTTTGCTTTTTTTGGTTTCGACCGCTGGTATAGGGTCCCCACCAGCCGCGGTATGCTGGCTAGGGTAAGCTGGAGAAGGCAATGTTTAGGGCACCTTTTCTAGCCCCTTCCTCATGCCATGGAGGTGAGCAGTGCATTCCTGAAGAGGGCTGCTCAGTCGCCCAGGGGGCTGCCGGACTCCACCGCTGCTCCGTGTCAGCGAAGAACGACCCAATGCCCTGGGCCGCCTGTGTGCAGGGTTGCGGCTACGGCTCCCAGTGTACCCACACCTGCCGCTTCGTCGCTTGCCTGTCGCCACAGGACTTGTCGGTGACTGATGGGATGGGATGGATGACAAAAGTGGCTTGCGCGATGACTTGGATTTAAGTGAGAAAGAGTTGCGCAGTTCATCGATCTCACTCTCTCGCCCGAGACCATCTTGATCCAGCGGCAGGACAAAGTCGACACGGCTGGTGATGGAGACGGGTGCAGCGGATGGCCATGATGTCCTGTGTGTCTTGTCATGCCCTTAGCGTTCCACAACGCTTTGCTGAGAATCGCCTTTTTGACCGTTGACCAACTAGTCCGCTCTGTCCACCGAATCCAGTCTCTTCTTCCTTTTCTTTATCTTACCTTTGTAAGAATTGTTTTTCAACAAGGAGCATTATTAAAACAGAGTAAATGGACAGCATGAATGTTTTTTCTCCATTGCGTGTAGCATTGTCCTGAATCGAGCTACGACTTGATAAACTTGCAAAACAAGAACAGACTCATATGACCCTTTGATTAAAATTAAACATTAAGTTACTATATTACTATATTATTATTTTTTAATTCACATGAATTTGCTCATTTTATTTAACATTAATTTATTAAACTGAGGTCTTCGTCTGATTAAACATTTATTGAAGTAGTATCAACTCAAATACAGTTGTTTTTTTAAAGGATGGCTGCCATCATCAACACATTTGAATACGAAATGAAGATGATCGTAAATGAACAATTAGCAATCAAGGCTAAAGATTATTCTTTTCAAACGTTTTGATGTTGTTAAAACAAATCAAATTCATGCTAACTGTTGTAGGGCTGTAGGCCATGAAAGGGCTCATTTCGCTAAAACCCATGTACAGAGAAAATAAGGCAACGTTAGCTAGTGTAATGGAAAAATTCCTTCCGGTCCACCATTTTAAAAAGTTTGAGAAGCACTGCTTCACAGTTTCTCATGTGTTAGTAAATAATGACAGCATTCCTATCAAATCACAATTTCTTTAAAACCAGATGCATTAGACTTGTGTAAAAATTTCATGAAGACACAAAGGGGATAAGTTAACTATTTTTAAACAGTACCAATCATGTCGTATTATTCAGCTTGCAAAACTTTTTAAAATTCCAATGCAGCACCATACGAGATCACAAAGGGATCTTATCTATATAATTGCGTCCACAGACCATGACAGATGATCTGTTGGCAAGGGATGCAGCGTTCACAGACCATGGCTTTGTGGGTTCCACGCATTACGCAGCCGCCTAACTAGTGTTAGGTACCCATTCAGAGCTGGGTGACTCAGGGATGCCCTAGGCCCCGGGAAAAAGTCCTTGCCTTGACATGGATTGGAACCCGCGACCATCGGTAGAAAACCGCGGGATAGAAAACTGTGTTTTATTTTCTTGATTATTCGAAAATATTATTTTTCAATATCAAATAATTATTTTAATCCTCTCGAATGTTTTTCATTTTAACCAACAGAGAAAGACATAAACAAAAAAGGAGATATTTAAAAATAACAACCTGTCTTGTTTCTGTTCAACTTCGTTACAAATGATTAGAAATAATTGATTGTTAGGCAAGGAAGCGACAATTAAATAAATTATCATTGGACAATGCACAGCTGACAATGTCTATGACTTTGTTGCCCGAATATATTTATTTATATTTTTTTAAAAATTATTAAAAAATATATTTTAAAAAAACAGAAAAAACCCTATTAGATAGCTAAAAGACTATGGTCTCCAATATTTAACAAGTAACTAGAATAAATCTTATACCTGATTTTCACATTGTTTTTATTTAACAATAAATAAGAGACTGAAAAGTTTAAAATCAATTGTTTTATAGTTTACTAGAAAAATACCCGCACTTGGTAGCGGGTGTGTGCTGACCCTTTATCCAAGTATTAGTTGCTGGTTATTACAATTTTTATTTGCCAAGTTAAATTGCAGATTCATCTATTTAGTTAAAATCTTATGAGAAACAGAGATTTGCCATTTTACCGCGTGAGTTGTTTTCACTTAATGCAGTGCCTTTTAACATAACCTTACTATTTAAAAGATATGATTTATTAAATAATGATTCTTGCCGACCATAATAACTAAATTTACAATTTCATTCCCACTTGTACAAATAAACATAACTTATAGGTTTTCCGAAAGAACTCTACCACCCTCGTCACTAAAAAATTTAATATATAATTACGAAACTGCATCGTATCACAATTGTAAGTTATATAATATTTGTAACCACGTCTATGAGATAAAGAACATGTGGCACTATCCCTTTAAAAGGCTAAAGCTAAGTGACTCATAGCGCAAATAAACAAAATTATAAATATGCTTTCTAAAATACTACTTTAAAAAAAAACGGTCGTTTTAGAATGATATAAAAAAAAATGTGCACACCATATTTAGACATATAGAAAGCTGGCCGCATAAAATAAAGTCTTGTTATAAAGTAAATGTACTGGACCAAAATAACTCCTCCTTTTGACGTATTCATAATTGTATTTACAGGGAAATAATATTTAACATTTTTTATGTCTCTATATTTTACGATTTATATTTAAGGTTTATAAGCAATGTGTATAATTTCAAAAAGGAATCTTTTTTTTATTGTTCCCTATTTCAGATAAGGCATCATATTTTGTAAATTATATTCAATGCACACACACACACACCAGATTTTATATCTGAAAAAAAAATAAAAATGAAAAAAAAAGATTCAACCGTCTGTTAATAAGCGCATCTTAAAAATGATTAAAAGGCAAATTTAGAAATGGCCTATGCTATTCTGAATACAAAGGAATGAAAATAAAAACTTATTCAATTCGCAATTCATATCAGTGGCGTAGCGAGGGGGAGGGGCAGGGGGGACATATGTCCCCGGGCGCCACGTTAGGGGGCGCCAAAATGAGTATTAAAACTCATTACTTAATTTTATTTTGATGTAATTTAATGTATCCCAAATACGTTTGCAAGATTGAATTTTGGAGCTCCGAAAATATCTTCATTACAAACCAGTTGGCAAGCATTATTTTGCCGCCCCCATTGAGCATTAAGGGGCGCCATTCTACTCATAAATAAATGACACATCCACAATGTAGTATTGCTGATGGCGTTTTAAAAAAAACTGTCAGTTGCTGGGAGTGAGACTAGGGGAGCAATAAGAGACAAAGGTGATTCTATTAATAGAACAGACAGAGACGACACTAAAAGCAACCCAAATGACCAAGACAAGAAAAAGGAGTGGCTTAAAGCAGTGGTTCTCACCCTGTGGTTCGTGGACCACTAGTGGTCCGCGAAGATGTGCCTGGTGTTCCGCGAGCAAAGCATGAAATTTACGCGCTGTATGGGGCCGCGGTGGTCTAGCGCTAGCGCGCTGGACTGCCGAACCGAGACACAGGCCGGTCACGGGTTCTATTTTCGGTGCTGGCAAGGCCCCCGGGCATTGTGCTAGCCACACTATCCCTTGCTCGTTAGTGGTGGCTAAATAAAAACTTGTGAACGCTATTTCACATGCCATATAGTCCATCATGTACTGGAAAGGGGGTTATTATTATATTATATTATGATTCAACGAGAAAGACTAGCAAGTAAAAGAATTAACGCAGACTTGAAATATATTTTTGATCTGGCCTAAATAGTTTTTAAATTTTATCAAGGCTCGTCCATTAAATTCTCGTCTCTTTGATTTCTTATGTTCGAATATGAATCTTGAACATTAACAGTTACTGATGTATACTGAAGTTCGCTGGTTATCAGACTGTTTGAATTACGTGATAACGTAAGAGAGTTTCTTGTAGAAAAAACTCAAAGCTTGTTGATCATTTGAACCATAGCTTATGGGTTGCTGTTCTGGCTTATATGGCTAAAATTTTTGAAGAACTCAATAAACTTAATTCAAATCGGCGAGGAAAGCAGACACATTATATTACTCTCAGTGACAAAGTGTCTGCTTTTACGAAAAAGCTTGATCTTTGGAAAATAAGATTATTTCAAGGTAACTGACAGGTAACCAGAAATGCTGAAAAAAATAAACAACTGTTGATAAATTTGATTTCTGATCATATTCAATCAATGCAGGGCCAATTTTAATTCTACTTTTGTGATTTTTAACGTTCAGTGGTTTTTTGGGTTTCCAGTCCTAATCTCGCTTACAGAATGGTTAATTCGCGTTCCTGTGCTAAATGCTGTGACTCTTTTTAAAAAGAAAAATCTTACTTCCCACTGTGGAGGGAGTAAAGTGGGGGAGGGGAGGGAAGGTCTCTCCTCTCACGGGCTTGTGTCGGTATGTCAAAGCAAGTTGGATTCCTTTCATATGAAAAATAAGATACCGCCAATCTTTCCTGTCTCTCTCTGATCAAACTTTTTGCTCAGTATGACCCACTGTTAGAAAAAACCAACAACAAGCCCGAGAAAATCCAGGTTCAGTATCTTATTTATCACCGAAAATCCAAAATGAATTTATCTACCTACTTACATCGACTGTAAGGAATCAGCTGTTGAGTGAAATCAGAAAAAAAGAATTTCTACGGTATCTTACTTGACTCAACACTCGATCTAGGACACCGGGAACAGATCATCAGATTTGTGGATGCGGATTTTCAAACAAAAAAAAATAACCATCAAAGAATCATTTTAAGATTTTGTACAGATACATTCCAAAGACGCAGCAAAGCTTGAAAGAGTTAACGTAGAGAAACTGGAATCTAATAGCATACCACTAGCCGACTGTCGGTCACAATGTTATGACAATGCTGCTGTAATGACTGGACATATATCCGGCCTTCAACAGCTAATATGTGCCAGAAATCACAGATCATTGTTCATCAACTGTAACAACCAAAGCTTAAACTTAGCAAGAGTACACTTAGATAAACAGGATCCAGTTGTTATCACGTTTTTTGGAACAGTAGAAAGTATAAATTTGTGTTTTCTCTCGTTCAACAACTCGTTGGGAAGAATTAAAAAGAGTTTTGCCAATCACAATGAAGAGAGAGTCTGAAACACATTGGAGTGCACGATCAGAAGCTGTTAAAGCAATTTATGAAGAACTAGATGAACTGGTAGGGCTGTTGGAAAAATTACCAGAACATACAAATATGACGACTGACACAAGATGTGATGCAGAAGCTTTGCTGGTAGGTATATTAAACTGTAACTTCCTAGTTTTGTTACATTTCTGGAACAACATACTTGGGAAAATTGATTGTGTCCAGAAACGGTTGTAGAATCCTACTGTGAATTTCAAGGAAGCAGCATCTGATCTTGAATCGCTTGTGCAAGAAATTGTCAACATTCGTGATAATTTGAGCCAGGTAGCGGTAGACAATCGAAAAGAAGTTGCACAACTTTGGGAATCGAGGTTGAAAAAAGGATTAGGCGACATCGGAGGATGCCTGGAGATTTAATACGAGATGCAGGACTTTCTGCAGAAGAAGAAATTGCACGTGATATGAACAGCGTAATTGATAAGACTCCAAAAGGAAATATCAATACGGTTTTTACGTCTAAAAAACCTAAACGACAAATTTGGATTTTTACTAGACGTCAAAACTCATTTTGCTGAGACAAAAGTCGATACACTTCGTTAAAATTGCTTAGATTTTTCTAATTTATAAGACACTGAAGTCAATGGTCACGAATTGTACACAGGTATCGGAGACTGAAAAATGTTCCTCAGTACCCGGACTGAAGTTCTACCGGAAACTCCTTTGGATCTTCTTGGTTTTATTGTTTCATATGGAGATGACGAATTTCAGAATCTGCGCATTTCACTTCAAATACTTCTAATAATTGCTGTTTCAACTGAAAGCTGTGAGCGGTCCTTCAGCAACTGAAGCCTATTTTGTCTTATTTACGTGCTTCAATGGGACAAGATCGTCTGAGTGATCTTGCACTCATTGGCATCGAAAGAGAAACACTTGAGAGTATTAATTTTGACAACGTGATTGACGAGTTTGCGACATTAAAATCAAGGAGGATCAATTGTTTGTAGACTATGTCTATTTGAGTCATGTATAATTAGTAGAGTAAATTTTTTTTTCAAATAAATTGTTAACAATCGTATAGAGAATTATTAGTCTGTATTCTATTTCATTAAATTACCAGATGCTTCGAAAAAGAACCATATAAACCGTAAAATTTCAATTTTTTCTTGGGTGCTCATTGAGCCCACAGAAAACTTTCGGTCCGACAAGGGGCGCAGATTTGTGTCATGTCCCCGGGCGCACATGACCCTAGCTACGCCACTGATTCATATTAATTAAACGTTTTCAGGATCACTTCATTAAATTTAGTCAACTTTTGTTAATACGTTCGGTAGTGAAAGTTTATAATGTATAGTGTATATAAAGCTTAAGTAAACAGTTTTAAAGTGTAAGTTTATTTGACATAGGCCATCACTTTCAACATAAAATAAACTCGCTACATCTATGGTTTTTAATTAAATGTCGAGTTATGAATTAAATTTTAAAAATCCAAATTTTATTCATTGCATGTAAAATATTAATACAATGCATCATGAAAATAATTGAAATAAAATAATTTAAATGCATATGTAATATATAAAGCTCAGTTGATATTTTTATGGTTTTTTTTGTTTGTATCCATTAAAAAAAGGCCACTGCTTTGTTGACATTTTTCCAAAAGATCTCTGCCACTGTCGTCACTAAAAAGCTCTTATATATTTACGACAATGCATCGTAACACAATTGTAATTAATACAATATTTGCAACAGCGTCTATGAGATAAAGATAATAAAGATAAATAAAGAAATTCGGCTATATTCCTAATTTAAAAAAAAACAACAAAACAAATCAATTTTTAAATTAAAAACGCATGAGAAACCATGACAATAATCGATTTTAAAAATGGCCTATTTAATCCATCATCAAAGGAATGAACATAACATATTCAATTCGCAATACAAAATAATTAAGCGTTTTCAGGATCACTTTATTTAATTTAATCTACTTATGTTAATAGGTCCGGTAGCCTAAGTTTAAATGGTATAAGTGTATAGGTTATGTAAAAGAAAATAGCTTATGTAAAAGACAAACAAAATATAAATGTTATATTAATAGGACACAGCTAAATTTAAGATGCGTACACGAAAATGTGCGCACAGTAATCAGGCGATAAAATATTTTAAAACGCGCACCGCTAAAAATGAAGCCTTGAAAAAATACTGACACAATTATTACATAAATAGGTTTTCATTAAATGTCGAGTAATGGAACATAAAATAATTAAAACAAATTCGCAATTAAATTTAAACGTGTAAACAATTAAATCTAATGCATCGTGTGGCAGTTGTAATTAAATATGTTTACGTGTCTATCTAATATATAGAAAGTAACAGTAAAGAAAATGACAATTCTTTGTACTACACAGCTCAAATTATGAAGCGTACACAAAAATGTGCGCACCGTAATTAGACATTATAATATTTTTTGAATGAGCACGGCTGAAAATAAAGTATTGGGAAAAAAAAACGTCACCAAAAGTAACTCGCTTTGAACGGCATTTGAAAGCCGCGTAAATTTGTTCAATACAGAAATGAGGTTAAATTTTTTATTATTTGTCCCTGCATTTTCTGATTATTTAATTTACGGCATTCGGGCAAAAGGGACAATTACAAAAAGTAACTTAAAACCACCTTCAGGGTAAAAGGAGCCGTCCTGCCAAATTTGGTCCCCGTCCGTCATTTGGTTTTTCCGTGGCTGTCTAACAGAAAGTCGAAAAGGGAAACATACAAACATACAAACATACAAACATTCAAAGATACAAACACCAACTGAGCTTTATATATTAGATTAAGAGTATAATGAATTGTGTATTAAATTAATTTTATCTGGCCTTAGGCTGCGAGCACATTGGCTGAAACTGAAACACGGGAAACAAAACCCCTTAACTCCAGCATATCAAAAGTCTCGCTCTCAACTAGTGTTAAGGCTTCCTCAAGTAAATTTCCGCCCAGTTATGAAGTGAATCAATATTGCTAACTTATAGTTTAGATATCGATAGCAGCAATGTTATTACCTAAATTCCAGCGATTTATCAATAAAGTCAATAATAGTATTCCAAAATGAGCCAGCAATCAGATCGCTCAATGGAAAATGATTTCCACTCATCCAACCAGAACAATCAATATTTATATATAGTGCTCACCCAATTATCAATAAAATAAACGATAATTATCTATTTTAGCAAATTAATAAAAATTTATCACTTATACAATGTCAGCAGTTTAAATTCTAATGGTAATATTAATATCCGCTCATCCGCTTTTCATATATAACTAGTGAAACACAGCAAAACACACATCCACAAACACACACACACACACACACACACATATATATATATATATATATATATATCTAATATATATATATATATATATATATATATATATATATATATATACAGTGCTTTTTTGTGACGGTACGCGCCGGTACGGCGTTACGGCACCTTTTTCAATGTGTGAAAAAATTATTACTTTTCTTGTATTTTAATGTTTATTATTATTGGTTAATTATAAAATAAAATTGTTTTAGAAATTTAGTATCTTTGCAGTTGTGATTTAGCTTGCATCGTGGTTTCGAACTGGTTGTTAATAGTTAGACAATCCATCACTGAGTACCGGCACCTATTTTTTTTTACAAAAAAGCAATGTATATATATATATATATATATATATATATATATATATATATAATATAAAGCTCAGTTGGTGTTTGTATATTTGTATGTTTGTATGTTTGTATGTTTCACTTTTTCGACTTTCTGTTAGACAGCCACGGAAAAACCAAATGACGGACGGGGACCAAATTTGGCAGGACGGTTCCTTTTACCCTGAAGGTGGTTTTAAGTTAGTTTTTGTAATTATCCCTTTTGTCCGAATGCCGTAAATTAAATAATCAGAAAATTCAGAGACAAAGAATAAAAAATTTAACCTCATTTCTGTATTGAACAAATTTACGCGGACGTTCAAATGCCGTTCAAAGCGAGTTACTTTTGGTGACTTTTTTTTCCCCCAATACTTTATTTTCAGCTGTGCGCATTCAAAAAATATTATAATGTCTAATTACGGTTCGCACATTTTCGTGTACGCTTCATAATTTGAGCTGTGTAGTACAAAGAATTGTCATTTTCTTTACTGTTACTTTCTATATATTAGATAGACACGTAAACATATTTAATTACAACTGCCACACCATGCATTACATTTAATTGTTTACACGTTTAAATTTAATTGCAAATTATTTTCTGTTCCATAACTCGACATTTAATAAAAAAAAACTATTTATGTAATAATTGTGTCAGTATTTTTTTCAAGGCTTCATTTTTAGCGGTGCGCGTTTTAAAATCTTTTATCGCCTGACTACTGTGCGCACATTTTCGTGTACGCATCTTAAATTTAGCTGTGTCCTATTAATATAACATTTATATTTTGTTTGTCTTTTACATTAGCTATTGTCTTTTACAGAACCTATACACTTATGCCATTTAAAATTAGGCTACCGGACATATTAACATAAGTAGATTAAATTAAATAGAGTGATCCTGAAAACGCTTAATTATTTTGTATTGCGAATGAATATGTTTGTTCATTCCTTTAATGATGGATTAAAATAGGCCATTTTTAAAATCGATTATTGTCATGGTTTCACATGCGTTTTTAATATAAAATTGATTTGTTTTTGTTTTGTTTTTTTTTAAAATTAGGAATATAGCCGAATTTCTTTATTTATCTTTATTATCTTTATCTCATAGACGCTGTTGCAAATATTGTATTAATTACAATTGTGTTACGATGCAGTGTCATAAATATATAAAAGCTTTTTTAGTGACGACAGTGGCAGAGATCTTTTGGAAAAATGTCAACAAAGCAGTGGCCTTTTTTAATGGATACAAACAAAAAAACATAAAAATATCAACTGAGCTTTATATATTACATATGCGTTTAAATTATTTTATTTCATTATTTTCACGATGCATTGTATTAATATTTTACATGCAATGAATATAATTGGGATTTTTAAAAATTTAATTCATAACTCGACATTTAATTAAAAAACCATAGATGTAGCGAGTTTATTTTATGTTGAAAGTGATGGCCTATGTCAAATAAATTCACACTTTAAAACTGTTTACTTAAGCTTTATATACACTATACATTATAAACTTTCGCTACCGAACGTATTAACAAAAGTTGACTAAATTTAATGAAGTGATCCTGAAAACGCTTAATTAATATGAATTGCAAATTGAATATGTTTTTATGTTCATTCCTTTGAATAGCATAGGCCATTTCTAAAATTGTCTTTTAATCATTTTTAAGATGCGCTTATTAAAGACGTTTGAATCTTTTTTTTTCAATTTTATTTTATTTTTCAGATATAAAATCTGGTGTGTGTGTGCATTGAATATAATTTACAAAATATGATGCCTTATCCGAAATAGGGAACAAAAAAAAAGATTCCTATTTGAAATTATACACATTGCTTATAAACCGTAAATATAAAAATCGTAAAATATAGAGACATAAAATATGTTAAATATTATTTCCCTGTTACAAACAATTATGAATACGTCAAAAGGAGGAGTTATTTTGGTCCAGTACATTTACTTTATAACAAGACTTTGTTTTATGCGGCCAGCTTTCTATATTGTCTAAATATGGTGTGCACATTTTTTTATATCATTTTAATACGACCATTAAAAAAAAAGTATTTTAGAAAGTACATTTATAACTTTGTTTATTTGCGATATGAGTCACTTAGCTTTTGCGTTTTAAAGGGATAGTACCACTTGTTCTTTATCTCATAGACGTGGTTACAAATATATAACTTGCAATTGGGATACGATGCAGTTTCGTAATTATATATTAAATTTTTGAGTGACGAGGGTGGTAGAGCTCTTCGGAAACCCTATAAGTTATGTTTAATTGTACAAGTGGGAATGAAATTGTAAATTTAGTTGTTATGGTCGGCAAGAATCATTATTTAATAAATCATATCTTTTAAATAGTAAGGTTATGTTAAAAGGCACTGCATTAAGTGAATACAACTCACGCGGTAAAATGGCATATCTCTGTTTCTCATAAGATTTTAACTAAATAGATGAATCTGAAATTTAACTTGGAAAATAAAAATTGTAATAACCAGCAACTAATACTTGGATAAAGGGTCAGCACACTCCCGCTACAAAGTGCGGGTATTTTTCTAGTATATATAATATATATATATATATATATATATATATATATTTATATATATATATATATATATATATATATATATATATATATATATATATATATGTATGTATGTATATCAGGGGTGGATTAAGACTGCACGGGGCTCCTGTCTGCAATTAAAACTGGGGCCCTATCCAGCCAGCGCCCCTTTAAATAATGATCGCTAGCAGTTAATATAAGACTGTTGTTGTTGTTGAGCCTTCTCGTCCACGAGGGGCATCCACCTATCATCGTTGACGTCTGCGATTCCTCCAAGGGCATAGGCCACCTACGAGAGTTCTCCAGGCATCTCTATCCTGGGCCAGCTTCTCCAGGATCTTCCATTCATGGCCAATTCTCTTGATGTCTGCCTCCAATTCTCGGCGCCAAGTGTTTCTTGGACGACCTCTTTTCTGCTTAACCTGTGGGTTCCATTTCCACCGCTTCTGGAGAATCTCTTCCTCAACGGGCTTCTGTTTTGTCCGCTGCCACAGTTCACGGTTGCTGATTTTGTCTGGCCAGTGAATTCTGAGAATCCTTCTTAGACAATTGTTGATGAAGGACTGGATTCTGCTCAGGTTTACGGCCGTTGTTCTCCATGTCTCGGCTCCATATAGCAGCACATGTTTTACCATAGCGTTAAAAATCCTTACTTTTAACTTGCTGCCTAAGTTGTTGGAGACCCAAACATTCTTGAGTTGCTGGAAGGCTGCTCTTGCTTTTCTGATCCTTATTTTGACGTCAGCATCTGTACCACCTTGTTTATCTACCACGCTTCCAAGGTAAACAAAACTGTCACCTCCTCAAGGGCTTCTCCTTCAAGCATAATGGGTGATGTAATGGTGGCATTAACCTTAAGGATTTTACTCTTCCCTTTGTGTATGTTGAGACCCATGCTAGCAGAAGTGGCTGCGACAATGTTTGTTATCTCCTGCATCTAAGACTGTTACTTGTAACTAAATAATCCATTGGTTCCTTGCTCATACTTTGTCTGTACTACGGGATCGACTTTCCCAGCCAAAAAGATTATTCATGAAAAAGCCGAACACGAAGAAATAATTTTTTGCCGGTATCGTAAAATTGAGTGTAAAAAGACATTAAAAAAAAAGACCAATGAAAAAAAACGTATTCCCCCACTGAGAATCGATCCCGACATCGCTTAACCACAAGCCTAAACACTTCCACACGACAAGGTAGTTGTAAATTTAAAAAATATAAACAATATTCTTTAATATTTTCTCTTATTGAGCCCATCAAATCAGGTTACTAAGACTATTGGGTCCGAATAGCGATCAGATAATTAGATAAGATTTTATTAACTTTATTTAAATTATCTTATTTTCAGGGATTCATGCAAACATTTGTCCACCTTTATTATAAAATATACTAAATTTGGGGGCCCCTAAATAATCGTGTATTTTTTCGCTTGAGCACGCACTTTCTGAAGCTGGAACCTATATATGAATCGTAATACCCGCGATATGTCTTTACACTAAATATATGTATACCTTAAAGAACCGTACAGCTTATACCCGAAGTGTGTGCCACGCTACTCATTGTTCTAGAAATGTAACTATTTTTTTAATGAATGTTTTAGTTTTGTTAGCTCTTAAATACCTTTCTTAGTAATGATTTTTTATGGGAAAAGCATATTATTTATTTTTGATGCTTCGGGACCTAACCCGAACAAAGGCAGCTACCCATTGAGCTGTGAGGGGCAAGCCCCCAAGTGGTTGTGCGCAAGGCCAACAACCCTGCCATGTAAAAAATCATAGTTACAAAAACACCGAAAAGAGTAACAAAAGACATTTCAGTCCTGGGAGAGGATGGATTCCTTGAGGAGGAAAATATGACGCCTAATAGTGAAATCTAAAACCTGGAAGCTATTAGGCCGACAACCATCATTTCTACCAGGACTACCACCGTCATTGGAGCTTGGAATCTCCGCACCATGTACGAGGCTGGTAAAGCTGCACAAATAGCCGCTGAGATGAGGAACTATAAGCTCACCATTCTCGGAATTAGTGAAGCAAGATGGACTGGATGGGGACAGAAGAGATTAATCTCAGGAGAGATGGTGTTATTTTCGGGACACGAAGAAGACGATGCCCCACATACCCTGGGTGTTGCTATGATGCTATCAAGGGCAGCGCAAGGAGCACTCATTGGATGGGAGGCCCATGGACCTAGAATTCTTTTAGCAACCTTTCGAACAAAGAAACGTAGCATCAACCTTGACGTCATACAATGCTACGCACCAACTAATGAAAGTGATGAAGGAGACAAAGAAGAATTCTACAATAGAGTAATGACCATAGTCCAGGGTCGCCCACGGAGGAACATCGTCGTCCTCATGGGAGACTTTAATGCCAAGATCGGCAATAGCAACACAGGGTACGAAGAGGTTATGGGACAGCAAGGGATAGGCGAGATGAACGACAATGGTGAGAGATTTGCTGACCTATGTGCCGCAGCAGACCTGGTCATAGGGGGGAGTATTTTCCAGCACAAGAGGATTCACAAAGCTACATGGGTCTCACCGGACATGAGAACGATGAACCAAATAGACCATGTATGTATTTCTAAAAAATTCAGGCGATCTCTCCAAGACGTACGTGTTAAGAGGGGAGCTGATGTTGCCTCAGATCACCATCTTCTTGTGGCCAGGATGAAATTAAAACTAAAGAGACATTATACCGAGCAAACAGCATACAGGACTCGGTATAATACCTCCCTCCTGAAGGACCAAGCCAAAAAGTTCCAAGTCCTACAAGAAATACTGGAAGATGAAACCACCGAAGGGAAATGGCAAAGCATGAAAGAAACAGTACAGTCAACATGCCAAGAAGTGCTAGGAAACAGGAAACAGGCACACAAAGAATGGATGACAGCAGGTACGCTGAGTAAAATAGAAGAAAGGAAAAGAACGAAAGCAGAAGTGAATAACAGCCGCACCCGAGCACAGAAAAACAAGGCCCAGAAGGAGTATGCAGATGCAAATAAGGAAGTTAAGAAAAGCATCAAGAGGGACAAGAAGGAATTTGTTGATAAACTTGCTAAAGAAGCAGAGGATGCAGCTCACCAGGGGAACATGAGGGAACTGTTTGATACCATTAAGACGCTGTCAGGGAAATTTAGCAAGGTAGAGAGACCAGTAAAGGACAAAATGGGAAACACCATACCAAGTGAGGAGCAACAGAGAGGGAGATGGAAGGAGCACTTTGAAGAGCTCCTAAACAGGCCTGAACCAAGGAATCCACCAGATATTCAACCAGCCGATAATGACCTACTAATTGACTGTAATAGTCCCACCAAAGAAGAGATTAGCAGGGCCATTAAACAACTCAGAAATGGAAAGGCTGCGGGACCCGATGGCATACCAGCAGAGGCACTGAAGGCGGACTTGGAAACCAGTGTGGAAATGCTGCACCCTCTGTTTATGAAGATATGGGAAGAGGAGCAAGTTCCTTCCGATTGGAAAGAGGGATACCTTATCAAGATCCCAAAGAAGGGAGACTTAAGCTCCTGCTCGAACTACAGAGGGATCACCCTGCTGTCCATCCCAGGAAACGTTTTCAACCGTGTACTACTTAACAGGATGAAAAACGCTGTAGACCCTCTGTTGCGGGACGAACAAGCTGGCTTTCGCACCAACAGATCCTGCACGGACCAGATAGCGACACTGCGCATCATTCTAGAGCAGTCACTAGAGTGGAACTCACCACTCTATGTCAACTTTGTTGACTATGAAAAAGCCTTCGACAGTGTTGACAGGCAAACCTTGTGGAGATTGCTAAGGCATTACGGGGTGCCACAGAAGATTACGGATATAATCAGAAACATGTACGAAGGGATAAACTGCCGAGTTATCCATGGCCAGCAGGTGACAGATGCGTTCCAGGTGAAGACTGGTGTGAGACAAGGTTGCTTGCTGTCACCATTCCTCTTCCTGTTAGCCATTGACTGGGTGATGAAAACATCTACACAGCAGAAAAGGAATGGCATCCAATGGACCTTGTGGGATCACTGGATGATCTTGACTTTGCTGATGATCTTGCCCTTCTTGCACATACCCAACAACAGATGCAGGAGAAAACAAACATTGTCGCAGCCACTTCTGCTAGCATGGGTCTCAACATTCACAAAGGGAAGAGTAAAATCCTCAAGGTTAATGCCACCAGTACATCACCCATTATGCTTGAAGGAGAAGCCCTTGAGGAGGTGGACAGTTTTGTTTACCTTGGCAGCGTGGTAGATAAGCAAGGTGGTACAGATGCGGACGTCAAAATAAGGATCGGAAAAGCAAGAGCAGCCTTCCAGCAACTCAAGAATGTTTGGGTCTCTAGACAACTTAGGCAGCAAGTTAAAAGTGAGGATTTTTAACGCTATGGTAAAACATGTGCTGCTATATGGAGCCGAGACATGAAGAACAACGGCCGTAAACTTGACCAGAATCCAGTCCTTCATCAACAACTGTTTAAGAAGGATTCTCAGAATTCACTGGCCAGACAAAATCAGCAACCAGGAACTGTGGCAGCGGACAAAACAGAAGCCCATTGAGGAAGAGATTCTCCAGAAGCGGTGGAGGTGGATTGGTCATACACTAAGGAAACCTGCTCCTAACACAACAAAGCAAGCCCTGAAATGGAACCCACAGGGTAAGCGGAAAAGAGGCCGTCCAAGAAACACTTGGCGCCGAGAATTGGAGGCAGACATCAAGAGAATTGGCCATGAATGGAAGATCCTGGAGAAGCTGGCCCAGGATAGAGATGCCTGGAGAACTCTCGTAGGGTTGTAGACCGCTGTATGGGATGGATGACAAAAGTGACTTGTCGCGGTGATTTGGATTTAAGTGAGAAGGAGTTGCGCAATTCGTCGATCTCACTCTCTCGCCCGAGGCCATCATATCCAGCGGCAGGACTAAGTCGAGACGGCTGGTGATGGAGACGGGTGCAGTGGATGGCCATGATGTCTGTGTGTCTTGTCATGCCCTTAGCGTTCCACACACGCTTTGCTGAGATTCGCCTTTTGACCGTTGACCAACTAGTGGTTCCTGCGCTCTGTCAGCCGAATCCAGTCTTCACGTGCATAGATAGACATATCTAGATCACCGAGGGTTTGAGACCCGTCGGCTACCCTCACCCAGGTTTAGCCAGCCAGTCTAACTCGCTTTGAACGGCATTTGAACGTCCGCGTAAATTTGTTCAATACAGAAATGAGGTTAAATTTTTTATTCTTTGTCTCTGCATTTTCTGATTATTTAATTTACGGCATTCGGGCAAAAGGGACAATTACAAAAACTAACTTAAAACCACCTTCAGGGTAAAAGGAACCGTCCTGCCAAATTTGGTCCCCGTCCGTCATTTGGTTTTTCCGTGATTGTCTAACAGAAAGTCGAAAAGTGAAACATACAAACATACAAACATACAAACATACAAACATTTGAGCTTTATATATTAGATAGATAGATATATTTGGACTGTAAACGATTAATTTAAATCTAATCGTTAAATTTTGAAAAAAATAACTATTAATTAATCTTTAATTTCGATTAAAGCCACAAATTATAATTTATGATATCATAAGTAGCACTTATTAAACGTTCATGTTGTTAATCTAAATAACACTGGAATATCTCCTTTATATATCATCTTTCAACTAACTATTCAAAAAGAGAAGTCGTGTTTTGACATCACTTGGTACAGTGGTGAGCGGATCTAATCGACAAAAAACTAATCGATTCTTGGCAAGGAGTGAAATTATCGGATATAGCCTTTAATTTTATATATATATATATATGTATAAATGATTGTAAGTGTAGGTAATCCTGCAGTTTTCACAGCGAAATTTAATTTTCTCTTGAGAACTTACGTTTTTAATTTAGTAAATGCATTATTATATGTTGTATTTTAGATATTACAACTCTAATTTGTAATTTGTATTAATGTCTAAAGCTTTTTTTCGACCCTTGAAGCTACATAATTGGAGTAGGATACGTCCATTTCTTTTATTTAGCATCCTACTTGCCGGATTGTCACAGTAAGATTCCAAATGAAATTTTCTCACTTAAAAACAAACAAAATAAGAATCAAACATCTATTAACGAATTAAAAAAATGATATTGTCTTTAAAATATTTATTTATCTTCTAAGAACAATTAAATCAGAACAAGATAGCAAAATTTTACAAAAAGACTTAGATGAATTGATAAAATGGGAAACTAACTGGAGTATGTCTTTCCACCCAGAAAAGTGTCAACTGTTAAGAGTAACAAAGAAAAAGAAACAAAAACATTCAAAATATTACATTCATGGAAAAGAACTGACCCAAACTAAAGATGCAAAATACTTAGGAGTCTTAATAAATGAGAAACTATCATGGAATCCCCATGTCAATGAAGTTATTAAAAAATCAAACAAAACCTTAGGCTTTATAAAAAGGAAATTTAACAAATGTAATAGAGATATAAAACTAATATGCTACCTCACTTTGGTGAGACCTGTACTAGAATATGCATCTTCTGTATGGGACCCATCCACCAAAGAAAACATTGATAAACTAGAACAAATTAAAAAAAGAGCTGCCAGATTCATTACTGGAGAATATTCGAAACTGACAAGAATAACACCATTAGTTAAATCATTAAACCTTGAAACACTAGAGGATAGAAGAACCAAGAGCAAAGTAGTAATCATACATAAAGCAATTAATTCTAATTTAGAAATACAACACAAAGATAACTTAATACAACCCTCAGATAGACATAAGGATAAAAACACCTTTCTTATTCCGTATGCAAGAACAAACACATACAAGTTTTCCTTTTTCCCGTCCGGAATTCGGGCGTGGAATGGGTTGCCTGAAGAATCCAGGAAAACCAACACTTTATCAACATTTAAATCTCTAATAAAAATGCAGGACTAAACACAAACCATAGATAAGCGTAAGACGCAATAATCTTCTGTATAGAAGGAGCGTCTGTAAACAGATAAGATAAGATAAAAGATGAATAATACATAAACAATTGTTTTTTTAAAGTCATTAAATTTATTTTAGCTTAGGTAAAAAAATCTGGCAAGCCAGGCCTTAGTAAACAAAATGGACGTATCGCGACCGGATTATGTATCACAGAGAGCCGAAAAATGCCTTAGACATTAATACAAATTACAAATTATCGTTTTAATAACAAAAATACAACATATAGTCATGTATTTAAGAAATTAAAAACATAAGTTCTCTCAAGAAAACTAAAGTTCTCTGTGAAATAATATAGGCGTAGAAACTGCAGGATTACTGTAAGTGTATATTTGTATTAGGGCTGAGTAAATTAACAATTTATTTCGCGATTAATCGTTAAAAATATAACCATTAAATTATTTTTTAACGATTAGTCGACCCATCACTTACACATTATTCCAAGTCAAAAAATAAAAAAAATAAAATAATAAAAAATAGTGGCCGATAAATAATAAATTTCCTGACTATTACACGAACATTTTGGTTTTAAAATATTGACTGACATGAATGTTTAAAATGTTGATAAAGTTTGCCTACCATGGTTCTAAAACTTCGCCTACTTATCATACGAAATAAAAAGCGTATTTTAAGCTAATGGCAGTAATGTAGTCTTGCTCAGAGATAGAAAATGAAGACATCTCTTCTGATGAATTACTGCGTTACAAAATGGAGGTGAAAGTTCCTGAATGGTTTAACCCTCTACAATGTTGGAAACTTAATGAACGCCAATATCCGATAATGTCATTCCTTGCCAAGAGGGTTTTGTGCATACCAGTTACCTCAGTTCCATGTGTATAATAGTTCAGCTTGGCTGGTTATGTTGTCGATTAGACCCGCTCATCAGTTGAACCAAATAATGCCAACACACTTGTCTTTTTGCGTAGTTGGTTAAAAGATGACGTATAAAGGAGACATTCCAATGTTATTTAGATTTACAACAAGAACGTTTGATAAGTGTCACTTATTACATCATACATTTTTATTTTTTTTCGTTTACGAAATTAACGATTAATTAATCGTTAATTTTTCAAAGTTAACGATTAAATTTAAATAAATAGTAACAGCCCTATTTTTTTAAAATTTTGTCCTGTTATCACTATTTCTATGAAATATTCTATATCCATCTAGTTCCAGTACAACAGAATGGAGGATTATCAACTGAGATAATTGTGATAATAGTATTATCAATTGCTGTTCTTATAGGGTCGGTTGCGTTCTTTATACTGTTAAAACACAGGTAAGTCCGTTTAAACACAGAAAATATTTAGAGAATATTTGAGTTTGTTCCATTAAATACTTTTGAATTTATTTATCAATATTATAAGCTATGTTGTGGCATGTATATTTAATTTGCTTTAATTATCAACTTATTGATGATTTATTATATTTTTATGTAATTTTTTGTTTCTATTATAATAAAACCCCATACACACTTATTGATGTTACGGTTAATGTAAATAAAAGGGCATTATTTAAATTGCTGTGAAATTTCAAAATTGCCAAATTGGATGTGACAAAATGATAAACTGTACAGAAAATATTACATTGCCCAGACATTATGAAAAAAGCTGCAAATCGTCTGTGGAATTTAAGAAGTAACAGGATATCATATTATCCACACTAACATACAATTAAACAAACAAACTGGTGGTTATAAAATATGTATAAAATACGTACACCTAACTTAAAATATAAATTGGGTATATATTTACAAGTACTTATACAAACAAAATGTTAAATAAAGAGAAAGAAAAAACAAAAACAAACATGGACACAGGATATAGTAAAAAGGGGGAAGTCCATGTTTGTTTTTGTTTTTCTTTCTCTTTATTTAACATAAATATTTTAAAATACAATATGTTTTAAGAAAGTTATTATTACTTATGTAAGTATTGTAAGAATGTATTTTATGTTGTACTGATATAGGCATTAGCCGAAACGTTTAGTGTCGTGTCAGTCTAAAAATAAAGCTCAAATTTATTGTTTTCATTGCACAAATTGTTTGTGTATTTTGTATTTTATTTAAAAGCTTTATTGCAGTCCCATTCTATATGATATATTAATCTTTTATTTAGTAGGTTATTGCAATCTTAGTTCTTTATTAGTTATATTAATATCATTTGCCGGAAGCTGAAATTAAAATAATAATTGAACATAAGGAAAATTTATGTATTATTTTGTACGTCATTGTTTTATGCTTATATTTTTTTTTAATTATAAATTAAACATATGTATATACTAAGAACCGTTAAGAAAATACGGTGTTACAGGTAAACAATAAACAAAATAAGTAAAAATGACACCTTATTTATTTTTAACAGGAATTCAATAAACTCCATCAGATTTACTAGAAATAAAAATTAAATATTATTTTTAAAATTAAAATTCCATAAATGTATGGTAACTACTTTCTTTTAAAAAGTCAATTTGTTTAGTTTTATACATTTGATGCTTACATTGGGGTACGAATATTTAATAAAACATTTTTTTTAAGTACTAGTTACAATTTTGTTGGTTCTGAATAATGTTGTCATAATTTTTTTTTACAGATCTCGTTGTAGACATGCAGTAAGTATTAATTGTTTTTAATATTTTGGTCTTAAATATTGTTCCAAATTTCAATTATTTCAGCAAAACTTGGTCGTATCACAACTTTCAAAATCTTTATACATAGCTAAAAATAAATTACGAGTTCGCTAAATAAAATAGTGCGTGACGTAATAGGGACGCAATTTTCCTTGGTTATTTAGAAAATTTTGATCAAAATTTGTACGGAGAATTTGATGTGTTGACCGACCTTTACAACAACTTAACTTATAAGTGTAATAGGAAAAACACATTAATTTCAAAGTGAAGCCTTTATTTTGTCATTTTATTACTCAAACTCTAAGAAAACAAATGGAGGATTAGTTAATAGTGAACTTACTTTCGGAATCTAAATTAAGTACCCAAGGCAAAGAAAAAGTAGGCTTTGCAGTAAAACAGTAAAAACACTTGTCCTATAAACAGTTAAATTTCGATGACAAGAAATGAAGACGAGCAAGCTAAATATTTTGAACAGTTAGTGAATTAAAAGATTTGGAAACTCAAAAACTAATTGACAAAACAAAAAAAAACAAATTATGTTCATCTTTCAAGATCTTTAATATCTTGTTGATTAAAAAAAATCCGTAAAAGACCAAGTTTTTTACTTTAAATCCTTTATGTACGAGACGTAACTAAAATAATGTTCATTATAATACGCAGCGCTAGACAATCCAAAAATACAAAATTGTAGTTGTGTCGTAAAACATGTTTAATATAATTCGCACCGATCAGGAATATGTTTATAAAAAGTGTTGTCAATAAAATACGAACGACAGGAAAGGTCGATCAATATAATACGCACCGCGACACTCTATCTCAAAAAATAACATGATACATAGAGATACATAAAATAATATAAAAATTCAATAATTTAACTACCGTACATGCGATCGATCTGAAAATTTGATACTTCGTTGTTATCATCGGTACAAAACTGCCTGCAAAATTTCAGCTTGCTAGCTTACGAGGAAGTGGGTTAAAAATCGATCAAAAGTTTTTTCGACAAACAAGCAAGGTCTCAGACACCACGAATTAATATAAAGGATTTAAAAAGGCCATAACTGAAAGATTATCCTTACATATTTGTAAATTTACAAAAGTGGTAGGGATACACGGGTTTTGATTTCACCCAAACACACACACACAAAAGTGAACAAGTTGTATGATATTATTTCCCGTTTCACACGATTTGACGTACGTTAATCAAAATTTTGATCACATATAAATTATAGCGGTATTTTAAATTGTGTGTACTAAAATTTAAAAAAACAACAACAACATATTTTTGGAACAGGGGGCAGAAATCTATTTAAAGTTTGAAATAATCTTAATTTGATTTTAAATATTATCTACCACCGAGGTTCATGAAAAAAATCATTATAATTCATATTCAAGCTATAAAAACTATTCTCTGTCTTTGCTCATTATACACATTTACTAAAATCGTATAGAAGTTTCTTTAAACAATTGTAAAATCGTTATGACAGTTTTTATCAATATTTGTTTTAAAAAATATGATGTGTAATAATTTTATTTACAGCAATTTGATGTGATAAATCTTATAATATATATATATATATATTAGAGTGGCCCAAAAAAGATAGAAAAAAATTATTTTTTTTATTTTCTTTGATTTAAACCCCACATTTGACTACCACAAAAAAAGTAGTCCGAAATATAAAATTTCATAATTTTCAGATGAAATTTAGAGGTTGCACAAGCTCTCTGAAAATGTAGGTATGTTCTCCATTTATCACATTTTATCCCGAATATTGATGAACCTGAATAAAGTCTGTTTTGTTCTTTGATGTTTATAATGTGTAACTGTTTAATTCGCGAGACATTATCAGTGTTTTTCTACCATCATAGAGAAAACAATAAAACTCTTAAAGACTGTGTTAGAATGACTGTTATTGAAATTCTTACTATCTGGCAGAAAGCTGCAATTCCAACAGCTTACAGCTACCACATAGAAAATCGTCTTTTAAAAGTCCATCAGCAGTAGCAGTGCTTGAGTAAAGAAAAGAATCGGCGCTCAGAGAAGCAGATTTCAAATGAAATTGCATGTTTCTTCAAAAATTGATAAACTGTTTGACATCGCCCATCAGAGTGCTGGAAAAACTAACAGAACAAACACAAGATTTAGAATTTCTTCGTGACCAAAGTGAGAGAAGAATTGGATACATGGAATGAGTGGATAAAGCAAAGTGATCGTACAGCAGTACATTTACTAGCTGCTACATTTCATTCTCTTGGTCACGATGTTAGTGACATGACATTAAGTCGAAGTACTGTACAGCTTGTGAGAGCTGAGATTAGGAAAAAAACAGCACATGAAGTTAAATAATTGTTTGATCCACAAGTACCATTAACTGTACATTGGGATGGAAAATTGCTTCCAGATCTCACAGCCAGGGAGAATGTTGAGAGATTGCCAGTGATTGTAACAGGACTGCAAATAGAGTGCTTGCTAGGTGTACCAAAATTGGCTTCAGGGACAGATGACAGTCAAGCTCAAGCTGTAGTTGAATGTCTGAAGGACTGGGGAATTTGTGAAAAAGTAGTAGCATTAAGGTTTTGACACAACAGCAAATAACACTGGGGATTCCAAAGGGGCATGTGTTTTAATTGAAAAGCTGCTTGAAAAAAGTCTTACTCATCTTGCTTGCCACATCCATATGATGGAAATTGTTATGGAAAAAGTGTTCACCGCATTGAAGATAAGTGGGCCCTCATTTGGACCTGATATTTCACTTTTTAAACGATTTAAAGAGCAGTGGCATTTTATGGAGAAGGGATCCTATGATACTGCAGATGGGATGACTGAAGTAGACATTTTCAAAGAGAGCACATTGCCGTTTACAAATGACTATCTTCAAATTCGTCACCCATGAGATGATTACAGAGAATTTTTGGAACTGGCTGCCATATTTCTTGGAGAAACACAACCACGTGGGATTCATTTCCATGCTCCAGGAGCTGTACACAGGGCACGTTGGATGGTAAGAATAATTTATTGCTACAAGATGTGGATGTTTAAGAAGCAGTTTAAGCTGAAGCTTTCTGAAGAACAAGGACTGTTTCAGTTACTCTGTTTTGTTTCCAGTACTTATATATGAAACTGTGGTTTCAAGCCCCACAGCCAGCAAGGGCGCCATCAAATGACCTACAATTTCTGAAGGATTTAGAAAAATATAATTCTGTTAATTCAGTTATTGGAAAAGCAGCAAAAAAAAGCTTTCAGTCGACATTTATGGTATCTAAATGAAATTACAGTGGGCCTTGCTTTTTTTTTGGATGAAAATATTGATCCCAAGCAAAAGGTTCAGATGCTTAAAAATATGCAAGAAAAACCCGGATCTACAAATCGAGCTCAGGGTCTTGATTCCAATGGATTCTATGCAGACCAGTCCATCAGCTTCTTTGTTACAAACAATACAAAGGCATTTTTCTCCATTCTTGATTTGCAACATTCATTCCTGGAGATGTCCCCTGAAACATGGAGCATCAAAAATGAATACAAACATGCAGAAAAGGTTGTAACCAATTTGAAAGTTCTTAATGACACAGCCGAAAGAGGAGTGAAATTGTTTCAGGATTTCAATAAGTTTTATGCAGAAAAGAAGATCAAAAGCAATTCTTACTTCAGATGGTGCAAGAACACCGACGATTATATCCGGATGCAAAGAAGACCACAGTGGTTACTGGACTAGCAAAAAGCAGTCAGTGAATATAACGTCCAAAAAATAGTAAACACTTTGTTGCATTCTATTATTTTATTTGTTTTGAGGTTGTTATTTCATGTTCAACATTAAACATTAAACATAAACCATTAAATTACTATTTAGTACCAAATCAATGTTTTCATTGCCTTTGTGCAACCCCTAAATATTTCACGATTGTATTCATTTTTTCAGAAAACACTTTTTTTCTCTGGCAGAACACAATGCAGGGCTTAAATTTATAAAAATCGGAAATTTTTTTTTGGGCAACTCTAATATATATGTATATATATATATATATATATATATATATATATATATATATATATATATATATATATATATATATATATATATACATATATAATTAAGGGCTGTGGAAATTAATAATTAATTAATCGATTAATCGTTAACATTTTAATCGATTAAAATTAAATTTGATCGGTTAAAATATAAGAAAATATTTCTATTTTTTTTTCCAATTTATCAATTATTTTTAATTATTTGTTACTTACATAATTTTACTTCGTATTATTATTATTTATTTACACGTGCATACGTAAACAAAAAAGCCTTTTCTTCCATATTTCTTGCATAGCATAACTAATTTTCTGTGTTACGTCACAAAATTTGAGAGCCATGGAATAAACGCGACTTAACCGAATTCACGAAATAATAAATTGCTTTTTAACGGGATCAATATATGCATTATATAAAATATAATTAATCGTGATTAATAAATAATTTTTTCCCCGAAAAATCCAATTTAAAAAAAAACAGTACCAGCCTTTAAATATATACACATATATATATATATATATATATATATATATATATATATATATATATATATATATATATAAAACTCCTGTGGTATCTGTCCCTGTTCCCAGCACAGAGTGTGGAGGTCATGCAAATGCTGTAAAAGTACTTCTTTTCCACATTTGAGAACTCCTGGTGGTTTCCATCATTGCCAGGGGCTTTCCCGCAGGCTAGACAATCGATGGCTCTACTTAGCTCGACTATGGTGGTTAGGCTATGTGTGTATGTATATATATATATATATATATATATATATATATATATATATACATATGCTTTCTAAAAATTATTATGATCAGCTATATACGTTTATAGTGATAGATATTTACTTGCCAGATTAAAAATAAACGGAAGCCATAGTAAGAAATACAGTTTCATTTTCGTAGACTTCAGATCTTATAACTTTATATATATATATATATATATATATATATATATATATATATATATATATATATATATATATATATATATATATATACATATTACTAAACTCCAGGTTAGTTTTTAAGGGGGAAAATCATTTAATAAATAAAAATGCATACAAATTATCTATTTAAAGCGGCCCCCTTTTCAACAGAGACCTGGAGACTTTGATGCATATTACGAGATGTTATTCAGTATTACCCCCTCTTTGCATGATGAAATTGGTAAGACTATCTTTTATTTTTGGAAAACTTATACCACAAAGAAGTGAAATAACTCTTTTTCTTAAAATAAATTTATGAACACACATGTCTGATAATTTTTTTTTGCAAATATATTTCAAAATTAAAATATTAATTTTACTTGTAAAAATATTCAAATAGATGAAAATGTATTGTGCTTTGATCTACTTATTCCAGATTAAAACCGAAGTACAATTTTTAAAAAATTAATTGTGAATTTTAAAATACCCAATTAATCATAATTACTTTGAAAATTAAAAAAAAACTGTTACAGTTTATTTGAGTTATAAAGAAAACTAACATTAGCCATGTTAATTATATATATATATATATATATATATATATATATATATATATATATATAAATATATAAATATATATATATATATATTTCTTTTATCTTGACATGAAAAAAAGAACCCGATGCAGTGGCGCGGCTTTAAAAGGAACAATGTATGATGTGGAAAAGCAGTGTAATGCAAGTTGTATGTATTAGACACTTCAGTTGACTTATGTAAGGACTAGATGTAAAATCGGGAGTCAGTAAGGCTTGAGTTTGATAAAGATATATATTATTTAATGGTTTTGGAAAAAATCTGCACATTTTCAAATCTTTGTTACGATTACTGAATAAAAGAAGAACAGGGAAAAGCCAATAACAGCTTGAGTGTTATGTATTTCTCAGGACAAAACCTGTGAGTCCTTAATGAGAAAAGTGAATTAGTTGAGACTGTAGTTATTAGTAACTCGTTCAAAATATGGGTGTGATTGTAATTAAGTTTATAGATAAGTAGATATATGTAATGCAAACATGGTACGTATGAGCCTGACAAGACTTCCTGTACTCATACATATCCTGTTTGCATCGGCTTAATAAACTTCCTTAAAAGCATTTACAAATATACAGTTCTTTAACTATCACATTATCGAAACAACTCCCGCAGTATCACAAATCCAAATGAAATAACAAATTCTTACGTCTTTGCACTTATTACAAATTCATAGTGAAATGAGATTCTGGAAAATCTTTAAAATGATATTATTCGCCACACTACATTATTATAATAATTAAGTTGAATTTGTATCATTGAAAAAAATATAAGAATGCTATATCTCAATTAATTTATGCTGTCTTTTTTAAAACAAATTAAAATCTATTTTTTCCCCTAGAATAACATGACACTTCTGCTAAAAAAAATACTTCATTGTAACGAGTTCCCATATGTCAAAAAGAAAAAAAAATAAATTAAAAAATTATCCCCTAATGCTCAATTCATTTTTAATGCTATGATTCTCATATCCAAATAAAAATAACAAACTCTTCTGTCAAAATAACAAATTAATAGATACAAAAAATGAATGAAATAGTTCCTCTTGAAAAAAGTTAGGGAAAGAAAGGTTAAACTGTAACTATAAATAGCACACTAAATTAGAATCTAAGATGGTAAGTTATAAATATAAGGATCATTACTACGTCATCAAAGTAGGTTCTCCTTCCGATCAGGGTAGACGCCCTATGCTAGTGTTGTGATATAAGAACCCCCTCCCACTAGTTTATCTCCCCGAGGGATTCATTTTAAAATAAATTCTTCATGGGAGAAAACATTTTACTCCAGATTAAAATAAAGTATCCCCTAACTGTAAAATATTTTTTCCCCAAAATTAAATCAGCCCCCATGACTTTTCCAATAGATCACAAAAAGATCACTAAAAACATACTAATAAAACATTCTTATTATTGTAATTGTCATACATGTTTACTTTTAAATTGTGTATGGTAGTTGCGTGACAGCCTCCCAGTGCATGAACATAATATTACAAATGCCTATTTTCTAGATTTATTTTAATTTTTAACAACATTTTTATCCATTAATAAAGTGCAACATTGTGTTTATTTCTCATCACTTGTGTACACGGGAAGTTGTATTATGTATTGAAGAGGCATATGCTTTTTTTTTGTACAGCATTGTTTGTTGTTCTTAGATATGTTCAGGCCATACAATCACCGTGTGTTTAAAAAGTGTGGAAGTTACCTACTTTCTACAATATACCAGTTTAGAGTACATTTCCTCATCATTTTAGGTTATAAATTCCATAAAGGAAATAACAGTTAACGTTATGAGAAGGCAAGAAAACAGACTAAAGTAGATTATGTCAGCTAAATAGCAAAGGTTCTCCATGATAGTGATTTTTAAATAAATTTAAAATAATGTATAGTGATAAAAGTTATTTATGGATGTTCCTATAATATTCTTAAACACTATGAAAATAGAATATTAATTAATGTATGTTTATTTTTATCATTTTTAGACTTTAAAATTATTTTAACAAAAAGAAAAAAAAAGGAAGTTTAAAATGGGGGTGGGTGAGAGAGGCTATATCATGAATTTATGGTACCGGATAACATCAGCCCAAGCTACGTCAGAGATGGTTTAAACTTGTGACCTGAGTTATTGATGTTTTAAAAATTATTATCTACAAGGTTTGGTCAAGATCCACCCATTTGCTCAGTGGCTAATATTTAAAATATTGTTTACATATCTCGTGTAAGGTAACATGACACTTTGTACAACGGGTGCCCATTGAAATCGTATTATGAATTGACTACTATACAATAGATACATATGATTCATGCTATTTTTTACGTAGAGTCATCTAACCACCGGTAGCCAAATTTAAAAATACATGTTTCCTTACTTGAGTTTTATTTTTAAAAAATAATAATAATAATAAACGGGTTTTAAAATTGTTTCTAGTTTTAAAATGGCTATCAGTTACTATAGGTCTGGCCACCCGTGATCTAGAACAATAGCAGGCACCTTGACCCATATTGGAACAATTTAAAATCCCTTTAGCGTCCTTCGCTCACGCCATTCATCATCTCTTTGACGTTGTCGTTGTGCCTTTCCAGCTAAGTTGTTTTGTAATTTAATGTAAATTTGATTGTGTTATTTTGATTAGTTTCATGAATTGTATTTGATAATCAAATAAATAATAATTCCTACGGAATGGACTCCTTGTAGGAATTAGATGATTCATAATTCGTATTTGTATATTTTGTAAGAATGATTTCTAGTGAATAAAGCCAGTAAGGGTAAGCAAATGTATTATATCTTATATATTACAGAAGCTCCTTCTTTACAGAAGATTATTGCGTCTTATGTAAATTCAGTAGGTTTACTGACCTGGTACCGGTCACACAGCACCGAATTCTGGAATTATTTGGATCTAATATTGAAATTATATCCTCGTTAATACTTGTTAATTAAGTCTATCTGAGTTAGGTCAATTAGCATTAACAATATTCCAAACGTTTGCATAGCGTGTCTCAGTTGAAATGTCATTTTGTCTGCTAAAAGTAAAAAAAATTGTGGGCTGCTGACACAATCAAGTCTTTAATTGCGAATAAAAAATAATGTTCTTATCTTAATCTTATCTTATCTGTTAAAGACGCTCCTTCTATAAAAATATTATTACGTCCTACGCTTATCTATGCAGAGGGTAACTGGTTTTTTTACGCCCTTGGCTAATTTATTTTTGGCACCCTTGATAAATTGACAAGTTTAAGCTTCGCGACTTTTTCAATTGTTAGAAAAAAGTAACTGAATTTCTCTTATTATTTTTATGACAATAATTACGTAGTCTGACAGTGACAGTCATACAACGTGAATATAAAAGATGCAAAAGACAAGAACAAGAACAATTTAAAGTTTATTAATTACTAAATAATACCAAATAAATTGGTGCATGGCTAAAACTGGATATTGTTGCGTTAATCCAGACTACAGAAATACAAACAGCTAGTGTTTATTATAATATGCGATTCAAGGGAATTTTTAAAACCAACATCAAACTGACTCACAAATTTTATCAGATTCACAAATATACCCCCATCTTGTTCATGTCCACAAAAAGCTAAGTTATTTTCAGCACAAAACAGTATACATTTTAATATTATAGTCAATATAAGGCGCCATTTCAAAATTCTTTTTTCAGTGCTACTTGTGCAAAGTCGTCAATTAGTCCACACTTTTCAACCCCTTTTCTAATAATTTCCATTTCGTAAAATTGTGTATGTTTTGCCACAATTTTTTGTGATTTCGAATTTTTAAGTTTAGATATTTTCAGTCCAAAAACGCATCGGACAGACAAAATGGAATGTTATGTACACCATATTTAGCAGCGCCCTTTTGAACTGGCGCAGGCCGGCGCCCTTGGCAACTGCCCCAATGCCAAGCCGTTAATACACCACTGTATCATTGGTTTGTGTTTAGTCCTGCATTCATATTAGACTTTTAAATGTTAGTTTTCCTGGTTTCTTCAGGCACCCCATCAACGTTCGAATTTAAAAATAAATCACAAAGGAATTTTTCCTTGGCAACTGGAAAGTGACATGATCGCCCGTATCTTGAAATTTCTTTGAATTGTCTGTCAATTTTTTTTACACTGGTAGTTCATAAACATCAAAGAGTTGAGAGTTTATTTGAAATATATTGTTAGCAAACAATGTATTGTTACTGTGAAACATTGATAAGGAAACTATTCTTATGACTTGCTACCATGTTGGTGTTAACAATGGAGTTTTTTTGCTGAACTTAAATTATTTGAAAGTTCTTTAATAATAATAAAACAAATGTGCGTAATGTTGATGTTTGCATAAATAATAAAATATGTGAATGCTATTTTAAATATACATTATTCCCTTATGAATTTTTATTAGATATTGTCTTGTTTTCCTTTGGTGGATCAGGCAACCCATTCTTTCTAGTAATTTCTACACTCCGATTCCAGACGAGGAGAAAGAGAATTCGCATTTGATTATTTTCACATACGGAAAAAGAAAAGTGTTTTTATCCCTATGGCTATCCAAGGGTTGCATTAAATTATAGTTGAGATATATTTTCAGTTAGTACCACCCTCACCCGCTGTACAGCACACAAAATATTTTTAAACATTTCGTACACTCTTTCTCTCTATATATATAATATATATATATATATATATATATATTAGGGCTGTTAACGATTAATTTAAATATAATAGTTGACTTTTGAACATTTAACGATTAATTAATCGTTAATTTCGATTAAAGCCAAAAATTAAAAACTTATGATGTCCTAAGTAACTCTTATTAAACGTTCTTGTTAAAAATCTAAATAATACTGGAATGTATCCTTTATTTGTAATCTTTTAACCAACTACGCAAAAAGACAAGTGTGTTGACATTATTTTGTTCAAGTGATTAGCGCGTGTAATTGACAACATAACCAGCCGAGCTGAATAATCATTCACATGGAACTGAGGTAACTGGTATGCACCAAACGATCTTTAATGATAATGACATTATCGGATATCGGTGTTCATTAAGTTGCCACCATTGTAGAGGGTTAATGGATTCAGGAACTTCCATCTCCATTTTGTAAAGCAATAATTCATCAGAACACCTGTCTTCTGCGTTCTGGGTTCTGGATAAATTAAGACGAAGTCTCGACTCTTGTTCAGGGGTGTCACAAGCGTCCTCTTATTTAAATCTTGATCGCTTGCTCCCAGATTCATAACCTCCTTTACACAAGAAATAAGTAGGACACTGCTCACAGAAACAAGATTTAATGGCCGAACCCCTTTTAACAACACACTATATCTCAGAAAATCCCCTCTCTTCTACACACATTTTTATGACGTCAACCAACAACAACTCTATTTCGCACGCTTTCGCGCCGACTAAATAATTACACTAATACAACCACTAAACACACCACCGTGCGCAGCTCTCAAGTTAAAGGGGGAAATTGGTCATTCGTGACATATGCCCCCTTTCCAGAAATTTTCCGAGGGCGGCAAATTTCCACTATCTCGAATGACCAAAATGACCTATACTAGAATTCCCTTTACCAACTTGAAACATTATGTGGATATCTCCCCTCAAGTAGTCCTAAACAATGATAACTTTCTTCCTAAAAACTTTAAACATTAATATCCGATAATCGGCATAATATTTATACAAAATCATTAAATTAAATCCAATAATCCATAACGACTCAAACATAATATTTTAAGTTAATCACACTTAACAAACAAAAATGTCATTGAATATAATGTCTCAATATCTTTAGCTTGATTCCACCCCGTTTATGCACGTTTATAAACATGACTTTCAACAACACAGTCTACTTAGGAAGTCTGCCTCTACGATATTTTCCCCGGTGATGGACTGCACCGTAAAGTTATAACTCTGCAGAAACATGGCCCATCTCATGATCCTGGCACTCACAAAACGAGCCGTATTAATGTACCTCAGGGGCTGGTGATCGGTTTGAAGAGTGAATGTTCTCCCGTAGAGGTAAAGTTCAAACTTCCTGATCGCCCACACAATCGCCAGGCACTTCTTCTCAATTGTGGAATACCTTGTCTCTCTGTCCATAAGTTTCTTGCTGGCAAAGGCGACAGGATGCAATATTCCTTTATTATCTTCCTGAAGTAACGCTGCTCCAAGCCCGACGTCAGATGCGTCGGTCCTTAGGACGAAGGACCTATGCATATTAGGAATATGCAATATAGGCCGTGTCGTTATAGCTCTCTTTAGAGCGTCATACGCTTCATCCTGGTCCTTTCCCCATTTCACCCTGTTGGGTTGTCTCTTTCTAGTTAGGGATGTCAGCAGGGTACGCGAGTGTTGCGTAGTTTGGTACAAAGTCTCTATAATATCCTGTGAGTCCCAAGAATGATCTCACTTGCTTCTTTGTTGTTGGTCGAGGAGCATCTCGGATCTTAATGATGTTGTCTTCTTGAAGGCCGATTATTCCCAATGACAATTTGTGTCCCACAAAATCCACCTCAGCTGACCCAAATACGCATTTGGTGGGTCTGACTGTCAGGTTATAAATTTGTAACAGATGTAGCAGCTCGCCTAGTGTCTCTAAATGTTCTTCCCAAGTGCAGGTATGCACTAATAAGTCATCCACATAACTTATAACGTTCTTCATCCCCTCCAGAAGTTGTCGGGTAGCCCGAACCAGTGTTGCTCCCGAATTCGTCATCCCAAACGGCATTCTCAGGAATTCATAATGGCCGTCTGGAGTCACGAATGCCGTTTTAAGAATATCCATGGGTTCAACGGGGATTTGCCAGTAACCCTTACTCAAATCAATCTTGCTAAAATACTTAGCCTCCGATGTCTTATAGAATATTTCGTTAGGAGAAGTCACCGGCACTGGGTCGAAAATTGTGATTTTATTTAAACCTCTGTAACCTACACAAATTCGATTAGATCCATCTTTTTTCTTTACAATGACAACTGGTGATGCGTAAGGGGAGTTAGTTTTGCGTATGATTCCTAACTGTTCCATTTCGAGTAACTCATCATGTAGTGCCTCCCGTAAGGCATGAGGAATAGGATAAGGCTTTGATTTAACTGGAAACATCAGATGTGAGTTTGATGTGGTGCACGCTCAGGGTAGTTCCTCTGGGCTTTCGGTGAAAATCGTTTTATGGTCTGTAACCAATGCCACAATATGCTGCCGCTGTTGCGAGGACAAGTGTTCGCCATAAGCCACATCTTGGTGTGACTCCTTCTGTAACCAGGCCCCAATCTCTGGCAACACCTCAGCACTTCCATTTTCTTCATCACATTCGTAATCCTCCAAAACAGCAACACTAACTGCCATACACTTTTTTGGATTTTCTTTGATTTCAGCCAGGCTAATATCATTACCGGCTAATTTCCCTTGATCCATGTCGCGAGAAATATACTGCTTAAGAAGGTTTGCATGAAGCGTTTTCTTCTTTCCCTTCATATTAACCACATAATCACATGGCCCTATGAGTCCAGTTACCTCATACGGTCCTTTCCATTGCATTAAAAGTTTGTTCGCTTTGATCGGCAGTAATACCAAAACAAGATTACCAATCATGAACTTTCCTGTCTCTCGCTCCTCTATCATAGTAATGTTTGTACCTCCCTTGCGATTTGCTCAGTTCCTCCTGAGCTAAAGTTAGGGTGTCATCGAGCTTTTGTCGTAACTCAAACACGTACTGGTAGCTATTCTTCACCTCCTCATCTCGAATATCTTGCGTCCATAACTGTCGTAGAACATGCATCGGGCCCCGTATGCTGCGCCCTATCTGCCATCTCTAACCGTTGTACCTCTCTCTCGGCCGCCCTATCTGCCATCTCTAACCGTTGTACCTCTCTCTCGGCCGCCTCTCTCTCAGCATCTCTCACTCGTTGTACCTCTCTCTCTATGTAATCTCTTCTTTCCTCACCTCTGAGTTGAAGGGCATCCACCAGTGCTATGATCTCCTCCAGAGTCGTGACTGGCATTCTCGTTGCTTCCTCAGTGTCCGTGTTGCCTGTGTAAATCCCAGACTGAGCCCCCAGAATGTCACAAGCGTCCTCTTATTTAAATCTTGATCGCTTGCTCCCAGATTCATAACCTCCTTTACACAAGAAATAAGTAGGACACTGCTCACAGAAACAAGATTTAATGGCCGAACCCCTTTTAACAACACACTATATCTCAGAAAATCTTCTCTCTTCTACACACATTTTTATGACGTCCACCAAAAAAACTCTCTTTCGCACGCTTTCGCCCGACTAAATAATTACACTAATACAACCACTAAACACACCACCGTGCGCTGCTCACAAGTTAAAGGGTAGAAATTGGAAATTCGTGACAAGGGGATACTTCAACGCCTTTATTCAGTCAGAAATATATTTACAGCAACAGATTGAGGTACACGACATAATCCATTAACAATGTCCACTCACTCGTAGGTGCATACAAGGACTATCTGTCCCTAATACTCGCAGTACCACGCTGAACACTCGAGCCACCTCGATGTGTCACCAGCTATCAGAGCCAACGCTCTATCCTAATGGCTAGTCCTAACAAGGACTATCGACCTCTGCACTTGGTCGGTATTCTCATGTCTACCCTCTCTCTCAGTCTCACAACACACTATTTATACACAACACGGCTGTCTAACTGTCATACCGAGTGACTACAATTAACACCATTATTGACAAGTGAACTCTTGTCAAGTCAAGCCTTGACCCTAGTCACAACAATGTTCCAACAATCTCACAACAATTATTGGCAGTGAATCTCATACCCTGACATATCCCCCCTCGTCCATTAGATTCTACTTACGAGTAGAATCTCACAATACAACAAAGTCAGGGCATGAAATCACTGCACATTACAAATACATTAATATAATACATCATGAATTAATAAATATCTTTAAAAATAATTTTATACACAAAAATCCATGAAACAAAAATTAATCGTATATACAACACAGAGCAAAAATCCACTTGGTCATACCTGTATACGACTTCACTTACCCGCTATGTCATTCGTGAGGAACAGCCGTCCTACTAATACTCCCGAATTACCTACTCTATATATATACATCAACGCAAGTAAAAAAAATGTACACATGTGAAGTCTTAATGCATGTCATTATCAATAATAATCAATCCATCTATAATATGCAATTTACAAATCTTGGAAAAAATGACACAAGAAAATTTCGAACACTTTAGCACTTGTCCACATCATGTGGCATATTACGGAGCAATCACTGCTCACTTAATTACTTTTCCCACCTGTGTTATTGAGCTTTCTTATCCCTCCATAGGCACAGTTCTAAATCTATGTATATAAATACAGCCCATCGCTCCTGCCACACAGGACGTAGTGAATTATATAACAAAGGGAGCCTATCTCCCATGCCATACAGGTCTGACTTCCTACTTCTTGATTACTCGTACGTTATTATCTTAATTCTCAAAGAACCAACCTTCGACCTACTACTGGTCATAACACATCACATAATTAGTAACAAACAATTGACCATTTTTACGCTAGATTGTTTTCTATTTACAACTGACTCTACTGGTTCCTCATATAAATTCCTTAAGATATTTATTCCAGGATTACCTCCAGCATGAGATAATGTTATAGGGATAACTACTTATCCAAGCTATAAACATTTCAGCCTGATTGTATTTAACCCATTACAATCAATTATATAACAATCATCAATCATGTGCATATAGTACTCGTAATTAACATAATTCATCATAATAATCATAATCATGAACAATATCATTATCACAACATATCATAATTACATCATTATTAAAAAAATAGCCTGAGGTCACCCGGACCCAAAAATTCTCATGAAAAACATCATCAGCAAGACAATACAACCATCTCATATTTATTACCTCCATCATTACCCAATCCAAGCACTAACTAAAAATAGTACCTAATCGCTATGAAGCCTTACACTCATGTTCATATAATAATAATACTGGCCCGAGGTAACTCAGACCCGAAATTTCTAACCAAACAACATTGTCCTTACTCCTCATAGTTATAAAAAAAATCATCATCCTCGACAATACAATATATATTTCCTCTTTATTTACATCCATCAATTATCCAGCTAGGAAAAAAATATATACACCAAAAATCATAGTCATTATTTTGATGGTGATCCAAAAACAAAAACAGCCCTTATTAGTAATACAAGGTTGGTACCTGTGGTTACCCCAAATTTATGGTAACGCCTACTATTTATCCTCTCCGGGACTCAGTTATTGGTTTTTTTTGCTCAGTAATTATTATCAACATTACCAGATCTGTCATGATCCTACCAGTCTTAGTGGGACCGTGATGTTATATCGTAGTTTGTCTGTGTCAACAACCATTGCACCTCTATCATCACCCCGGTCACACCTGTCACTACTTCTAAGAGCTACCCGGTCACTCTACCTCCACCTCTGAAATCTCCCCGATCACATTTTTCACCACACCTACGACCTCTCAATTTCAACTTTATCTCCCTTACTAACTCAGCGAAACAGCCCTCTTTACCCAAGTGCATCAATGTTTTCTCGAGGACATTATCATCCAAATTATTAGTCCCCATGAGAAAGCAACACTACTTGTTTATCGGCCTCCGTGACTCGACCGAATCATAAACCTGTCCTGCCCGTCCTTGTCGGTCATGGTCTGATTTCTGCTCAGTCCTCTTCTCATTTTGTCAAGCTCAATGTCCCTGCGTAAATCCGTGCAGGCTCTGTCACAAGAAACATCCCGTGCTGTGGTCATAAGCAAAACATTTGCCCAGTAAATTAAAACATTGGCCCGTTGAGCCAACGTCAGTTTTCTTCTAATATTTTACCTTTATTTTTCCCCTTTCTGTCCCTAGTTGTACTCTTTCCCATCGCCTTTGTAGCCCTCTCATTTTTTCCTCATTATATTCACTAGCGAACTGCTATTCTCCCCTCTCCGTTCTCCCATCTATCCCCTGGTCGCCGTAACTCGACCGAATTTTGATGTAATAACCAACCAATCAGCTGCCATATCTGCTTATTGCCGAGATAAAAAATCTGCAATAATGTTATCTTCACCTTTAATATATTCAACGTTGAAATTGTATTCCTGTAGCATCAAAGACCACCTGGAAACTCTTGAACTTTCAAATTTAGTCGTATTCAAATATTTTAACGCTTGGTGATCACACTGGAGCGTAAATCTTGCACCCATTAAATGGTAGGATAATTTCTGAATTCCCCATATTATTGCCAAGCATTCCCTCTCTATTGTTGAGTATCTAGTTTCCCTGTCAAAAAGTTTACGACTAATATATTTAACCGGGTGGAGCATATTGTCTCTCTTCTGCATCAAACATGCCCCCAATCCCTTCGTTGACGCATCTGTACGAACTATAAACGGTTCCTTAATGTCGGGAAGAACCAAAATAGGGTTATTTGTTAAATAGTTTTGGATTGTATCCAATGCTTGTTGGCATTCATTATTCCAACATATATTATTAGGTTTACCTTTCTTTGTAAGGTCCGTCAATGGGGCTGTTATCGTTGAAAAATTAGGTATAAATTTATTGTAATACGCTATTAGGCCAACTAGTCCCTTTACTTGTCTCTTATTTTTGGGTCGTTCAATTTCCAACACTTTGTTTATATTGTTCATGTCTGGTTTTAAGATGCCTGCTCCAATTCTATGTCCCAGAAATTCGATTGATTCTTTACCTATTTCTAACTTAGATGGTTTAATGGTGAACCCTGCCTTTTTAAGAATCTCTAAAACCTCTCGAGTAACTCGTATATGAGACTCCCAGTCGTCTGTGTATACACAGATATCGTCAAAATAAGTAACTACCTCTTTTACTCCTTTGAATAATTTCTTAACAATTTTATTGAACGTTGCCTGTGCGGTTGCCAATCCGAATGGCATAAAGTTATATTGATATGCCCCATCATGGCCTTGAAAAGCTGCGTATTCTTTGCTTTTCTCCTCAAGAGGTATTTGCCAATGTCCCTTTGTTAAGTCTAGATTCGTAAAGTTTTTGGCTTTATTCATGTGTTCTAGAAGTTTATCCTGGTTAGGTATAACTTCTGCTACTTTTTTGTAATTGCGTTCAACTTTCTATAATCCACGCAAGTTCGAATCGATCCATATTTTTCTTTTAATTAAAACTAAGGGAGAGCAATATGGTAACTGTGATTCCTCGATTATACGCGGTGGTCAAGTGGGACGCGGTGGTCGAGTGGCAGCGCACTGGACTGTCGTACCGATGGTCACGGGTTCGAATCCGTGTGAAGGCAAGGGCTTGTTCCCGGGGCCTAGAGCGTCCCTGAGTCACCCCTCTCCAAATGGGTACCAAACACTACATGTAGTTAGGCGGCTGGGTAATGCGTGGAACCACAAAGCCGTGGCCTGTGAACGCTGCATCACTTGCCAAACAGATCATATGTCATGTCCTGTGGACGCAACTATCTTCTGTATAGAAGGAGCGTCTGTATAGATAAGACAAGATACCTAGTTCTAACATCATACTAATCTCCTCTTTTAGACTTTGTATCATATGTATAGGTATTGCATAAGGTTTTAAGTTAATGGGCTTAGAGTCTAATAATTCTATTTTGTGCGTACCCGCCGATGTTTTCCCCGGGATATCTGAAATAATTTCCCTGTACTCTTGCACCATATCGTTAACTTGTCTTTTCTGTGTCTCCGTTAGTTCCTTATTAATGTCAATGCATGAATTATCTTTGACGTTAATTAACGGAATTTGCTTAATGTCCTCACTATTTACATCTTCTCTTTCGTCTTCGGTTATCACTGAGGCACTGGCACCATTAATTGTCTTTTTATTTTTCTCTGCTGCCGATAAGTTCGCATCTGTGTTATCCATGTTATTTTCGACAAATTTTGTTAATCTGTTGAGGTGATAAACTGGACGCTTATGTCCCTTCGCAATCTCTACATTAAATTTCGATAATTTTCTCGTGACGGTGAATGGACCTTATGAATACAGAGCGAGTTTATTTCCTTTTTTAGGTTTCAACACGAGCACTTTGTCACCAATTTGTATATCTTTCTCTGTAGCCCTTTGGTCATAATATTGTTTATATTTATTTGCCTCTCCTTTCGTGATTGCCTCTGTTTTATATAACCCTGATTTTAATCTGTTTTTGAGGTCTATTATATATTCATATGTCGTTTTATCTTCCTCTGTCGTATTTTCATTTGTCAGTATTTTCCTTAAAATTGACATTGGTCCTCTCACTTTTCGCCCGAAGAGGAGTTCATAAGAATACATTGTCGTTGTCTCGTTCGGAACTTCCCGATATGCAAACAAAATTGCCGGTAAAAATCTATCTCAATTGTTGGGTTCCTCATCTGCCACTTTTCTTAACATGCTTTTTAGGCTGCCATTTAATCTTTTCACCATCCCGGTAGACTGTGGGTGGTAAATAGAAGAGTGACTGGATTTTATGTTAAACAATTCACACACCTGCTTGTACATATCGGAGGAGAACTGGGGCCCCTTATCTGACAGGATCTCTTCAGGGAATCCCATTCCAGAGAATATTGTTAATAGGGCCTCATAAACGTCTTGTGTTGTTGTATTTTTTAGCGCAATAGCTTCAGGCCAACGAGTAGCCATATCTACCGACGTAAGGATATATCTATTCCTATTTTCACTTAATTGTAATGGCCCTACGATATCAATAGCAACCTTCTGAAATGGTGTTCCGATCACTTCCATTTGACCTAACTCTTTGGATTTTATGCTCCCCATGGACGTGCTTTTGGGCAAATAGGGCAAGACTTAATGAATTCTTTGATATCTATGCTCATACATGGCCAGAAATACTGAGAAAAATTATGTATTTGGTTCTTCTGACTGACATGTGTCCGGCCAATGCTGTTGTATGAGCCGTTTCTAAGACTAATCGTCGGTATGGTTTCGGAATCACCAATTTGTTTTCAACACTGTTATCTATTTTAGAAATACATATCCTGTATAGTATATTATTGTTTATTTCAAACGTTATTATTCCTTGTTTGGTGCTTTCCACCCTCTGACTTTTAGCTTTTTTCCATAGTTTATTTAGTCCACCATCCTTTGCCTACTCCTCAGCTAAATTGATGTGTTCAAATATTTGTGGAATTGTACTAATCACCGTTTTCATTTGTGTTTCTCCCCCTTTATCTCGTTTATTCTGGGCCCTGATAACTACGTTACCGTGATGGAATGGTGTGTCCTTGTCTGATCTAACATTTCCTAAAATCACATCTGTTACATGATCTTCAAAAAGCGCGGACAGAAACCTTCCGCAGACATAAGGGGTTTTAATGTCTACTATAGCAGTTTCAAACGTTTTTATTGTCCCATCAATAAGTTTAACTGTAAAGGTCTGATCAGTCATGTATTTTTTTGGTATTAAAGCTTCCTTCCCGAACAACAAGCATTTTTCGACATTTAACCTACCCGTGGAATTTCTAAAAATATCGTTCATACTCCCCACGCATTGCGTATTGCGAGACTGCCACTCTTTTCTAGGTTTATACCACTGCCACTGTATAGTACGGCCCTGTTTGCAATCTTTGCTTAGTCACCTATCCTGGCTGTACCATGGATACTTATTTCCATAGCTAGATTTCTGGTCTGAGTTTTTATACTGACTTCCTTTCGCATTTGCAGGCATCCTATTTTAAGCCCATTTCTGTCGACAGTTGGCCGTTATGTGACCCCTCTGACCACAGTTAAAACATGTACCCATTACTCGGCCCTCCGTCGAGCGACTTCTAGCATTGCCTCCATATTCACCCTTATGTTCCGCCACACCCCCTACCAGTGGCTGTGTATTGACTTTTCTACTTAATTGTCCTTGTCCTGCCGACTTTATATGGTCAATTTGTGTCAGTAGGTCCTCACATTTGGGGGCATTATTCATTAGGATGCATTTAACAGCCTCTTCATTCATATTCAATAATAACTTGTTTCTACATAATAAATCCCTCAACCCATCAAATGTTCTCTCTGTCTTTGTACTGGCCACCCAATTGTCTAAACTTCTAACCAATTTTGAGTAAAATAATCTAAAATTGTTACTCTCCGGTGCTAGACTATTCCACGCTTCCCATTAAATCCTGCATGTTGTAATAGGAGTCGCTTGACAGTGTCATAATCATGCAGTTTTGTCCTAACGTCTTCTGTCATTAAGAGTGATTGTAACTCAGCCGTTAGCCTTACTTGTAGTTCTATCAGCCATTGACTTTTTGGCACCTTCGGCTGAGTCACTACATGTTCGAATGTCGCCACATATTCGTCGAGTTCTTGGGACCCATCGAATTTTTGCAAATTCTTTAGTATTTGTCGAAGGTCTTTGTTTTCTCTCGAGTGACTTGTTATGTCCAGTTCAGTTACGTCTTTCCTTTTAATTTCTGCTAATTTAAATTCGTGATCCCTTTCTTTCTGTCTCTGTTTCTCGTCATAATCTCTCTGTTCCTTTACTTTTTGTTCGTCTTTCTGTCGCTGTCTCTCGTCATAGTCTCTCTGTTCCCTTAATCTTTTTTGTGTTTTAAAATCTGTCTTTTTTAAACAACTCTAATGTCTCGTCCATGTTTATACCCTTACTATGACTTCTAATTTCCATTCTACTTCTACAATAACTTCACAATAGTTATAGTGTAAATATAGAAGGAAAAAACATAATTTATCAAATTTTAAATAATAATTGCCTGGATTTACAGAATTACATACACAGCACAAATACGTGTCCATAGAATGCTAACGTAACACAGTTCTCCTGGTAGCACGATGATATTGTCCAGCAATAGTTCTCACGGATAGTCCAACACACTGTATACTGGACTCTGATATTCGAGCAGATGATTTGTTGATGGTCGTTCACCGACACACTCCGGTCTCTGGACACGAACGATGAGGCGGATGCCTTGTTGTCTGATAATCGTTCACTGACACACTCCGGTCTCTGGACACGACGATGAGGCGGATGCCTTGTTGTCGGATTGTCGTTCATCGACACCCTCAGGACTCTGTACACGAACGCTGAGGCGGATGCCTTGTTGTCTGGCAGTCTTTCACTGTCACACTCATGCGAACGATAAGGCGGATGGCTTGATGTCGGGCGATCGTTCACCGACACACTCAGGACTCTGGACACCAACGATCCAACGGCCTGGACACTGGATGTTTCGTTGAATAGACCGTCGATGCTGTCTCACTTAGATGCTATGACTTGACGTACCATCCACAAAAGCCTCCAGAAAATCCTCGGACGTGACCCCCATTGTTGCGTTCTGGGTTCTGGATAAATTAAGACAAAGTCTCGACTCTTGTTCACGGGATACTTCAACTCCTTTATTCAGTCAGAAATATATTTACAGCAACATATTCAGGTACGCTACGTAATCCATTAACAATGTCCACTCACTCGTAGGTGCATACACGGACTCTCTGTCCCTAATACTCGCAGTACCACGCTGAACACTCGAGCCACCTCGATGTGTCACCAGCTAACAGAGCCAACGCTCTATCCTAATGGTTAGTCCTAACAAGGACTATCGACCTCTGCACTCAGTCAGTATTCTCATGTCTATCCTCTCTCTCTCTGTCTCACACCACACTATTTATACACAACACGGCTGTCTAACTTTCAAACCGAGTGACTACAATTAACACCATTATTGACAAGTGAACTCTTGTCACGTCACGCCTTGACACTAGTCACAACAATGTTCCAACAATCTCACAACAATTATTCGCAGTGATTCTCATACCCTGACACTGTCGTCATTCTCTGTCTCTGAGTCATACTCCATTACTGCTATTAGCTTAATACGCTTTTCATTTGGTTTGACAAGTAGGCGAAGTGTTAGAATCATGGTAGGCAAACGTTGTCAACATTTTGAATATTCCCTTCAGTCAATAGGTTAAAACCAAAATGTTCGTGTAATCGTCAGGAAATTTATTATTTATTGGCAACTATTTTTTTTTACTTTTTGACTTCCAATATTTTGTAAGTGAAGGGTCGATTAATCGTTAAAAATAATTTAATCGTTAAATTTTTTAACGATTAATCGAGAAATTAATCTATAATTTCCGCATCCCTAACATATCTATATACACACAGAGAAACGGATTCAGATGTAAATTTTAAAATTAGGATAAACCATACGTTTTAATTTAAATATCTTTAAATTTACATTTCTAATTTTTCTGTCATATAATTTTTAACCAAATAAATCTTAATTTCCATTTAAAAGAAAACAGTAACAATATAATATATGGATAAAGAAAATTTACTATAAACGTTTGTTGTATTTGCAAGAATATCTAACTTTCATTAAATGTCAAATTAATTAATTAGTAATTACATTGGCGTAACAAGGGCTATGTATTGGGGCAGTTGCCAATGGCACCGGCCTGCGCCAGTTCAGAGGGGCGCCACTAAATGTCTATTTTTTAAATATTTTTTTAAAAATAAATATTTCAATTTTATCCTTGATTTAAAAAAATGTAATAAATAAATAAAACCAGTATAATGTTTTTATTATGTTTGTGGCCTTTGCGGGCTTCTTATTATACAGATGCACATAGTCTTAATTTGGTAGGTGTGCACGCGGCCACCATTCATGCATAAGTTGTGACATTTTTCGAAACTATACAGGCATTGTTTTTCTTGCGAACGAGAGTAGTTAACGAGTGTAACTAAGAGGTTACCAAACTTCTCAAACATCAACTCTAAGACTCCTGTACACTAATTACCTCTGTTTATTGCTTCACCTGTTCAATTCTGGTTACTTCTAACTTAACACTAATCGTCAGACTGTCTACAAGTCTACACTGTCTACAAGTCTACACTGTCTACAATGTCTACAAGTCTACACTGTCTACAAGTCTACACTGTCTACAAGTCTACACTGTCTACAAGTCTACACTGTCTACACTGTCTACAAGTCTACACTGTCTACAAGTCTACACTGTCTACAAGTCTACACTGTCTACAATGTCTACAAGTCTACACTGTCTACAAGTCTACACTGTCTACAAGTCTACACTGTCTACACTGTCTACAAGTCTACACTGTCTACAAGTCTACACTGTCTACAATGTCTACAAGTCTACACTGTCTACAAGTCTACACTGTCCACAAGTCTACATTGTCTACAAGTCTACACTGTCTACACTGTCTACAAGTCTACACTGTCTACAAGTCTACACTGTCTACAAGTCTACACTGTCTACAATGTCTACAAGTCTACACTGTCTACAAGTCTACACTGTCTACAAGTCTACACTGTCTACAAGTCTACACTGTCTACACTGTCTACAAGTCTACACTGTCTACAATGTCTACAAGTCTACACTGTCTACAAGTCTGCACTGTCTACACTGTCTACAAGTCTACACTGTCTACACTGTCTACAAGTCTACACTGTCTACAAGTCTACTCTGTCTACAAGTCTACACTGTCTACACTGTCTACAAGTCTACACTGTCTACAAGTCTACACTGTCTACAAGTCTACACTGTCTACAATGTCTACAAGTCTACACTGTCTACACTGTCTACAAGTCTACACTGTCTACAAGTCTACACTGTCTACAATGTCTACAAGTCTACACTGTCTACAAACCTACACTGTCTACAAGTCTACACTGTCTACAAGTCTACACTGTCTACAAGTCTACACTGTCTACACTGTCTACAAGTCTACACTGTCTACACTGTCTACAAGTCTACGCTGTCTACAAGTCTACACTGTCTACAAGTCTACAAGTCTACACTGTCTACACTGTCTACACTGTCTACACTGTCTACAAGTCTACACTGTCTACACTGTCTACAAGTCTACACTGTCTACAAGTCTACACTGTCTACACTGTCTACAAGTCTACAATGTCTACAAGTCTACACTGTCTACACTGTTTACAAGTCTACACTGTCTACAAGTCTACAATGTCTACAAGTCTACACTGTCTACACTGTCTACAAGTCTACACTGTCTACAAGTCTACACTGTCTACACTGTCTACAAGTCTACACTGTCTACAAGTCTACACTGTCTACAAGTCTACACTGTCTACAAGTCTACACTGTCTACAAGTCTACACTGTCTACAAGTCTACACTGTCTACACTGTCTACAAGTCTACACTGTCTACAAGTCTACACTGTCTACAAGTCTACACTGTCTACAAGTCCAAACGACTGTCCTAAACAACTCACTAACCCGTTGTCTCCCTTTCTCTCTCTTCTGCCAACTGCCTTGCGTTTCCAAGCGCCCGGTTACTTTCCAATTATATCCTACAAAACTCCGCCCCCGATTCCAGCTATGTAAGTGCAACTCCGTCACAGTCCATTTGTCTCCCTTCGATCACTCATCAAGTTCAACCCACTTAGATTAAGACTGGGGGTGGGGCTGGTTTGACTTAACCGTCTCTAGTCTCTTGATCTAAGAACCAGGTCTGGTTGGACATTCACAAACATTCCCTCGTCAGCTGCTTCGTACCGTGTCCAGTTAAGGGCGCCCCTTCATTTTCCCAGAAACGGTCCGAGGCATTGCACACCTTATTCCAATTGGTCAGTCCCACGGACTCCCAGTCAGAAGTCGGCTTCCGTTTCATGTCCATGTTTTTGATCTCAAGACACTCTAACTGCCCTAGATCTAAAGGCCTGCACTCAGCTCCTGGTGGTCTTACTCCCACACATCAAAGACTTTCAACACTCGTGGCGGTCAGTCTTTGATCACAGGACCTGACGGTCAATGCTTTGATTGCATATTAACATAATTTCTCTACAATATTGTTCATGTCCTTTGCTTTTTTATATTCATGTTTTATGACTATCATTGTCAGCCTACGAAATTATTGTCAAAAATAAAATAAGAGAAATTAGTTTTTTTTCTTCTAACAAATGAAAAGGTCGTAAAGATGAAACTTGTCAACTTATCAAAGGCGCAAAAAATAAATTACTCAAGGGCGTCTAAAACCCAGTTACGCATCAAAGTAATTATAGGGCATTTATTTTATCATTAATATCTAAAGCATCAAACTTAACAAAATTTGATACAATTTTCTATTTTAAAAAATGTGAAAAGTTTCCCAAGCATGTGAGCATTTAATCTTGATCTCCTGAAGTTTATAAAGTAATCTATCAGTGATGTTACTGTTACAGAATTTGTATGAAGTTAGCCAAGTCTAAAGAAGTTGAAGTAACAGTTGAAAATAATGGGACTGATTTAATTTTTCGTCTTTAATCCTCCATCAATAACTAAGCGTATAACCATTAGAGCAACCTTAACACTACTAACAATGTCACAAACTATATAATTTGAATCGCTTCCCTTCTTGTCACTTGTTTAAAAAAATGTAATATTAATCATTTCATTTCAGGTATACCAGTGGCGTAGCGAGGGGATGCAAGGGGGGCAAATGCCCCGGGCAGCACTTTTTTAGGGGCGGCAAATTCGTTGTTTTTTTTATTATCTTCTATGAAAATCAATTTTGAAAGAAAGTGGAGCTTTTTATCAAAATAAAATATAAACCAAATAAGAAATTATTGAGAGTAATAAAGGTACTTTCTAAACATATGTTAACGATTATTCTGCCAAAAATTCAAACACAATATTGGATATAAATTCTTCTGTTACTTATGCTTATGAACAGAAAAACCAAGGGGCTTAAGTAGCATGAGAAGGCGACACTGATCAGCTGTTGACTTAACTGATTCCTAAATTTGATAGCCGCTCCTGTTGTAGAAGCGGAAATTGATGTACCCTATCAATTTTAAACCTTGCCAATCTAATGCTAAGGGCGGCACTTTGTTTATGGTGGATAATTCCTCATTTTTAATTAGTTTATAGAAATAAAAGCTTTAAATTAAGTTAAATAAAAGATACGAAGGGCCACGGTAAAAGTTATTAAAAGAATTGAAGGATCTGTTAAAATACGTGAACTTTTCTAATGCCAAAACTTTAACCGCCATAATGAATCTAACTAAACTAAACACATATTCTGTAGGCCTGAGACTAATCTCTTAAGGCCTTGGCTAGAACCTGGGCAATCTGCTCCATCTGTTGAGCATTGCCATACAACATTGTCTTTACATGGGACTCTTCCGCCTCCCTCACCCCCCCCCGGCTATATCAAGCGCCGGGCAAGACGTCACTAGGTGCACGACTGTCTCAGGGGCTTGGCTGCAATGACGGCAGTTCGAGTCCCTGTTGTGGTCTAGCCTGTGAAAGTATGAGTTGGTTGGGCAATGTTCTGTCCTCATCTGAGTCACTAAACTCTGGTGCTTACGACTCAGGTCCCACCACTGGTCTGAACGGCTTGGCCTGGGCATGTTAGCGAATACCCCTATGGCTGTCGTGTTGTCAGCCCACTCCTGGTACCACTTATTTCGAAAGTGGTCCTTTAGCCAGGTTTTAGCCCCAAGATAAGTGACTGGGGCCTCTGGTTGGGGCAGTGCTGCTCCTGCTTTGGCCAGGTAGTCTGCCTTTTCATTGCCGTCTACATTCACGTGACTCGGGATCCACTGCACTGTTACCTTACCGCCAAGTCTTTCGAGTCTACCCACGTCCTCTAAGATGGCGTCAACCAAGTGGGTACTACGTTTCTCACTAGCCAGGACTTCGAGGGCTGCTCTCGAGTCACAAAACAGTACCGTGTCGAAACCGAAAATTTCCGACCCCTGCAGTGTCCGGTGCACACTTTCCAGGGCCCTGTGTATAGCTTCAAGCTCCGCATCGTAATTCGATGACATAGTCCCACAGGGTCCTAGAAGTTCTTCTTTTGGTGGCCCTCCTATTGGGTATAAGATGAGCGCACCATATCCTGCAATTCCTTCACTTGAACTGGCAGACCCATCCGTGAACACTTTCACTTGGGTTCCCGCGAACCCTTCTATCGTCACAAGGGCAGCCGCTTTCTGTACATGTTCAGGGCTGCGTTTCGTCACTGCCGTGTCAGTCAAAGACAAACGTATTTCGGGACGTGTGCATTCCGCATAGGGCGGTTTGAGTGGGACACTTATAATTTGTCTTCTATTTCGTGGGGGTTTGACGTTCCTATCAAGTTCCGTTACTTGATGCATAAATGAGGAACGTTTCAAACACCCACGTCCGCCCCAGTTGTGCTGCATCTGGTAGCAGGGCTCCTTAAAGTCTAACCTGCGGTACCTCTCTGCAGTCGTTATGATTGCCTTGTCCCTACGAATATCGAGCGGCTCTACGTTTGCAATGACTTCCACAGCAGCTGTGGGTGTCGTTCTGTATGCGCCACAGATAAATCTTAAGGCCTGGTTCTGGATTCGACCCAGTTTTTCCAATGCCGTTTTGCTGGCAAAGGCTTGGACGGGCATGCTGTAGTCCATAATCGACCTCACACTACCCAGAAAGAGAGCTCTGAGTGTACTTGCTCCAGCGCCCCAGTTTGTGCATGCAAGTTTTTTCACCAGGTTGAGCTTGGCGGTAGCCTGGGAGTACAGGTCTTGTACAAAGTTATGCATTTGCACCTTTTGATCCAGTTTGACTCCCAGGTATACCGGTTGTTTGTCCCATTTGAGCGCCACATCGTTTATTTTAAGCACTATCTCCTGTTTGAGAATGGTTCTGCCATTAGTGAAAAGGGAATAGACCGTCTTCTCGGTGTTAATTTCCATCTGCCACCTCTGCATGTACCTACTGATATAAGAAAGGTCTCGCTGTAGTAGCTGTTGCAGTCGGTTGGCATCTTTACCGGTGCTCCAGATGACCAAGTCATCTGCATACATAGCCGCGCTGGATTGCAACATTCCAGGGAGGTCGTTGATGAAAGCCAAGAACAGTGTGCAACTGAGTGCTGACCCTTGGGGTAGCCCCTGTTGCAGCGTTCTCTTACTGGAGGTTTCACTGCCATAAGTTGTTTGTATCGTCCGGTTTGTGAGAAAACCTTGGATCCACCTGTACATGTTGGCAGTTACGCCTAGGGCTTGTAATTTCAACAACAGACCGGACCTCCAGACCCTATCGTAAGCCTGTCGGAGGTCGAAAAAAATTGCCACAGTATGCAGTTTTTTCTGGAGCCCGTCTGTTATGGACTGCAGAAGACGGAGCACTTGATCAATAGGCTGTTTTCCTTTACGGAAACCAGTCTGGTTGATATTCAGACTATTCGTACTTTCCAAGTACCAATAGAGTCTGGCATTCACCATTCTCTCAGCTACCTTCCCCAGACACGATGTTAGGGAGATCGGACGGTAGCTGTTCAGGAGTCCTTGACGTTTACCTTCTTTAGGAATTGGGACGATGTTAGCGCTCAACCAAGCTCGAGGCAGGGCACCCGTGGCCCACGTCCTGTTTATGATATTCAATAGCGAGGACATTGCTATCGTGCCAAGGTTTTTAATCATCTCGTTATTTACTTTGTCCTGTCCTGGTGCCTTGGCGGCTTTGCACTTACTGATCGTCGTTTGCAATTCGGTCATAGTGAAAGGGGCGGTAAAGACCTCAGCATGCGGTCCCCACTTCTGGGTCTTTTCTCCATGTTTCCTGAGACGGTTCAGGTTACGGCTCTGATTGGTTTCTTTCTGTTTTAGGCTCACGCTTGCAAAATGCTTATTCAAAGCATCGGCACATTTTGTATCTGTGGTTACAGTGCCTGTGGTCGTTTGCAAGAGGCTCGGGTTTTTCATTTTTCCCATACCAGAAAGTGAGTCAATCAATTGCCACACCTTTCTTCCGTCTGCCAGGTTAAGTTTACCACACGAACTAACCCATTCTTCCTTTTTTGCCTTGAGCGTTTCCTGTCGGACTTCAGCAGTTAGCTTATTATAGGCAGCACGAGCAGCCGCCGTTTTAAGTTTGCCTGCTTCTTTCCGTGCCTTCTTACGTTCACGAACGAGACCCGCCAGCTTTTTGTTCCAGAATGGTCGGAACTTTCGGTGTCTACACGTTCTTGGAATGGATTTCCTAGCCATTGACAAAATAACCCCCACGAGGTCGTTATAGGCATTCTCGATTGACTTGGGGTTCTCTGGGTCCTCAGTTGAACCCGCGAGCGTGCTTTCAATCCCGTCACGGAATTTTTTCCAGTCGGCTTTGCCGAACAGCCAGTGTCTTCTGGCAAAACGTGCCTTCACCAACTCAATGTCTATTTCAATGAGTATAGGTTTGTGGTCACTACCAACTTCCGGCATAACTTTCCATCCTACTTTCGCCTCTAGCTCAGCCGAGACTAGGGTTAGGTCCGGACGTGATTGGGCACTGTTGCCGGTATGAAGTAGTGTCGGAGCACTATTTTTGTCCTGTAACCTTATTAAGTTGGTAGTAAGCTCGACCTCCTCTAAGTACCGCCCAGAGGCGTTTTTATCGGGATAGCCTAATGCTTCAGTATGAGCATTAAAATCCCCTGCAATTACATAGTTCTTAAACATCGTTGTGTTGTGTAAAGGAAGACACAACGTGTTTCTCGGGGTGTTATAAATATTGGAAATGGTAAAAGTGTTACCAGATTTAGTGACGCTGAGTGTCAGGGTGTCTGTGCCACTAAGTGCTTTGCTCTCTACAATCTCCGCTGTGAGGTTGTTTTTTACTAAGGTAACCAGACCTCTGCAATTTTTGCATGCACAGCGATATACTGAGTAACCCGTAATGTGCAATGGGTTCTTTTTCAGCAGAGTTTCTTGCAAAAGAGCAACGTCCACCATCTGCTCGTGGAGCAGCTTAGTTATTTCAGTTATCTTGCCTCTGACACCGCAGCAATTTAGTTGTAAAATGGATAGGTTTTCGGGGAGCTGATCCCTGGCAGCTAGCCTCTCTGGGCTTGCAGTAATACGTACGCCTTGTGTCGTCCTGATCCCCGTTGCCGACACCGAGGGGAGGGGAGGGTCCGTAGTTCTCCCATTAAGACACATTTCAGGTATTCCAGCCATATTGAATGAATGAAATGGGCGCATTTTCTTACCTTTTCCCGGTCAGTGTATGTTGACATACACGTACCTTTGCCCTGGGAACTAGACTAGTGAGTCGAGTCCTTTCACTACGCCACTCATGCGTGGTTTTGCTAGTCTGTTGCTTAAAGCAAGGATTCCTTACAGACATGGTTTGACGGTGTGTGTCAGGGTTGTTGGTTTCAGGTGCAGACAGTTCCACACCTTACTCGTGTCCCGGGCCGCGTAGAGGCCAACCCTTTCCGGAGACAATGAATCTAACTAAATTCTTCTGATACTAAAGCTACTGATATGAATAACCAAGAGGCTAAAGTAGTATAAAAACATGACACTGATATGCTGGTAGCTATAACTGATTCAAGTCTGTAAGCCATTCATCATTTAGCAGCTAAAATTGCTATATCCATTAAATTCCAACAACTACTAAAATTGTAACAACATACATGAACTAAATTGATATAAGTAAATTACTATAAGTGCAGAAAGTTGAACAAGTGTCCAACATATTAACATTAACTTCTACAAAATACACACGGTTCTTATACCAAAATAGAGATGCCACGGGTAACGTGAGAAAGATTTTAACGTAAGTCAATTACTGGGAAAAAATTGTTAGCGTACTTATATGGCATATTCTCCTAAAGCTTCATCATTTTAATTTTAATGTCTTCTTTTTTGTTGCATAAAAATAAATAATGAACAAAATTGTTTATTTAATGGAATAACTATAGCTGACACAAAATAAATTCAAATGTAGCCACTCGTGAACAAGTGCTCAATATTGCCAAAGTATGTGCAAATGGAAGGAATCAGATAAAAAAGAATAGACTATTAAAATAGAACAACAATAAGTTGTTGTAAAAGAAAACAAAACAAAGGGGCAAGAAGTTCGTGTTATAATGTTTGACATTATTAAATCTTGGCTAAATAGACTTCGGCGTTTCGTGATCACGAAGAGGAATATACTAGTGCAAATATAGGGAATATTCTGGAACTGATGCATCTGCTAACAAAGTAAGATCAAGTGCTTGAAGAAACAAATTTGCAAATTGATTATTTTTTTTAAATGTCCCCTCAAATTCAAAATGAGACCATGGTCGTTTTAGGAGATGTAGTTTGCAAAAAATAAATATTTCAGGTACATGAAACCAAATACTAATTCATTGTATGCTTTAGCTCTCAATATTTCACATCAGTATCAAACAAATCCAGTCGTGTGATATTTTTAGATTGAAAATCAGAAAGTAGACTTTGTAGAATTTTTCATGGATTTTATTGAAAAAAAAATAGTTAATCTTCGTGCGACATTTAGGAAATGATTTTAAATAAGTTTAAAGCTCATGGTCTTAAAATATTGGGCTGCAGAGGCCCAACGTGTGTCTTTACTGATTTACTGCTGGAAAGTATAGAGGAGTTCAAGAGACTTTAAGACATAAATCTCAATGTCAAATCTCGCTTAAACAGTTTATTAAATCTTTTTTGTTTACATTCCGTTCCAACTGAAACAAAATGTATAACTTTTTTAGTAAACTAGAACTTCTTTACGCATTTTTTCCATATCCATGCCCTTTGGAAAGATCTAATTGATGCTAAAGGTAGGGCATTAAACTGATTTCAGGATACAAAATAGTGAATATACCATGGAGCCATTTTGACGCTTTTTTTTAAACTATAGAAAAAACTGACCGAGGCAGACGAAAACTTAAACACAAGAACAGACGCAGGAACTTGGCTAGTCACAATGCAATTTGTTTTCTGGACATTTGGAAACATGTACTTTTTTACATCAATAAAGTGTGAAATTATATAAAAACCTATTGTGTAAAGATGCTTTGCAAAAGCTACTGACAGAGAAACTAATGGACCATTTAAAGGATGCTTTGACGTTCACTAAATCTTTATGTGGAGACTTTAGTATTCTAACTGTACCTTCCAGTCAGAGAACAATAGAGAAAATTGTGGAGATCAAAGCCAACATGTAGTCTTGTATTGAGGTTTGGCAGTTATGATTTTAAAACAACATTTACACAATCTTAATAGCTGTTTTTTATTTTGAGCATGACATGCCTGACAACATTGATACATTAAAGATTGTTCCATGAAGAAAAGCAGAAAACTTTAATTTTTTTTTAATGAAACCTTTCCTATTTATTACAAACTTAAAAATTAATAGTGTCCTTATTATTACTTTCTTTAAAACTTGTCTTTCCTTTAATGCATATATGTATTTTCTCGGGGGGGGGTGGGCGACAATCGTGGGTTCTGCCCCGGGTGGCAAATACCCACGCTGCGCCGCTGAGGTATACTTCATATTTATTTACACTTATTATTTTCTAATTTCGATATATGCAACCTTTGGGAGAAAATTCCTTTTATATACAATCTAAATCCTGCCATATTTAGTGAGAATAAAAAGGTGATAAATTAGCTTATTTTTATTATAGACTGTTACTATTCTACTCTATAAGTGTCCACCCACCCAAAAAACTTTCAGAACCGATTGTGAAAAGAATTGAAACTTCTTGAAAGATACGCCTTTTAAAGTTTTTGCTTTAAAATAATAGGGTGCCGATTCCATTTAAACTAAAGTAATAAAAAAAAACCCGTAAAAAAACAAGTTTTTTATTTTATAAATCCTTTATGTACGAGACATAACTAAAAGAATGTTCATTATAATACGCAGCGCAAGACAATCCAAAAATACAAAATTGTAGTTATGTGTCGTAAAACATTGTTTAATATAATGCGCACCGATCAGGAATATGTTTATAAAAAGTATTGTCAATACAATACCTACCTTATTGCGCGACAGGAAAGGTCGTTCAATATAATACGCACAGCGACACTATAGCAAAAAAAATTAATATGATACATAGAGATAAATAAAATAATCTAAAAATTAAATAATTTAATTACAGTACATGCGATCTCTCTGAAATTTGATACATCGTTTTTATCATCCTCACGAGTCTGCCTGCAAAATTTCAGCACACTAGCTTACGAGGAAGTGGTTTAAAAATTGATCCAAAGTTTTTTCGACAAGCAAGGGCTCAAACAAACAGACACTACAAGTTAATATAAAGGATTTAATTTTTAAAAAAACGTAAAAAAACAAAACAAAATAAAAGAATGTTTATTATAATACGCAGTGCACGACAATCCAAAATTTTAGTTATGTCTCATAAAACATGTTTAATATAATGTGCACCGATCAGGAATGTATTTATAAAAAGTGTTGTCTATAAAATACGCACCTTATTGCGCGACAATAAAGATTTTTCAATATAATACGCACCAAGACTCTCTATCTCAAAAATTAACATGATACATAGAGATAAATAAAATAATCTAAAAATTCAATAATTTGATTACAGTACATGCGATCGATCTGAAATTTTGATACATCGTTTTTATCATCGGTATAAAACTGCCTGGTCATTATTATCATTATTGTTAACATTATTACAACTACTACATTATCTTTCTTACTTGCAGTCATTCACTTATAGATGAAGATTTGTTTATGCTACATACAAACGCACTCATGCATACACAAAAACCTGCTCAGTAAAATAATTCTCTCAACAAGGAATTAAAAATAACATTTAATTTGGAATAGCTACGTAATACATACATGCTTTATAAATAAAAATTAAAACAGACTAGAAAAAGACAAAGGCTAGTCAAATCTTGTCATTTTTATTTCTTAAGTTTGAGCAAGGGCTCGAAGTAATTGCAGAAGATCATACATACTGATCTCGATGTTGCTGTACAGAGTGATTTGTGTGTTTATTGTGACGTATTTTTTCAATCGATGAGTCAGATCTATGCCTTGTAACAGCTGTGTACGATTTGTCCGATGAAGGGCTTCAACCCGTCTTAGAGCTTCGATAAATCTGAAGATGGAAGGATGATGAGTTTCAGATGATCTCGAAAAGATTTGTGCCAAATTTCAATCTGATTGTTTTTTTGTAACAGTCAAGCACCTTGTCGAGCTTTCATACTCCTCATATCTACAGGAAATAACGGCTGTCTTTTATCTCCACGTTTGTTACTCCGCCCTACGTAGTTTTCTTCGAAGAAATTTTTAAGAGACATGACTTCTGGTTGGTAGACTGCCACAGGGGATGAAAGCCAATAAACGACTAAAATCCACAAAGCTAAACTGCGTCAGTACTATGCAATCTCCAGAGTCCACCCAGGAGGAAAAAACAAACATCAACCCCGCTGAACAATACGAACGTTGAGCTCCACAAAACATACATCAGCAATCCAGGGTCTTCATCCGTAACGGACTCATATTACAAACTACACCCCATCATACAACAAAAACTTCGCCAGATCCGAGACTCATAGCTAAACTTGAAAGCTAATGAGATTCAACAATATGCAGACAGGCATGATATGAAGAGTTTTTACGATGCCCTTAAGGAAGTGTGCGGACCCACAGCCTCTAATTCATCCCCGCTTCTCATTGCTGATGGGACATATCTAATTACTGACAGAGAGGAGATTTTAGAGCGATGGGCATAACACTTTCACGATGGCCTAAAAAGCAACTCTAGTATTAATGAAGATTACATATGTCGCCTTCCTCAAGTACCAATAAATTTGGCGATAGACGACCCACCTACAATTATTCAGACGCAAAGTGCTGTACATCTTCTGACATGTGGCAAGGCTCCTGGATCAGATTCATTCTAGCTGAAATATACAAACAGGTGGCATGGTTCTACTGGAAAAGCTGCAAGAAATCTTCATAATGATGTGGCAGCAAGAGGTTATCCCCATGATTTCAAAGACGCCTCTATAGTCCACTTGTACAAGGGAAAAGGGAACCGCCAAGCCTGCGATAATCATATTGGAAATTCATTGCTATCATTTGCAGAAAATATACCCACCAGAATCCACCTAAATCGCCTAAGTGCACATCTGGATCAGGGTTTATTACCTGAAAGCCAATGCGTTGTCCGGAAAGAACGTGGGACCATTGGCATGATTATTGCAGTAAGGCAGTTGTAGGAAAAGTGCCAAGAGCGGAATATGCATTTGACACATACTGCTGAGAGGGGCTATGGAGGATAATGGTCAAAAAACGTTTATATCCATTGTAATGCAGTTCCGTGGTGGTATGCAGGCTCAACTCCAGGACAATGTAGAGTTCTCTAAACCTTTCCCTGTCACAAATGGTGTAAAGCAAGATTGTGTTTTGGCACCCGCACTCTTCAGCTCAGCCATAATGACAGAGACCTTCAGGCAGTGGCGTAGCTAGAACTTTTGCCGCCCGGGGCGGTCTCCAATTTGCCGCCCTTTTAGGGGCCGTCCATAAATGACGTCACGCACCTGGGGGGAGGGGAGTCACATATTTGACGTCACATCAAAACGTGAAAGTTAAAATAAAAGTTCCATTTAAATATATGATTACCGACACTTTATTTAATGATGTTTTAAATGGCTTCACGCGTGTTACGATATTAGAGTGCAGCCTTACACTAAAAACATATTTAAATGAAAACAAAAATTGAATTTCAAATAGAAAATACAGCTTTTATGAGGGCTGCGGGGGACTTTGTGACGTCATATTGAAGAAGGGGTCTAAGTTTTTTGTGACGAGGGGGGAGGGGTACAAAATCAGCCAAAATCTCGTGACATCATTTATGGAAGGCCCTTTAAGTCAATCATATGATTTTTTTTTCATAAATTAATAAACATGAAAAAAATAATTGTAATTGAAACGCAGTAAAGGCGGGGAACATGTTTTCCATTGCATGCCCTATTTTTATGTAAGCAGTAATAAAATAGTATACTAAGATGATATATCTATAAATACACATTTATAAAAATATAAGATACTTTTTTTAAAGGCCTCAAGAAAGTTATTGAGGTCGCAGGTCCCCCCCCCCGAATGAGACCTAACATATTTCAAATTTACACCCAAAAACTTTACCAATTAATATGCATTTATTGTTTATTTATAAATATGTGATGTTTTTTATAAACAAAGAAATTGTATACATTAGTATGTAATTAATGTAAAACATATTTATACATTAACTTACCTATTTTCATGGTAGAAAAAGCATGTATTATGTTATTAAAATTTAAATTATTTTTAATATCTTGTGCTATGGAAAATATTACAAAATATTGTAGTCTTAAATCAATCATTGTGGAACGAAGATATCAACTTCAGTTTGGAGAAGCTCCTTACACAACTAGATACACTGATAGCAATTGCTGAAAAAATTGTTAGCAAAATTATAATGTTGAATAGATCAAAGTGGCCTTTCCCCAGTTTTTTCTAACATAATGCCTCTTCTTGTAGTGTAGGTACAGCCAGGGCTCGTCTTAGGCCACTGCAACCCATGCGGCCACAGTAGGCTTCGCGCTTTCATAGGCCCCACCTATCTTAATTTTCACTTATTATCCTTACTAATACCTTATCCCTACCCAAAATGGGCCCATCGCAGTCCTTTTCGCAAACTAAGCCGTATAGGGCCCGCAAATGCTAAGACTGGCCCTGTGTACAGCCATAAAAAGCCGGATCATTTTTCTCTCAATATTGAACTGTTCTTTATCAATGTCAAGAAAGAAATTTATTTGATGTTCAAATTCTTCATTTAGTAGGTTACATGGTATTATACACGAATATTTTCTTGCATGGACATGCAAGTCATCAACGCGTTCTTTTATTTTCTTTTATAATTCCATTCATGGATAAAAACAGTTCCCGTTGTACTTCTCGTTCTAAAGATAGAACCACGTCTTCTTAATTTTCCCCACTCATATGTTCTTCTTCTAACTCGGCGTTCAGTTAATATTTTAAACTCTCTATAACATAGTTCTGTATGAGCACATCTCTTTGTTCTATATAATGGGTTTGCATTAATTTAAAAAGAGACGGGTTACCATAAATTGAGATAACATAGAAAATAAAAAGATTGCATTGAACTGAGTAAAATTACAGCACCTGATCTCGTCTTACTAGTTACTTCTTCAGGTGTCAATTTTTCCAAGACGCTTGAAATTTCAAAGTATGTCTTTTTCGAAATGATTAATGCTATTTTGGTGTTTATTAACGGAGAAATTTGAAAATTTTCATGTTCTTGCCATAAATCTAAATTTGTTTCCATAAAATAGACGAATTCAAATTATTTAAACATACTTAATTGGATAGACGTACAATTTTTAATGAGTAACCGTATTTTAATGAAAAACACAAATTGTATTTGTGCTACTTCAATGCAATAAAAAATATTTAATTTTGACTAAGTTACCTCACAATAATTTTCTAAAAATCTTAAACAGTAGATCTAATATAAAATACTACTGGCAAGTTAAACACAATGTTTGAACCACCATGTTATGTAGGTACTTGTAAGCGCATCATTCTGCACATGTCAAAATTCCACGCAAAAACTGTCATGGCGATATTAATAGCACATATTATTCGGCGCAGTGGTGATGTTTATGTGTTGTTGCTTTGTTTGTGTGTGTGTGTGTATATATGTGCAGTTTTCATTTAAAAGCGCCACATGTGACGTATACCGCTTAATTTTCAAAATAAAAATATATACCTTTATTTGAGCGATTTTAAATTTTTGAACGGTTTTGCGTTTGTTATAACAACCACTATGTAATCAAACAAATGTTGCGCAAATCTGTTAATTAAGTCTCGAAATAAAGAATATTTTTGTTTCATCTTGGTTTTCCCCCTTCAAAAGAAAAAAAGGTTGTTGTTGAACATTACTTTATCTTTCAAATTCCCACAAATGCCGCCCCTATATGTGTGCCGCCCGGGGCGGACCACTCACACCGCCCCCCCCCCTAGCTACGCCACTGCCTTCAGGGATATCAATGAAATACTGGACATTAGGCATTACACTGATGGTCGCTTTTAGTTTTTATTGCAATGGTTACTGAACTACAACATGGTCGGACAGTCCAGGATTTATTTCGCCATCCATCACTAACTATGGTCTATTTGTTCACAATAAATCTATTGTTTTATATTTCCATGTGGCTTTTTTGACTCTTTGTTTTAGATTTATTTATGGTGACTGGCGGAGTTCACTCAATAAAATGTTCATTAATTTCTTTATTATTTTGATGTTGATCAAAGATAAAGTTTTTCCTATAATATGTCTGGAAGATTAAAGTCTCTCATAATCCAAATTAAGGCGTTTTCATTAATTTTTTTAAAGCAATTTCCTTGGGGAAAAATTTCGTTTATATATTCGAAATATCCGGCCTGTCTTTTCGAGGTTGGAACAGCAACTCCTCCTGAACCATATCAGATTGAGGGATCGGGTCTTTTGCAAATACGTTAAGAAGGTCCCAAGGATATGCACGGGCAAAAAAATACAGATAAAGTTTACTGGATTTCCTGGAATATCCAGCCCCACCCCCACCCCCCCCCCATAAAAAAAAATAAAAACAATAAAAAATATCAGTATTTTGTCAATGCCTCACCAACCATAGCATCTATCGGTTTGAAACAAACGCCAAACGATAGCTAATAATATTTAGAACAATTTTGGAGAAAGAATTTTTGAAAAATCTCTTTTGGTTCGACTCCCGTAATTTTAGTAGCAATTTGTAGAAAGCAATTGTTTTGTTTAGTTTAACAATTATTCATTTGAAATTACTTTTAATGTAATCTAGAATGATAGTTAATGGGATTTTCCCGCTTTGTGAATGCTAATGTTAGATTGTTGCGCGGTGTGCATTATATTGACACATTCTTATGGGGATGAAGCTGAACTTATAAAATTTCAAAGGAAAAGTGATCTTTATCTAGCTTTTGAATTGCACATGATACGCTCTTAAAATATATTAATCTGAAGATTTTCATTCACTGTTTCAAAATATGGAGTTTACAATTGCCTAAAAATAACACAATATTTTTTTCTTTGTATACGTTACAAGCAACGCAATTCAAAGTTTCGAATGCAATTTTAAAGAACATATGCATTTTTTTACACAATGGCACTTAAATGATTTGCGGATTGGTTTGGGTCCCGATTACCGCACCTCTAAAGCTACGCCACCAAAAAATATCTTAATAAGCGTGCTAAGAATAAATTATTCTTTATTCGAGTACGTTTTAAGTGTTAAAAATATTTAATTGAAGTATAATTTAAGGTGAATTTAATTTGGGGCTGGATATATATTTAAGCCTAGGATGTATTTATTTTATTTGGAAAGAATATATGTTCTGTCCAGGAAAATTGATTTTTAAATTTAACAATAGTCGAGAGACAATGCACACTGTTTAGTTAGACACAGTGAAATTATACTCCTTAACTTTCCAAACTTAAAAGTGGTCCATAAATACATTTTAATAAGTGTTCTTTTAAAAAGGAGAGTATTATTTAATAATTTACATTAAATACACTTCTTTTATATGTAATCAATTTTGAGTATCATACGAGATTTCCGAAGCTTTTTTACAAGTTATTTTGCAATGCTATCAATATAAATAATTTGCTATGTATATCCCGTCCCGTCTGTCCCGCACCTGACACTACTAATTCTAGAAAGCAGCACACCAAATTACTGCATCAAAAAATAACTCTTTTCGAATGTGTGCATAAAATTATTCAATATGGAAATAAATGAATAAAATAAAAGTAAATAAAATAAATGAAAGTTCTGTATTACATTATTTTTTAATCTGATGTGTATTTATTTTGAAAACTTCAGTCATTTTTGACGGGTGATACGATACACTAGTTAATATATTAACTTACATTACTATAAAATGTGTATTTATTTAAATTTACAATATAATGCAATATCAAAAAATTAATTATGTTAACTCTGGAGTTATAGCATTTTAAAGAAAATAATTGTTAACATGTTGCCATAAATAATTATTATTACTTAAACTAAGAGCAAATAAAAAGAAAAAAGAAATTAACAAATCTGCGTTGTATTAATATTTTTTCATTTCAAAATCAAAACAAATTTCTATACTGAATTCAGAAACATTTGGAATTACAGGCAATATACACAAATATTACTCTTGATCTCGGTTTGTTACGCATGATACAAATACGCAATATAAAAGCCTCTGTTATTTCAATACTTAACTAACTTCTCAAGCTACACATACGCATGTTAATATTGATATTAATAAAATATTTTAACAATAACAAATCTTACAAAAAACATTTCGTAATATGTGTAAAGAAAAATTATATAGACAAATTTAAATCAACACAAATTGCTCTTAGTGATCCTGATAAAAAGGTAGTGCAAATGATACGGCATTCCATTTCCAGTAATGTCCAATCATTTCAATTTTGTAACTGAAAAAAACCACATTAAAAGAGTTATTATGTTTGATTAATGGAAAATAAAAATTATCACCAACAATTTTTATCTTTAAATTTAACATTACAGACGCTCCTTCAGTGCATAGGATTATTGCGTTCTATGTTTTATTATGAACGCTCATGCTGGACTGTTGGATAGTGAAGAAGACTTCACTGACCACGGCTATGAAGGCAAAATACCCATCTGCTTTTGGCTTCCAACTAATGACAGGTACCCATAGAGGATGTGTTGACTCAGGAACAAACTTAACCATAGAAACAAATCAATGTATTCACAGAGACTCGAACACGTGACTCCCGGTACTCTAGCCGTGGACACGCTAAAATAATAATTTTAAGGAAACAGTTACTTGTACCATGAATGTATAAAAATCGAAGTAAGTTCATTGAATTAATATCTCGCAAACTTTAACTTAATAAATTTACAAAAGAATTAAAATTAAATGTATTACCTTTTTTTTTGTTAGTTTCATTTTGTAACCTTCAGCAATGTAATGAATGTAATCCTTCATGGTAAGGTTTTCTTCCATTCTGATTAATTTGCCATTTAATTCTAAGACCATCTCAACATCATCAGGATTTATGTCCAGATTACAATTCTGTCAAAAATGTATTTCTTTTATTTGAATAATAATATTATAATTTTTCAAACAATTTAAAAAAATTAAATACATTGAAATCAAAATGATAAAACACTTTGTTATTTCTGATTAGAGGCTAAATTTTCTACCATCATTTTTCTGTAGATATAAAATATCATTTGACAAAATATATATGTTGTGTCAAGTTTAGGTTTTAAAATAAAAAGAATTACATTCATATTAACCATGTATGCAGCCAGGTGATTAAAACACTAGGTGCATTAGGGAAAACTTTAGGATTAACCATGACAGAGCTGTAACATCGATTAAAGGTACGTTATCTATCCTTTATTTACCCAAAATATCATTTGGCGATGGTAACAGGTAAAATAATTATATAAATTATCATTTACTGGGGGGGGGGCCCAAAACCGTTTTCTTCCTTATATGGGCTATATAAAAATAAATCAACACTAATTCCACATCTTTCTTTGTAGGTAGAAACATGAACTTAGGAAAGTTGTTGAGTATCCTCCCACGATGGTAGCAGTCGAAAAACATTTTCACTAACTGG
>CALYLW010000649.1:180000-250000 GCA_944989445.1 Ampullaceana balthica | reverse complement strand
GCTTCGAAAGAAAGGCACCAAAAGCACTCACAAATAAATTAGTTGTATTTTCTTGTAACTTTTGTTTTGAAAGTGTGCTTATACTTTTTGCATCAGCTATAAAATAATCTTATTCACCAAATATTCGTTATTTACCGTTACTTAATTAACATATTTTTACTTATTATTTTTTTGATGATTTATTACTCATAGAAAAATTAAATAAGAAAAAGATTTCAAACATTTTCAAAAATATATTTAAGAATTAATAATATGGTAAACTCAAAGGAAGTAAACCTTGCATCCAGAAAAGTGTCAACATTTAAGAGTAACAAATAAAAACAAACAAATAAATGTAAGTATTTCATTCATAGAAAACTAATAAAAATGCAAGGTTATACATAAACTATGGATTAGGGTATTTCATAATAACATTGTATATGAAAGAAGCGTATGTAACATATAAATTAAAATAAGGTATCATAACCATTGTCAAATCTTCAAGTATATTAAGAGAGTAAATCCTATGGTTATTTCAAACTTGTTAATTTGTCATATTTTATTTTAAATTCTAAAAAAAAATGTTTAGATTTTTTTTTAGTCACCTAACCAAAAGTTATTTCTATGATTGCATTTAAATTATTTCTTAATTGTATTATTTTTGTAAATATCTTTGAGAAATGTATTTTTTTATATTTACTTACATTTTTTAGGTTATCTTTCGTCCCTTCAATTTCTTTGATGAGCATCAATTTTTATTTTTATTTCTTAAACTTGATCTTGCTTTCATTAGTCTGATTTCTTCAACCAATTTTACGTTACATTCTTAATAAATCTGGTTAGTGAAAGAATGGGAAATCGTTATGGTGTGAGCGATTACATAGATCTAGTGAGCCTTTATTTGACCGACTAAACTCTTTTCCAAACCAACAAATTTCTTAAATACCAAGGCTTTTTTCGCTGAAGGTTTTGAACTTCCATGCAAATAACTTCTCCAGTTGTAAATGAAAGAATAGGGAAAACTGAGAAAAAAGAGTATGTTTTCTAACAATTTAAATTGACAAAACTAATGAAGAATATATGTTTTAACGTATTCAAGAGATGAGAACACTCATTAATAGAGTCATTAAGTACTTGAGGAAAGCACACCTATTTCTTGCTTAGCTGTAGCACTAATTTTTTTAAAAGATTTCTTCCGTTCTTCGCACAGATGAACTTGACGATCGGTTGATATTTTAAAGAAATAACTTTTCTTACTGTGATAAAGATTTAATAGCTGAAATGTTTATTTTTTCGTTCTGTCACCTATTTTACAGTAATTTTTAACTTGATTTCCTAGTATTGTAAAATTATTGTAAGTCTTATGTCTTATGTAACATTTAACTTGTATTACAAGGCCTTATTTTCATAAACGAGTTGATTGATGTCGTATGCAGGCGCATAACCCTATCTGGTAATTATTCTTCTTAGCTTTACAATTATCACAAATGTTATTATCCTCTATAATCATTTCTTTAATTGAATTTTTATATCACCTTTGCCTTTGTCTTCGTATTCGGGCAAGTAAATGACGTTTCAAATTTAGATAAAAATAAAGGCCGATGCTAGTCGTCTCGAAGTTCGAGACGACTAGCATGAATGCTAGTCGTCTCGAAGTCGATTTGTTTTTAAAAATAGACAACTATACCTAACCCAGACCCTAAAACTACAACCTTAAAAAAAAAGACTCAAAAGAAAATCTTTTTCTATTTTAATTTAAAAAATAGACAACTAAACCTAACCCAGACCCTAAAACTGAAACTACAACCTTAAAAAAAAAGACTCAAACGAAACTCGAACCTCCACTTAAGTGTTCAAGAATCTAATGTCCTAACCGTGAGACCACAGAAGCTCATGAATCGTATGATTTTTTTAAAGTCTTATATCAAATTGGCAAATATCATATTATACACGTTTTGAACGCAGTATCGATGCTACTTCGAGACGAGCAGCCACTTCGAAAAAGCAAATGGTTGAAAAAATGAGTTAATAATTAATATATTTTATCCGTCATCACAATGACATTTTGCGAAATTAAAAATAATAATATCTTATTTAATATATTTAATTATATCATAGAACAGTATTTACGTAATTAAACTGTTGTCATATTAACAATTACCAGTTATATGTATCTTGTACAATATGGCGTCAATGTCATTAAATCATTACGGGGTTTTCCATTTTTATTTATAGATTTCGCTTTAAACCATTTATTTATGGTACAATAATTCTTAAAATAGAACCAAACGCTGAATCACTGATATACATATATTGTTACTAACTTTTAGTACGATAAAAATAAAATAGAAAGAAAGACACAAACGTTATATTAGAAATGATTTATGATTATATGAAACATCGTGTGCATACGCTCACCTCATGTAGACGGGTCGACACCTATTTGACTGATAATACTGATATTGAAACAAATTGGTACATGACACGACATAAAGAATTTCTGGCCTGTAAACTTTACAATAGAAGTGGACATCATCTAGTAAAAGTTCTATTAAAGACCGACACATAGAACCTGGACGAAAAAATATAATTTATAAATACTCCTTTATATTTTGATATTAACGTTCAGCCTCTTACAATGCACACTGTGATACGTCTTATTACTGTTTACATGTATTCCCCTTTCAACCTTCATACCCTTTTATCTTAGTTAAAACATTGCATCGAGTGTGTTTATTTTAGTTTAGTATATGTTCAAAATTATTTACTCGTTAAGGAATTCCTGTGGAGGCCTTCGATATTTTGTTTTGTCATTTTTACATGGATTTCTCTGTAACTATCCTGAATGCCTGAATGCGGTTTATATGTTGCTATATCGCGGCTAATAACGCTTTGGAACCAAATTCATTCTTTTGTAAAAATATTGTATATCATTTTAGTTATTATTAGTACACACGTTCTTTTATATTAAAAATGTTTTAGAATAATCTAAGTTAAATTGAATTTCTCTAAATTTGAAGATGCTGACGAATCATTCAAGGACGAAATCTTGTTATGAAATTGTCTTGAATTCTGTAATGTAGATAATTTTACTTTTAAATGAAGTTTAAAAAGTATATTTTTAAACTTAAAATAAAAGCTAAGGCGGTTAAAAATGAAACACGTTTAATTTTAAAATATTGAAGAGTATTCTATTTTCAATTTAGATTTTAAATAAAGATTGAAAAATTGAAACTCTTTATCTATATTGAATCTTAACACTGTCGAGGTATGAGAATCACTATTTATAAATGTGATGATATTGTTGTAAGCTCTAGTCAGGTAGTGACGTAAAAAGAGTTCACTTGTACACAACAGTTGGAGATTTTGTCACCCATGAGTTCATAAAGGCAGACGGCTATATATAATGTGGTGTGGGGTGACAAACACTAGTGCAGGGGTCGGCGATCTTTTTTACCCATTACCTCAAAATATAAAAGTTTAGGTTGACGTTACCCCCGAAGGTGCAAGTCCTGCCCACACGACTTGGGTTTAGGGGGCGTTTAAACCCCCCTACCTAGCAAGGTGTCTGGGGCGAAGCCCAAGCCGAAAATAAATACGTCTAGCGAGCTTTAGAAGCCTTTAGTGTCTTAAAATATAATTATTATAACGGTTATATGCCTAACGCCACAGCCATATGTCTGTGCTGTTGAATCGAATATAATGCGTTAAATTCGTATAATATAGATATGGTAATTTTTAGTGCTGTTTAAAATGAAACACGTTTAATCTTAAAACATTGAAAAGTATTGTATTTTCAATTTACATTATAAATTAAAGACTGAAAATTTGAAACTCTTTGTCTATATTGAATTATAACACCTTTGAAAAAAAAATCGCTCACAATTTAACTTTCGCAGAGTTAATTTTACAAAGTTTCTTTATCTGTCTTTAGCCCAGCATAAAACATTTTTGTTGAGGGAAGGAGGGATACAAATCTAGTAGTATTATACATTGTTACACTTCTTTTTAAGGATAATCACGTTTTTTGACAAAGGTTAAGAAATAACATGTCATTGTGGATAGCAGCTTTCGTCTGCCTACCATTTATTATTTTCAAATTTTATTTGTAAATGTATTGTTGTTTCTAGAGTATAGAAAGAACATTTAAATTACAACAAGAAATTATTTAAACAAAAAATACATTTTTTAATGGCATAATAATATGAAAAACCGTTAAAGTTATGCAATTGTTGAATTCTAATCTTTGAAATAGTACACATTAGTTTAAGAAATAAGCCTCTGAAACGAGTATAATAAACTTATGATTTGAATTTTCAAAAAGAAAGAAAAATAGTGTTTACTTTCAGTTCAATCTAGTCTAAAATTTATTAGCATTTTAAAAAAAACTTTCTAAAACCTAGTAAGCTCTAAATAATTTTAAAAAATTTGAGATTATGTTAGCTCATCAAACTCACTATTAAGAGTTCATCAGTTGCAGACGGATTGGAAGGCTCAATTAATAAAATAATAGGAGGGCAAAAGAAAGCGAAATTTGTGCCACTTTGTATAGTAGTAATTATACCCAATAAAAGTTGAATATGTAGTAAGTAAAGCTTTTTTTATTCATACACTTTTTAAACACATTATGTTGGGGACATAGTAATTGATAATACAAATTAAATATAACATAAATCGTAAGTGTTGTATTGGCATTAATACTAAAATCTTGTGTGTTAAAACAATTGTTCCCATTCAGTTATATGTTAATGTCAGTTGAGATATTGGTGACTTGAGACCTTAAAGTATCCTTTTATAACTTTGCGATCGTAATTATTAACATTGGTATGTTGTATGTTGTAAGTTAGCTGTCAAGCCTAATAGTTCAAAAGAGAAATAGTGTATGTTTACTATAGGTATTAATAATTTTAGTTATTTTTCATAAATGAAATTTAATAAAATTATATATTATTGATATGTTACATTTTGATTGTTCTTTTGCAAATTGTACTAAAATAGTTGTATACAGTTGATACAATAGTTAATAAGTCGTATCCCACACCCAAATTAAAATGTAAAGTGCTGATGGCCATGTATGTTCCAGTTACTTTTAAAAAATGTGTGTGGTTCAAATAAAAATCATGCAAATATGTGCCTTTTTTTAAACATACTTCTTTAGAAAAAAAATGAAGTAAAGATAGACCTAATAATTTCACATTTAATAGAATTAGTATATAGGGGATTTTAAAGTTATTTATTGTTATAGTTTGCAAAAAAATTGATTGCAATATTATGACAGTGAAGATTAAATTAATCTCCCTATTTTTAATTTCTGATAAATTGTAAATTTGAAACATTTTTGCGTATAGAAAGCAAATATTACAATAACATATATTTATATGAGGAAGAAAATCAATAAAGCCGAGCCTAGTGCTCATAATGGGTCTCCCAGGAAAAACCCCTGAGCAATTTCGTCCCCTCCCTTTAAGGCTTTAAGGGACTTAACAGATGTGAGACCCCTTACCCCCCTCCCCCCACAGGAACGATCGCTTCTGAAGCAGCCGCCTGGGCATCCAGGACATGGTCGAAAATGCCTCCCACATAAATTAACCTCACAAGCAGGGGTGGAATTTTCTCTTCTTCGACTCTATACAACTTCGGTGCCTACCCGGCAAAGCATACGAGTCTATATGGTAAGGAATGCCGCAAAGCAGCATATCATTTGTCCTTGTTTGTTTTTGGTGTCCCTTTCTTTTTATTTTTAATTACCTTAATATTTATGATATAATATGTTTTAAGAATTCAAATATTACTTATATAAGTACATATTTTATGTTATTGTACTGATGAAGGCATTAGCCAAAACGTCTACTGTCGTATTACTTTAAAAATAAAGCTCAACTATATTGTTTTATTCGCACAATTTGTTTGTGTATTTTATATTCTATTTTGTTAACAGCTGGGACAAGTGTCTATATTATAATGAACAACACAAAAAATAACATAATTAAGATATCATTAAAAAAGTGTTAATATTTACTTTTACTTACAATTTTTAAGATTTTACTTCTTTTTTTCGTTGATGTTACTTTTAAAACTGGTTTGATTTTGTCTGCAATTAATTCTTTAGTATTGAAAGAACTCAGTTGATCGTACCGTATCGAGAAATTCTGTGTAGAGAAAGAAGAGATGATCGAATTGTCTTGAACGTTGACCTATTAAAATTTGAAGAAAGTTATAAAGTCTTTTAATTAGGGCTGCGAAAATTAAAGATTAGTTTCTCAATTAATCATTAAACATTTTTAACTATTAAATAATTTTTTTACGGTTAATCAACCAATCACATAAAAATTATTGGAAGTCAAAAAGTAAAAAAAAATAGCGGCTGATAAATCATAAATTTCCTGACGATTACACGAACATTTTGGTTTTAAACTATTGACTGACGGGAATGTTCAAAATGTTGATAAAGTTTGCCTACCATGGTTCTAGCACTCGGCCTACTTATAAAGCCAATGAAACGCGTATTAAGCTAATGTCAGTAATTCTGAGTCAGAGACGGAAGATAATGACAGCTATTTTGATGAATTACGGCGTTACAAAATGGAGATGAAAGTTCCTGAATCCATTAACCCTCTACAATGGTGGAAACTGGAAACTTAATGAACACCAATATACGATAATGTCATCCCTTGCCAAGACCGTTTTCTGCATACTAGTTACCTCAGTGCCATGTGAATGATTGTTCAGCTCAGCTGGTTATATTGTCAATTAGATCCGTTAATCACTTGAACGAAATAATGTCAACACACTTGTCTTTTTGCGTACTTGGTTAAAAGATGACGTGTTAAGGAGACATTCCAGTGTTTTTTTTAGATTTTCAACAAGAATATTGAATAAGTGTTACTTATGACATCAGACATTTTAATTTTTGGCTTACGAAAAATAAACATTAAATTTTAATTAATCGTTAACAGCCCTAAATTTTAATAAATAATGATATACAAACAATCTGAACAAAATTTACTTTTAATTAAAATCTACATTCTTTAAATTTAAATAAATTAAATAAAATGTAATTATAATTTCATCGTTGATTGAAAGTTTTTATTGAAAGACGTTTTATAAATTTTAACAGTTTTATAATAATTTTGAATCGTCCGGATTTGAATAATGGCTTTTAAAAATGTATATATAATATATGCCTTAACACGAAAGTTGATCTAAGCCAGGGGTCGCCAAACATATATCATGGCGGGCCGGAAAACAGACAAAATGAAAATTACGAACCGAATAAACATTATGTAAAATACTTGCTAACCATACCCAAAGGTCTATTAATCACATAGAACTGAGCAGCAAATGAATTGATTAACTTTTGAGTGAATAAAAATTTGATTTGAATATCTCAACCAAACTTATTTTTGAATTTCGAATCAAGAGAATTGGTATTCATTATTTATCATGCAACATATATATATATATATATATATATATATATATGTAGATATATATATATATATATATATATATATATATATATTAGGGCTGTTAACGATTAGTTTAAATTTAATCGTTAACTTTTTAAAAATTAACCATTAATTAATCGTTAATTTCGATTAAAGCCAAAAATTAAAATTTATGATGTCATAAGTAACACTTATTAAACGTTCTTGTTGAGAATGTAAATAACACTGGAATGTATCCTTTATATGTCATCATTTAACCAACTACGCAAAAAGACAAGTGTGTTGACATTATTTGGTTCAAGTAATGACCAGGTGTAATTGACAATATAACCAGCCGAGCTGAACAATTATTCACATTTTTTTGTTACTTTTTGACTTCCAATAATTTGTAAGTAATGGGTCGATTAATCTTTAATCGTTAACATTTTTAACGATTAATCGAAAAATTAATCGTTAATTTCCGCAGCCCTAATATATATATATATACGAGTGGAATGCCCGTCCTATGCTACAGTGTAAGCACAATAAAAATAACTATATTTCATTTTGGGTCTCAAATTCCCCTTAGAAATTTTTAGATGATGGTATAAACGCATCAGGAAATTTGGATACTGGTAAATCAAACCACTTCTCATAAAAATCACAATATGTGTGTCGAGAACATAGAAATTATTATACATTTAAATATTACCCATCAATTTTGGTATTTCTTCTTTAATAACGCATGCTTTTCTCTATATACTATACCAGAATAACAAAGACCCTTAACAGTTAAAATACTCTAATGGGCAAGGCTCAATTTCTTTTCACATGACTCTTAAAATGAAAACAATTTCTTACCATAGGATTATTTTGGTTCTAGCAAAAAGCTCCCCAAAACACACATTCCATTTTATAGTCTAAGCATGAAATTAGTTCAAGACGAATAGGGTATTTTTGAACCAGATAACATAAATGTGAATGTTGATGCCTATGGTTTATTAGTTTAAAGGCATACAGAATGGGACTGCGATAAAGCTTTTAAATAAAATACAAAATACACAAACAAATTGTGCAATTAAAACAATCAATTTGGGCTTTATTTTAAACTAAAACGACATTAGACGTTTCGGCTAATGCCTTCATCAGTACAATAACATAAAATAGGTACTTACATATATTTAAATTCTTAAAACATGTTATTGTCACGTGAATAAAGTAATTGGGGTGAGACTGCAATCAGGCTTTTAAATAGGTAAATTTATAATATAAAAAACAGGGTATTAGTAGGCCTGACAAGACGTAACACAACAGCGAACGTTTTGGCAAAGAGCCAACGGACAAATAGTACACACATGAAACGAATAACACGAAATAATAATATAAAAAAAACACTTAGCTGCGGTGAAATCCAAACAGTCCAGTAGGGATAAATTAAGAAGAGAAAAGTAATAGCTTATATAGGAAAGGATAGGGAGGGTGTGGGCAATCAATCAGCTTGTCAGTGCAAACATAACGTTGATCCCGTGTGGTGTAAGAGTGCCATACTCAAGGATTAGTCTATTCTCCAGACTGACCCGGCCGGGTGTGTTTGTACAGGAAACCAAGGCGGTGACAGACATGTCATCGACGCCCATGTGGTCACGTCCATTAAAGTGTTGGGAGACAGGACATTGTTTGTCTTGTTTAATGGCACGTACATGCTCAGCGATGCGGCACGAGAGTAACCTCCCCGTCTCACCAATGTTGTTCAAAGGACAGCGCTTACACACAATGGTGTAGACCACATTGCGGCTGGTACAAAGATAGCCATTCCTAATCTTGAATACCCCCTTAGGGAAGACAATCTGGTCCGTCTATTTGTCCGTTGACGAAGGCTCTTTGCCGAAACGTTCGCTGTTGTGTTACATCTTGTCAGGCCTAATAATACCCTGTTTTTTATATTATAAATTTACCTATTGTCACGTGGGAGAGGTCTGAGGTAAAATTGTTAGTGGTCACATTACGGGAGAGAAGAAAACATGGCGACTGAGTGTATGGTTCTATTTTACGGACGTGAGATCTACTTGATGTAAATTAATGTAAATAGAGTTGTGATTAAAAGTTATATTGTTTAAACAGTGCCTCATGGATTCATTGTGAGAAAGATAAAGTTGATAAGGTCACGCCCACACGGCAAAAGTGACAGTTATATCATAAAATAATTTAAAATATTCATGTAAAATAAAATGAAAGGAAAAACAAAAACAAACAAGGACACAGGATATAGGAAAAAGGAGGAAGTATCTAAAATTACAGTTAAAACCACAACGGGAAAAAGATTCTGCAGTTAGGTAAAATTGTGAATTTGGTTAATTCCATATGGAGCCAACGTACCAAATCGTTTTATAAGTTTATTTTCCATGTGGATCCTATCATGGGTATTTTTTGCATATAAAATACCAGTAACTGCAACATCTGAAATACCGTAATGTATCCTAAATACGTTTGCAAGATTGAATTTTGGAGCTCAACAAATATCTTCGTTATAAAACAGTTAGTAAGCACGATTTAGCGCCCCCATTGAGCATTAAAGTATGCCATTCTACTAGTAAACAAATGATACTTCCACAGATTCAAGCTCAAATTAAAAGGAAAAAACAACGTTGGCGCGATATTCTGAAAAGAATAATTACCTGTATTAAGTTTCTAGTTTCACAAAATTCGGCACTGCGTGGCCAGGAGGAACATATGCATAAGGACGAGGATAAAAATATTGGACAATTTCTCTAGGTGATCAAACTCGTTGCTCAGTGTGATCAACTGATAGAAAAACACCTACAAAATTCCCGACAAAATCCAGGCTCAGTATCGAATTTATAGTCGGAAGTCAAAATGAATTTATCCACCCACTTACATCGACTGTAAGGAATCAGCTGTTGAGTGAAATCGGGAAAAAAAACAATACTACGGTAATTGACTCAACACCCGATCTAGGACACCGGGAATAGTTCTCTCAAGTCATCAGATTTGTTGTTGTGGATTTTCAAACTAAAAATGTAACCATCAAAAGATCATTTTTAGGTTTTGTTCAGATACATTCCAAAGACGCAGCAAGCCTTGAAAGAATTGTCGTAGAGAAACTGGAATCTGCTAACAAACCGCTAGCCGAAGGTCTGTCACAATGGTATGACAAATCAGATAATGCTGATGTTATGACTGGGCATATATCCGGCCTTCAACAGCGAATATGTGCCAGAAATCGCAGAGCATTGTTCGTCAACTGAATTAACCACAGCTTAAACTTACCAGGAGTACACTCAGCTAAACAGGATCTAGTTGTTATCACGTTTATTGGAACAGTTGAAAGTATATATTTGTTTTTCTCTCGTTCAACAACTCTTTGGAGGAATTAAAAAGACTTGTGCAAATCACAATGAAGAGGGAATCTGAAACACGCTGGAGTGCACGATCATAAGCTGCTAACGCCATTTATGAAGGACTAGATGACATAGTAGGGCTGATGGAAAAATTATCAGAAGATGCAACTATGACACCGAACACCAGAAGTGATGCAGAAACTTTGCTGGTATGTATATTAAACTTTAACCTCCTAGTTTTGATACATTTCTGTTACATCATACTTGGGGAAATTGATCGTGTCCAGAAACGGTTGCAGGATTCTACGATGAATTTCAAGGAAGCAGCATATAATCTTGAACCGCTTGAGCAAGAACTTGTCAATATTTGCGATAATTTGAGCCAAGTTGCGGTAGACAATAGAAAAATAAGATGCACAACTTGGGGAATCGAAGTTGACGGAAGGATTAGACGACATCGGAGGATGCCTGGAAAATTATAAAAAGGTGCCGGACCTTCTGCAGAAGAAGAAATTGCACGTGTTATGAACAGCGGAATTGATAGACTCCGACATGAGATATCAATACGGTTTTTATGTCTTAGAAACCTAGACACCAAATTTTGATTTTTACTAGACTTCATAACTGTTCTCGCGTAGACAAAGGTCGATACATTTCGTCAAAAGTGCTTACATTTTGGAAATTTCTACGATACTGACGTCAATGATCACGAATTGTGCAAGGAAATCGGAGACTGCAAAATACTGCTCAGTACCCGGACTAAAGTCCTATCGGAATCTCCTTTGGAACTTCTTGGTTTTATTTTTTCATATGGAGATGACGTATTTCCGAATCTGCACATTTCACTGCAAATACTTCTAACAATTGCCGTTTCAATTGCAAGCTGTGAGCAGTCCTTCAGATAAAATGAGGCTTCTTTGGTCTTATTTACGTGCTTCAATTGGTCAAGATCGTCTGAGTGATCCTGTACTGCTTAGCATCGAAAGAAAAACACTGAGAATATTAATTTTGACAACGAGATTGACGAGTTTGCGACAATCAAATCAAGGAGGATCCATTTGTTGTAGACTATGTCTATTCCAGTCATGTATAATTAGTAGAGTATATATATATTTTTCAAATAAATTGTTTACAATCGTATAGAGAATTATTAGTCTGTATTTCTATTTCATTAAAATACCAGAAACTTCGAAAATGAACAATATGAACCGTAAAATTTCAAAATTTTATCGTGAGCTCAGTGAGCCCCCATAATTTGTCGGCCCGAGAAGGGGCACCGATTTTGTGCCATGTCCCCGGGCTCAGATGACCCTAGCTACGCCACTGCTAGGTTATCATATCTGTGACGATTCAATTTCAGGCTAATCATGTGGGATATGTTAACAAAAAAGAATCACATTTTTAAAAAAAAATGACAGCCAAGTGTATATGGACACAAACCTGTGAATAAGAAATATTTTTAAAAGAGGAAAAAATCGATCTCATTTTCAAACGTTTATAGTCGATCAATTCTTTACCGTGGCTTAGCGACAGCAATAATATGTGATGGGCCATTAAGTATTTTTAAAAATCAATCTCTTTAAGCAAAGTCTGAAACCAACAAATAATATGTGCTTTAGTAATAGCTGTTTCAAGAATTAACATAGTTTTCCCAAAGTTTGTTGCTTGAATGTATAATTCAGTCAGTATAAGAAGAAATCCTGACATTAGTAAATTTTCGAAAGAAAACAATATAATACCGACTAGAACCTTTACAAACCAAACAAGTTTTTTTTTCTTCTTATACTAAGGCTTTTTTCACTGAAGGTTTGAGCTTCCCTGTAAATAAATTGTCCGGTTGTAAATGAATGTATAGGGAAAATTGAGGAAAAATCGTTCGTTTTCTAACAATTTAAATTGACAAAACTAATGAAGAATATATGTTTTAACGTATTCAAGAGATGAGAACACTCATTAAGTACTCGAGGAAAGCACAACTATTTCTTGCTTAGCTGTAGCACTAATTTCTGTAAGATTGCTCCGAGTTCTTCGCACAGATGAGCTTGACGATCGGTTGATATTTTAAACAAATAACTGTTCTTACTGTGATAAATATTTATTAGCTGAAATGTTTATTTTTTCGTTCTGTCACATAATTTTACACTATTTCTTAACTTGATTTCCAAGTATTGTAAGTCTTATGAAACATTTAAATTGTATTACAAGGCCTTATTTTCATATATTTGAAACGAATTTATTGATGTCGTGTGCAGGCCCATAACCCTATTTGGTAATTATTATTCTTAGCTTTACATTGATCAGAAATGTTATTATCCTATATAATCTTTTCTTTAATGAAATATAAATAATAAAAATAAATAAATATAAAATTGTATTCAGTATTCAGGCAAGAAAATAGCGTTTCAAATTTAGATAACATTAAAGTGTTGATAAATAAGTCAATAAATAATATATTCTTTACAGGATCCCTATTTCATCTTGTGAAATTAAAGACAAATATTTGTTATTATATATATATATAAATATATACATATATATATATATATATATATATATTTATATATATATATATATATATATATATATATATATATATATATATCTGTACCTACTCTATCTATATCTAGATATATATATATATAAATATAAATATATATATATACATATTATAAATAATAAATATTTAAAATTATATATATATATATATATATAATTATATAATTGTACATTATTTACTAAATTAAATTGTTGTCATGTTAACCATTACCAGTAATTTATGTATCTTGTACAAAATGGCGTCTTTCACATTAAATCATTTCGGGGCTTTCCGATTATATTTATTGACTTCGCCTTAAATCTTTATTTATGGTACAAAATTCTCAAATAGAGCCAAATGTTGATTGACTGATATACATATATTGTTACTAACGTTGATTAAGGTAAAATAGAAGCAAAGACACAAACACTATTTCAGAAATCATTGATGGTTATATGAACATTTGTGTACAGATCCTTACCTCAAATAGACTAGTCAACACGTATTTGACTGATATTGAAAACAAAATTGGTACATTACTCGACAAAAATAATTTCTGGTCTGCTAACTTTTCAATAGAAGTGGATATCATCTAGTGAAAGTTCTATCAAGGACCGACAGATAGATCATAGACGAAACAATATAATTTAGAAATATTCCACTCAGACACAATTTAAAATTACTTGATGTTTTCCTTTACATTTTGACATTAACGTTCGGCCCGTATAATGCACATATCACTGTTTACCTTTTGTTCCCCTTTAAACCATCATACAATGTCATCTCAGTGAAGAATTTGCATCGTGCGTGTTTACTTTAGTTTAGTTTATGTTCAAAATTATTTATTGGTGAAGGTTTCCTATGGAGGCCTTCGATATTTTGTTTTGCCATTCGTTGATAAAAGTCCTATAGTTTCAATGGATTTCTCTATAACTATCCTGAATGGGGGTTAAAGTATATTTTGGTATATTGTGTTAAAAAAGCTTTGGAACCAAATTAATTTTTTTTGGACAAAATTTTATATCATTTTACTTATTCTTCTTACATAAGTTCTGTTGAATGTCAAAATGTTTTAAAATAATTTGAAGACAATAACGAATTATTTAAGAACGAAATCTTGTTATGAAATTGTCTTGAATTCTGTAATGTAGATAATTTTTACTTTTCAATTAAGTTTAAAATGTATATTTTTAAACATAAAAAATAAAAGCTAAGGCGGTTCAAAATGAAAAACTTTTAATCTTGAAATAGTTAAGAGTATTCTATTTTCAAATTAGATTGTAAATAAAGATTGAAAAATTTGAAACTCTTTATCTATATTGAATTTAACACTGTCGAGGTAAGAGAATCACTGTTCATAAATGTGATGATATTGTTGTAAACTCTAGTCAGGTAGTGACGTAAGAAGAGCTCACTTGTAAATGATTGTTGGAGTTTTTGTCACCGATGAAATCTAGTAGGCAGACGGCGATATATAGTGTGGTGTGGCATGAAACATTCTAGAACAGGGGTTGGCGAAGTTTGTTACCCCAAAATATACAAGTTTATGTTGACGTCCCCCTCCCCGAAAGCGCAAGTTCTGCCCACATGACTCGGGTTTTAAAATAAGTCTAGCAAGTTTTAGAAGCCTGATATGTTTCTAAAAAGGTAATTGAAGAGTATTATGTGTAGATGTATTAAGTCAAAACGACCATGATGATTCACATTTCAGGGATAATTTATTTAATGCAGTTATAAAGTTTACAGTTGAATAGATAATATAATAAAAACCCAGGTCACTCATTCTGTAACGCTAAGATACATAATCAGCATATTTTTTTTTAAATTGAAAATATAGACGTAAAATCATAATCATTTTGGTTTCGAGATTAACAGAGCGTGTGGTGTTTCTCATCGTGAAATATTAAATGACGTCATTGTTTGAGCTTATATTTTAAAATATGTTGCCTTATCCCATTCTCGAAATTCTGCTCAAGTGAAGATCAATTAATACGCCAGCACATATGGAGATGGATTGGCCACACTCTCAGAAAGCCTACATGCAGCATTGTGAGACAAGCCATCACTTGGAACCCCTAAGGCAAGAGGAAAAGAGGTCGTCCCAAAATGACCCGGAGAAGGGAACTGGAGGCAGACACCAAAATGAGCGGGCACAGTTGGGGACAGTTGGAGAGATTGGCACTGGACCGGGATGCCTGGGGAGCCTTTGTTCATGGCCTATGCCTCAGATGGGACGAAGGGCTATGATAATGATGATGAAGAAGATCATCATAGAGCCAAACCTACAGCAAGGTGAACTACTCAACGATGATCGTTTCTTTACTCGAAATATTGTATATAGAGAAATATTGTGAAAAATGAAGTATTCTAATGAATTAAAATTTAATTATTCAATCTTTTTATTGAACTCATTCACATACCAATTTTTGGTTTTCGGACACACTGATTCGAACACATGCAATAACATTCTCGTAAGTTATTTGGGCTTTTAAAAAAAGTGGGCGCCGTTGGCGCCCAGAAGTACCTAGTAATGTTTATAATTGTTATAGGCTTAACGGCACAGGCCATTCTATTATAAATATAAATTAAATATAATGCGACTAGGAACTAAGGCAGGGAGACTCACTGTCTTGTATGCTTTTTAACTTAACGTTAGAAAGAGTTATTAGAAACATAAATATTGACACTCGAGGAACAATTACTGGATACTTCCTGAGGGAAACTCAAGAACCAAAAGCTGTTGGCACTTTCTATAGCCAACCCATCCAGTACCTTGCATATGCTGATGACATAGCCATGCTTGTTAAAAGTACTTAAGACATATCAAAGTCATACATTGAATTAGAAGACGCATCACTGCAAGCAGGGCTGGAAGTCAATAACCAAAAAACAAAATACATGACCCTAGAAAGAGAAGAAATGACAGGTGAAGACATTAAAATTAGGAACCAGACTTTTGAAAAAGTAAATCAAATCAAATACCTATGATCACTACTAAATGAAAGGAATGAATTAATGATAGAAATTAAAGAAAGAATATCAGCCGGTAATAGAGCATACTTTAGTAGCCAGAATATCCCGAAAAACAAAAATATTACAAGGGAAACAAAGAAAACTATTTATAAAACGGTCATCAGACCAGCTGTAACATATGGAAGCGAAGCTTGGACCCTGACAAAAACTGCAGAAAACCTGTTAAATACATGGGAGAGGAAAGTTCTCAGGAAAATAAATGGACCAACAAAGAATGAGTTCGGATGGAGAATAAGAACCAACCATAAACTATACAGTCTATATCAAGATACCACAATAATTGCAGAAATAAAAAAATGGCAGACTGCGCTTGGCAGGACACCTAGAAAGAATGTCAAATGATAGAGGAGTAAAGAGGATACACCACCAAAATCCCAGAGGAAAACGGCTCAGGGATGGATGACGTAGAGAAAGATCTACAACTGGGCATCAAATATTGGAAAAGAAAGGCGTTGATAAGGACTGAGTGAAAGGAGGTCGTGAGGCAGGCCCAAGCCCTACATGGGTTGTAGTGCCACAGGGGTGGATGGATGGAATATAATGCGATAAATTCGGATAAACACAAAGCTACTTAAAAATTCCATCGAAATTGTTGCCTTCGATGTCAGGGTAAGTTGGATTTTGGCTTCAGGTTCCAATCGATTTCGAAGCTTTGTTTTTATGTTAACTAAAGTAGAAAATCATTGTTGACAAAGATATGTTAGTGCAAAAGGCAACAGCGTTGTGACGTCCTCCTCAAGTTAAATGTTGAAAGCCTCTCCAGCATTTGACATCCAAAAAATTTGTCAGATCTACTTTGTTTGCAAATGTAATACTTGCCTCACTAGTGACTTTAAGTTCAAGAAGTGCCTCTGCCAACCATTGAGGCTCGTTTGCATGTACACTCACAATGTCACATCAAAAGGGATCTACAATCTAGCTGGCATTATGCGAATCACTTACTGGAAATTAAACAGTTAACAGATATTGAGCTTGGTAAGATGTCTGATAACTATATATTTGATGTCTTAAGTTATATTTACAAAATCGTCCAAGTACAATTCCAACTTTGAAAATGCTTTAATCCAAATGTTGCAGCCATTTCTCTGGCTGAGACTATACTGATATTTTTTCTCTGTTATTCTTGGTTCAACACATTCACATGTTCAAAAATATCAGATGAGTATCAGGCTCACCATTGTATACTTCACGAAACATTTGCGTTTGCGGAGCATAATCCTTTAATGCAATTTACAATCTGGATAATACCATGCATGATGACCTCCAATTCAGGTTCCAAATTTTTCACAAGCAGAGCCTTACGATTGTTTTACACTGGTTAATTTCAATTTTAGGATTCCTTTCTCTCTTGCAAAAGCCAAAGAACCACGTATATGACCCACAATAGCTGTAGCTCCGTCAAAAGATACAGAAATAGAATCTTTACATTTTTTAAAAACTTATTCTTATTTATCAATTCCTTGACATCGCCATTTGAGATGAGCAAAACATTTATTTTTCAATTGCCTTAAAATCCTTGTAGCGAACATATATCATAAGCTGCGCATTACTAATTACATCCATGGTCTCATCAAGCTGAATAGCAAATAATTTACTCGCATTTGTAGGATGCGTATTCTAGAAGGAGCCGGTTCAGTAGGGCCTTATCTTCTAAGCGTACCCATACACATGACGAAATTTAAATATATATATTTAGTGGATTTAAATTGTCCACAATTAGTCTCCGTTACCCCAAAAAATTCCCATTTTACCCCAAATGGAGTAATTTACCCCTATTCACTGACCCCTGGACTTGAGGAATTAGAGAGAGGACTAAGGAACTTTAGAGAACGTTGTTAAGATTAGATATCATAGATAGAGCGAGTAGCTATAGGTAAACATCGAGGTCTACTCAAGTGTAATAGTGTAGTAGTGGTCAGTGTAGCGAAATGGAGTCCCGTGGTCAGCTGACTAGTCTAGTCAGTAGTATTTACTTATGTGTAACGTTATCATGTATAATAGAACTATGTGTGCCGGACTTCGTGTTGGAATCGTAATTGCGTGGTATTGCTAACTGCTAAATCATATCAACAAGGGTTAAGTCTTTGTCTTATTTATTCAAACCTCAGTAAACAGCAAACACCTTTTGAAAATAAATCGGTCATAATTTTACTTTCACATATTTTATTTTACATTGTTTCTTAATTTGTCTTTAGCGATTAGCATAAAACATTTTTTTTGAGATAGGGAGGAATACAAATCTAGTTGTAGCACACTGTTGTACTTCTTTTTAAGCATAATCACCTTATTTGACAAAAGTTAATACATAAAATGCCATGGCGGAAAGCAGTATTAATCTGTCTACCATTTATTGGTTTCAATATTTATTTGTAAATATGTAATATTTTCAAGAGTATGAAAAAAATAGTTAAATTAAATCAATAAATTATTTTAATAATAAATACATTTTAAAGAGTCGTTTTGGGATAAAAATATGGAAAACCGTTAACGTTATGCAATTGTCGAATTCTAATCTTTGAAGGAGTACAAAATAGTTTTTTAAAAATAGTCTCTTGAACGAGTGTAATAAACTTGTGATTAGAATTTAAATTAGAAATTAAACAACCCATAAAAACAAAGTTTTTGACGATAAATCCCTTATAAAGGAGACATAACTAAAAGTATTGATTATGTTCAAACGTGACAAACATTTACAGACTGAAACTGAGAGAACTGCCCTTGCTGTAAAACACGGGATGTGGTCATCGACGGCTAGCGTGAACTCAACTGACACGTGGATGTAATCAATACCAGACGGCTACATATAGTTATATAGATATAAACATCACGGGAAGAGGGTTATTTTTTACTTTTGTTATTCCGCCCGACCAGGAGAGCGATCACGACAAGCCGGTGAAGTTAATATAAGGGATTTAAAAAGTTTATTTTCCTTTACATTTAGCGCAAAAATGTAACGTTTTCGTCACTCTTTGCATTAGCAACGTTTTTTTTAATGCACGTGACCTTTACTGACAATCTATTTGCCACACGAAGATTCTCTAAGATCTTAACAATTTTTCTTTAATATAGATCAGGATAAGGCGTGTGACTTTATTGATGAAATAGCTATAATACCCACCTGCATAAATAATCCAATTTTGCTCCTTACACAGCAAGATCCCGTCGCATAATAGAATCGGTTCGTTGTTGAATCCTTTTCTCCAGTGTGATTCCAAATTTAGTTTTGATTACATTCCCAAATGTGATCATTTGCATAATGGGATCCAATTCCAGGTGTACTTCTTTTCCCCATATGATCCCCTACATTGATAGGATCACTTTTCCACGTTTCATTCAGTTGCATAAATATGTATAAATTAGATTATTACAAATTTCCCTCTTATGATTCCATACTCCGGTTGGATTATATACTACTACTACAGTATGATCCCGTTTCATAATGGGATCCCGCTCTCATTAGAATCTATTTCCTTTATATGTCACCTGTTGCCCACAAAATATTGTTACCTGGAGGGTATATAATTATGTAGCATTTAGTTTAATATTATCCTATTTCAGACGGTATCCCATTCCTTGTGAGATCCCTATTAAGTTCTGATGTCTATATTCAATTAGACACCAACACCCAATGTTAAGTATTGGTATAGAACTACGCTACAATAACTAATACATATATTGACTATATTGTCTAGGGTTAAATATTACGGGATGCTAATTGAGCTCCCAGACTACCTACAAACTTTATCTTTCTATTATCTGCATCTAATCGGCTCAGCCCCCTGTAGTAAATACAATACTTAAGACACATAAATAAACACACATAACACCTCTGCGTAAGCATTAAAGAGAAGATATTTAATTACATAAAATATATATATATAAATGAAAAATAGATACAAAATGTAATGTGTAGACGAAGCTTAATTGTAAATACAAACAGGTATGTTACAACTTAACGTCACAAATAGATACTACGACCCTAAGTCGGGCCAGTTCCCGTTGTATGTCTGTTGACCTCACACACTGTCTAGGTCACGGGGTCAGTCCGTGTTCCGCCTCACTGGTCAGCGATGCTTAACCCATTCATCGTCTGAGAGGCCGAGTCACAGCTGGCGGCACAAGTATCAAATATCTGCCAATTTATTGCTTTGTTAATACTAGAAGAAAAGAGTGGAAAGTCCATTCAAAATGACATAATTTTTTAGAAAATCAATCTCTAGGAATTAAAAAAACACATTATTTTTATGTTAATATTCGTGTGAAAGGAAAATATGTATGTTACACCCATAAACCATATTTCCACCCTCCACTAAGCATAGATATTCAAATTAACATTATCTGGCTCAAATAATAACCAAATCGTGTTAAACTAATTTCATGCTTAAACTATACAATGGAATTGGTGTTTTAAATAGCATTTTCCTAAAACCAAAGGAATCATATGGAAAGATTTTTTTTATTCATGTGAAAAGAAATTGAGCCTTGCTGATTCGATTTTTATAACTGTTAAGTACCTTTCATATTCTGTAGGAGTATATTATATAGAGAAAAGCATTCGTTATTAAAGCAGACATACCAAAATTGATGGTTAATATTTAAATTCATCATACTTTCTATTTTCTCGACATACATATCGTGAATTTTATAAAAAGTGGTTTGATTTATCACTACCCTAATTTCATGATGCATTTACATTCATTTTTAAGGGAAATTTGAGACCCAAACCAAATAAAGTTATTTTTTAATTGTGCCTACCCTGTTCTCGCAAAAAATACACTAACAGCAACTGATATTGTGACATAAAAACTTGATTTTATTTGAGCAATATTATACGAGGATAAAGTTTTGTATACAGACTGATTTTTTAAAAACTATTCTGTTTTAAAATCAAATGCCTACATAATATATGTTATATATTAAGCCCTAACTTATATGTCATTTTATAAGCTAAAAAAGCTCTAATGAAAAAAGGCTTGAATATAAATACAAAGAAAATAATCCGTTATTTAAGTGAAACAAGTATCTGCCAATTTATTGCTTTGTTACTATGCTAAAAAAATATCCTATTCGTCTTGAACTAATTTCATACTTAGCTTATAAAATGGAGTGGGTGATTTTAAGAGCTTTTTCCTAGAACCAAAGGAATCAAAGATATTGTTTTCATTTTTTGATTCATGGAAAAAGAAATTGAGCCTTGCCCATTAGATTTTTGTAACTGTTTAGGACCTTTGTTATTCTGGTAAAGTATATAGACAAAAGCATGCGTTATTAAAGCAGAAATACCAAAATTGATGGGTAATATTTAAATTCATCATACTTTCTATTTTCTAGACACACATATCGTGATTTTTATAAAGAAGGGGTTTGATTTATCACTACCCTAATTTCCTGATACGTTTACACTCATTATTAAAGGGGAATGTGAAACTCAAATGCAAATAAAGTTATTTTCAGTGTGCCTACCCGTAGCGTCGCACGGGCATTACTCTCGTTCGTGTATAGCGCGCACTCGTGTATAACGCGCACCCTAATGTTTTTGGTTGAAAATTGGTATAAATTTGTTTTCACTTTCTCCCAGCTCAGAACAATGATTTTCAGTGACAAATGTTGAAAACGTGTGAGAAAATATTTATTGACAACATACCATGTTAAAGTAAACTACCAGTATAAACACAATTTCCAAAATGAAATTTACAAACAATTTAAAACCCTTTTAAGTCTGATTCATCATCAGATGCAGCTAAACAGTTTGTCGAGTACCCAATCATATGTTTGAGAATCGTTTTATTTTAGAACCGTTGGGACATAGGGGTTCAGACATCGGGTGAGGGACGCTAACCTTGAGGGACGCTAACCTTGAGGGACAAAGGAAAAGATGTAGGAATGCGGGTGAGAGGCCAACTAAAGTTTTCAGGTCGAAATCGATACGTCGGCTATAGACCAATTTTAGTAGGGATGCTGTTTTGTATTTGTGTCGGGGGTCACCCAAAAGTCATTGGAACGTAGGGCTTAACCAATAAGAATTAAGTTTGTCACATGTACCATCCATGGGACGAAAGGTTCAACCAATGGGAAGTTAGGGCAGGCGTGGGTGAGCGGTCCAATATATACTAGAGAGAAACCTTACTGCGCTCTCTCTCTCTCTTAGAAGACCACAGACACGTTTAGAATTAAGTTCTAAGGTGATAAGACTGTGGGGAGTTATGAGCCTAGCTGAGAAGTCTGTTTTCAGGTTTGACTAGTTAGAGTTAGAATATTTTCAAATGTATTTTGTATATGAATATGTTATGGTTAAATGCTTATCATTCTTTTATATATATTGTTTGATATATTAATATTGATTATGGATAGTAAGTTACGGTTTGTTCGCCATTATTGTTTTCAGCTAGTATGTTAGGGAATACCATTAGTCAAGCCAACATAGTAGAGGAGCAGACCAGGCAGAAGACGTGCTGGTGTTGCCAGGAAGGGGAAAACTTGACCCCGTCTCAACGTGAGAACCATTGTTGAGGACGATCATCGCTGTGGACAGACCAAGCTGTCACTCAGTTCACATAGCAAGGGCTTGACCTCCGGACTGACCTCCGGGAAAGAGATCGCACAACCTAATTGGGAGACGTGCCTGAATGCGGAGCAGATAGAAGCAGTGACGCGAGACAGACCCGTCAATCATATAATTGACCACACCCACTGACCAGAGTGACCAGAAGGGAAGTTGGGTCATACTCATATAATACCCGTTTAATCTTCGTCTAATGTTGTAGTTATTTGTCTATGTTAATCGTTAGTGTTAACCATATATTGTTTATTGCTATTCTATTTGGTATGATTATTTCAATGTATTAAATATTCTCTCTGTTGTGTACAGAGGTGTTTTGTGTGTTTATTGATATGTATTAGGTATTGTAGCGTAGTTCTATACTAATACTTAATACTGGGGGCTAGAGCCATAATTAATATTACTCCTAGACAACAGAGTCATATACAAGTATTGATGTCTATAGAATATATACCCCAATATTTAAAATACAGTAATATTTAACAGTAGTATATAGACATCAGATCTTAACATTGGGGATCTCGTCCTAAGCTAAATTGTTAAGGGCTTTTGGACTTAGGGCCATTTTTTATTCTGAAGTATTATTCCTAGTTAATTGATTACTATTTTCATACATAAGTGAGTGATTATATTTGTTTGAAATATATTATCATTTCCTCATTGATGTTAATTTGAATTAAAAACAGCGCAACTCTGACAACACCACCTGTTCCTGTTGTGAGTCAGGCTACTAGTAGGACAAATTTATGTAGACCAGACACAGCAACGAACCAGGACCGAGCAGATTCTAGAGTTCAAACTCGCCCCACCAGCGTGAAGCGAATAAAGGGAAAGACATTTCAGGGGGAGGTAAGGAAAGTTTGTTTTTGTCAGTACGCTTCACAGTGACAGAGCCACTCGTTTGTTTTGATTGTTTGGTTGTAACATAGTTCTATAAGTTTATTGTATGTTTAGAATACCATAGGAAGATTGAGATTTAGTTCGTTCACCCGTAAGAGCAGTTGAAAGTCGATGCTGGGGACTGTCTCTCCTTCTTTCTTACTGAGTATATCTTAGCATTTTGTGGACTATTTTTGTGACACATTGTTACCTTCTAACTCGTGTTCGAAAATTTACCATGGAGGTAATAAAAACGGAAAAAGATTTCATAGATGAAGCATTAGCAATAGGTCTTGAAGAGAAACAAATAAAAATTTATATACAACGTTGTTTGTTGGAACAAGAAGTTCAGAAAGAGATATCAATCTTATTTGACAAAATAAGTATGTTGTTGAATGAACAACGTAAAATATCGACAGAGATTCATCAAGAATATATGAGTAAACTAGATGTGGTGCAAACAAGAATGCGTCAAGAAAAATTATCATTGGAAGAAAGTTTGATGTTACAAGAAGACATGAAACAGGCAACGTTAAATACAAAAGAGAAAACTAGGATAGGTAAGCAAAAAATACAAAAAATTGATAAAGAAATCAAAGATGTGCAGTTAGAAACAAAAAAGAAAGAACGTGAGTTAAAAATTGCTTTGTGCAAATTTGACAAAGAAATTCAAAGTCTTAGTAAAATAGATAAGAATGAAGAAGAAATTTTGACCTTGGTCAAGAACGATGACCAAAATGGGTCAAACATTAGAAACAACAACATGTATGCTACCAAATTGACTATTGAAAATGTCACGCCTTTACTTGAGACAAAGGTAACACCTTTAGTTGAGACAAAGTTGTTAAAAGTATCAGAAAGAAAGACAGACAACTGTAAGTCAAGGGTATCCGCAGCAAGGGAAGATGACGGTAGGGCGGACGGGGGGGGGGATAAAATACAATAGGCTCAGGCAAGCCACGCCGACCGTGAAAATGAGAAATACGGAGGGGGGTCAAGGTAAAGGTTCTGTGACCGATAAAGTAAATTCGCATCTTTGTGAGAAGGGCAAACAAAGCACACAAGACTTAACGGGAGCGACCGTTAGAGTTAAGGTAGGGGGAGACAAGCGCACAAAAGTGGTCAAAGAGATCAATGACATGCCGACCAGAGATGGTCACAGGTACAGTAAAAATTTGAGTCAAGGTGAAGTTAGTGATCACAAAAGTTTGCGTCTCAGGGAAAAAGGCAAACAGCCCACGCGAGAATTATCGCGGTGTTGTGTTAATGAGGTAAGGGAAGGAGAGTTGGATTCAGGAAGAGAAGTGTGTTGTTCAAAACAAGAGTGTCTTGTTGAATGCTTATGCTTAGGCATTGATGAATTGATAAGAAATGAGTTTGTACCAGTGAGTCACGAAAAATTTGACTTTACTGATAGTTGTATTAGTCTAAAACAGACTAAAACTGATGGTAGTATTACTAGTAGGAAAAGACAGATCCAGCATTTAAGAGATGTGAATGTTAAAGAAAAACAGGGTAAGTCAAATTTGAGTTCGAATTTTGTGCCGCCCGCAGTACTTATAAAGTTGCAAGTCAGACGTACAGCAGCCACCAACGACTACAGGCTAACAGGTAAGCCAATTGTTCGATATGTGTGGCCTGTTAAATGTGAAAGTGCGCCGACATGGCAAACTTTTCTGGTAATAAACATTTGTCTTTTTAAGTTTAAGTGTTGTGAAAATTGTTCTCCTAATATAGATATGCCTCGAACGGGAATTGGCACATATTTAATGGCGCAGGGGAGAAAACTCTCTTTGAACTTGTAAGTACCTGACGGTACGACTATACTGAACTGGACTTTTGATAAACTTTATACTATGGACTGACTTGGAATATGATTTTGTTTCGGAAATATTAACTTCGCAATTATGATTTGTTTATGACTGTTAGAAATATGATTGGAGTACTATACTCATCTATATTTTTTGAATAATTTATTCCTCGCTATTTGCAGCATCTGTATTTAATAAGTTTTGTTGATATTCGATAACTAAAGATTTGTATACACTTTGAAACGTGTGTGTTTGAATTACTTTAAAAACTTGGTTGTTTTTCATGAACATTTGGCCTTAGTTAATTTTATGGATGTTTTATAACTAATAGAGTCTTAGTAAACCACTTTGAATGTAAATGGGCCCCCAAATGTCGAGTTCTAGGGTATTGTTGACTCACAAGGTTTGAACTCAATGAACCAGAACACCATTAGATGAATCTATCATTTATTTACAACAGGAATCCTCCAATATATAATCCAACACTGTCGTTCACACACACCAAAACTGTCCCTCGAGCCTATCTTCTCCTTACGTCTTCTGCCTTTCTTATTTGTTCGGCTTCCAATTTTCGCCATTGCTCTAATACAAATTTATCTAATTCCTGCCCCTCTAACTTTAGGTGTTGTTCTCCCATCGCCCTAAGCTCCGCCATTATTTTATCTATCTCTTTTATTTTACTTCTAGTTTCCATATTTTTTTTAAAAAAATAGTATTGATTTATTTATTATTCTATATAATATTTTATTTTTTTAAATAAATATTTATTCTCTTGATTTTTTTATTTAAAAAATTATTTTTTTTTAAACTGCAAGCAGAAAATATTATTATTTCAACAACACTTTATACAATTTTTTTCAATTTAAAAAATAACTACTTACGTAACTTGCCTGTTTATAGAACAGAATTCACATCCAAATAACTGTCAATCATAATAACCAAAAGCAGAAGTGTCCAAAATAAAGTAGAGGAGGCAAGCAAACAGTTCAACGGCTCGATGAATGGACACTACGGTCACCCACAGCACACTGGAACTGGACAGATCAGATCCACGTTGCGCTGATCCACAGGAACACTACAACCACACACTGGATGTGTACAGAACAGGCACACGTTGCGTTGATCTACGGTAGCACCACAATTGCACACTGGATGTGTACAGAACAGGTACACGTTGCGTTGATCTACGGCAAAACCACAACTGCACACTGGATGTGTACAGAACAGCCCTACGTTGCGCTGATCTACAGGAACATCACAACTGCACACTGGATGTGTACAGTACAGGCCCACGTTGCGTTGATCTACAGTAACATCACAACTGCACACTGGATGTTTACATATCAGGCCCACTATGCGTTGATCTTCAGGAACATCACAACTGCACACTGGATGTGTACAGAACAGGCCCACGTTGCGTTGACGGACTAAAACGGCACCTACACCACTCTGGACGTGGGTAGAACAGACCTACGTTGAAATACTGGAACGCCACCGACAGCACGCTCGTCACTGAGCACGGTAGAGCGAACTACGACACTAACCTTGTTTATAGGACGTTCAATGTCTACAAGAGCCTTGAGTTACTTGCTGCCTCGGTCAACAAATAATCCCGGACGGGCCCCCAATGTCACGTCGTTGTCTGGGTACTTGTAATGACCACAAGGACAGGCTACAACTCAAAGTAACTCCACTACCATTATAACATACATAAGTTTTATTAACGTCCAACAAGGTCCTTCCGCACGCAACAACAGCAAAGCTCTAACTGACTATAGACTCTCAACCGTCCCTACGTCACGTTCACTATCACGCGTCACATCTTCTCATCCTACGTCATGGTGTTCCATACCATGCGCACTATTCCGCACTGCACCACAGACTCGTACAAACACATACACACAGGGAAAACCCAATTAGCTATAATATTTCCCTGACAGTTGTTTGTAGGATATTTTTGCTTTAATAATTTGCATGAATATTTTGAAAAACAGTTGTTTTTTTCAGGATTTTTCTGCTTTATTGAGATGATATTGCTACAATGTTTATTGATGCTTTGAACTGTAGTTGCTTATGAATACTTGTGGAAACAGATTTAGTTTTGAATACTTTAAAAAAAAATTTTTTAATGTGTTAATACTTTGAAACTTTACTTGTGTTTCAAAAATGTATTGTTTTACTGAAATTGTCACTGAGATGTGGTGATTAACTGCTTTTGAAAGCATATAAAAATATAAGAAGCACACTTCAGTATACATACTTTGATGATACCTAATTGCATATGATGCTCTAAAATTATTAATGCTATCTAACTTTGAAAATGAAAGTTCTTATATTAATTTGTTCTATTTTTCTCGTTTCAGACAGGACAATGATGTTTAAATTTTGTAATTACTAGTTAAGACTTGGTGATTATAGAGTTACTAATATTGTTATGAGTGAACCTATGTATTGAATATACATGATTTACTGCTTGCATTCATATTTTATAACTTTTAGTTGTTTGATGTTGTTTGGTGACATTGTATTAGTCATGTTTGGTCATGTGAACGATGAGAACTTAGTATGATATTTTCCTAACCATGTAATTTTGATAGATCATGATTTTGAGTACTCAACTTTTACGTTTAGGTGTGACAATACAAGTATTGTCAAAGAGAAGAAGGGGGGAGTGTCGAGTACCAAATCATATGTTTGAGAATCGTTTTATTTTAGAACCGTTGGGACATAGGGGTTCAGACATCGGGTGAGGGACGCTAACCTTGAGGGACGCTAACCTTGAGGGACAAAGGAAAAGATGTAGGAATGCGGGTGAGAGGCCAACTAAAGTTTTCAGGTCGAAATCGATACGTCGGCTATAGACCAATTTTAGTAGGGATGCTGTTTTGTATTTGTGTCGGGGGTCACCCAAAAGTCATTGGAACGTAGGGCTTAACCAATAAGAATTAAGTTTGTCACATGTACCATCCATGGGACGAAAGGTTCAACCAATGGGAAGTTAGGGCAGGCGTGGGTGAGCGGTCCAATATATACTAGAGAGAAACCTTACTGCGCTCTCTCTCTCTTAGAAGGCCACAGACACGTTTAGAATTAAGTTCTAAGGTGATAAGACTGTGGAGAGTTATGAGCCTAGCTGAGAAGTCTGTTTTCAGGTTTGACTAGTTAGAGTTAGAATATTTTCAAATGTATTTTGTATATGAATATGTTATGGTTAAATGCTTATCATTCTTTTATATATATTGTTTGATATATTAATATTGATTATGGATAGTAAGTTACGGTTTGTTCGCCATTATTGTTTTCAGCTAGTATGTTAGGGAGTACCATTAGTCAAGCCAACATAGTAGAGGAGCAGACCAGGCAGAAGACGTGCTGGTGTTGCCAGGAAGGGGAAAACTTGACCCCGTCTCAACGTGAGAACCATTGTTGAGGACGATCATCGCTGTGGACAGACCAAGCTGTCACTCAGTTCACATAGCAAGGGCTTGACCTCCGGACTGACCTCCGGGAAAGAGATCGCACAACCTAATTGGGAGACGTGCCTGAATGCGGAGCAGATAGAAGCAGTGACGCGAGACAGACCCGTCAATCATATAATTGACCACACCCACTGACCAGAGTGACCAGAAGGGAAGTTGGGTCATACTCATATAATACCCGTTTAATCTTCGTCTAATGTTGTAGTTATTTGTCTATGTTAATCGTTAGTGTTAACCATATATTGTTTATTGCTATTCTATTTGGTATGATTATTTCAATGTATTAAATATTCTCTCTGTTGTGTACAGAGGTGTTTTGTGTGTTTATTGATATGTATTAGGTATTGTAGCGTAGTTCTATACTAATACTTAATACTGGGGGCTAGAGCCATAATTAATATTACTCCTAGACAACAGAGTCATATACAAGTATTGATGTCTATAGAATATATACCCCAATATTTAACAGTGGGGATAATTTAATCGTACGTATCTTCATTAGTATAATACAGTAATATTTAACAGTAGTATATAGACATCAGATCTTAACACAGTTGTTCCCATTCTTATTGAGCTATTTTTTTTTCATCAGTCCAAATTGGTGAGAACATCCGTTACTTCATCTTCTTCATTTTCTTGTGAGACTGAATCCCACAGCGCATCATCTTCTGAACCATCCATTAATTTGTTGCTGCTGCCGGTCTTTAAGTAACTCTTAATGATCATTTCTTTTGGGATGTCTTCCCATGATGTTTTAACCCAGGATGTCTTCCCATGATGTTTTAATCCAGGATGTCAGGCTTCTTGAGATTTCATATTTTATTCAACTCTTTATCCTCGGATTTAATCCAGGCAATCCATTTCTCCCTGACTTTGTCTTGGTATGTTTACAACAGCTTTTAATGGCTGAAGAATAGATGTTAGTCCACTTAGAATCACAGCTTGAAATGTTTTAGACTTTTCAGCTTGGTCATCACAGTGTCTGTCAAATGTGACCGGAACTGGTCCCATACAAGCATGGACATCATTTTCATTAGTGTGCCTGGTCTAGTATTCCAAACTTTATCCTACCACAAAATGTTGCCCTTCTCATCCATCCATCCTTTAGGATGACAGTGGATCACGACACCTGCTGGAAATTTATCTCCATTCTGGAATAGTCTTAAATTTAAAAAATGACCATGGGTTTTAGTTTTGTACCGTCTGCCATACAGGATAACACGACTGTAAAATGAGTCTTCTCATGGCTGTGGTCCTAATCTGGACTGTGTGCTTTCCTTTGCTATCAATAGTCCTGCTGGATGGTAGGTCAAAACTCATGGAGGTTTCATCCATATTGCCTATCTGGGACATTTCAAGGTTATTTTGGTTACGTAGGTTGATTTTAAAGGTATGGAATGCATTGATCTTCTCTTCTAAATCATTTGGCAAGTTCTGTGCAATCTTTGTTCTTTTGCGTATTGAAAGTCAATGCCTCCTCATAAACTTTTTTACCCATCCATTAGATACTTTGAAGGTCAAATCTTTGCAAACTTTTGAGCTTGGAGTCTAACGTGCAGTGATGTAACTATGTACCCACTGGATCTTTGGTCAATGATCAACTCATAAAGTAAAGTTCCTTCCCCATATCTGGGTACAGGGGTTGTCTCCCTCTTCGGAATTTCTTGTTTTTTTTTCATCTCTTTCAGGAGGATTTTCTGATTTCTCAAGTCTCTAACATTAGTCTCTGGAACAATGAATTCTCTGGAAGCTGTTCTATTTACATGAATTTCAGCATAATCAACAAATTGCAGTTTGAATGAAGCATCATATGATGAACGTTTTTACATGCTGCTCTGACTTGCCATTTCCAGGGTATCCACTGAAAAAGATAAAAGGAAAGAAGTCATTCATGGAAAGTCAATGATCGCATTAAAAACAAAAACAAAACACTTAAATACCAGCACAGAATCCACAGCTTTTGAAGCTGCTGATCATGAAAAAAAAATACACCCAATAAAAAAGCAGTCGTGAACGAGCCAGGGAAAAAGGTGTGCTACATGCGAATGAAAATCTTACGAAAAAAAATCAAAATAGCCAGCAAGGAAGCTTACCGGTACTTGTCCGTATTAAAAAAATGTGCAAGATGTCCTGCTCAAGCCAATTCGCCAGGCTAAAACAAAAAATGGTAAACGCATGTTAGAGTGCTGCAAGGTATTCCAAATAAATAGCAAGGTGTTCCGATAATATGGCAAGGTTCCGAAAAGATGGCGGTCGACTGCCGCGAAAATTCGATAATCCGATCACTGGCATCAGACCGTCTCGCCATACGTCGGAAATCTTCGTAGATTTTAGATTTCGACCAATCACAGACGACGTCTCTCCCTTCGTTCGCATTCGGCTTTTAAAACAAAACTGACCAATAAGTGCTCCGCTTTCAAGAGGGCTTCGTCTCGGATGTAAACAAACATTGCGGACCAAAATTTCAACTTCAAATTTGAAATATTTATGGAGTCTGAGTAAGACCTCGTGTATATCGCGCATCTACCCTTTTGGTAATTGTTTTCTGTATAAAATTTTTCGCGCTATACACGAATAAATACGGTAAATGCAAAATATTTCATTCATGGAAAACAATCCAAACGTAAAATGCAAAAATGAATAATAATAAATGTAATAGTAGGCACTCCAATACTCGCTGCGCGAGCCGCAGGAAACCGCGGGCTGCTGGTAGCATTCCACTGTGATCAACAATGGAAGGCAGCGTTCGGTATACATCGGGTTTTGTCGTTTCTATGCGTCATTTTCGTAAAGTCGCTAATTTTTAAACTTAAACTTTATTCACCGAAGAATTCCGGTCACGAGGGTATAAATTGTGTTTCACTTTTATTTCTCTCAGACGAACAATCGGAGCGCAAAGTAAAGGTAAGTGGACATTTTTTAGTCTTTTGGTTTTGCTATTGAATATAGAAGTTTAATTTTTTTTAGGAGACGAAGCTTATTCATTTTAACATACATTGTATTTAATTTCAACATTAATAACATCGTCTGGAATTAATTAAACTGATCACCACATGTTAACCTCGTGTGACATTTTAACCAAAAAAAACGGCGGCCATCTTCTATTTAGGGAGTTGAAATTATTCTAAATTATTTCATGTAAAATAACAATTACTTAAGTATTTAAACATTTGATTAGACTATAATTTATAATTCTTGTAAGTTTAAAAATAAAATTAAATGTAAAAATCTATTGTAAAGAAGATTTGCATGTAGGAAAATATTTTATGAAATAACAATTTCATCTGTTTAATTATTTAGGGATCATTTTTTATTGTTTGTAAATATTGTACTATTTGTATGATAGTAATGGTACTATCTAGTATAGTATAGAACTAAATATTATTAGTTTAAGTTATTGTATCTTTCTTTTTTTTTCAGTATTGGTATTTGTTATCCAAATCCAGTTGTTTATCATTATCTGCAATCCACTGAGCTTTATAAAAAATCTCTTTGACAAGACTTTGTCTTTGAAAGACAATAAATTTAAATTAAATCAATATCATATTCATGGCCAAAATTGAATCAGCTGAAATAGATGTAACTAATACTGGAGCTATTAAAAAAAAACAAAAAGATTTTGAAAATTTTGTGTCAAATTTTGCTGAAGATGCAGTAACAAAACATTACAGAAATGGTTACATTGTCCATATGTATTTTAGCAATGGGCAAGAACTTTACAAATACTACAGAGACTCTCGTTAATTATTTTCATGAATCAGATAGCAATCATGTGCCTTCGGAGGCACGCAAGCATTTAAAAATCCTTGATGTTGCATGGAATGTGACTGGCCTGTCATATGGGAATGATGGAAGTGCTGCGAATCTGATTCGGGGAATATCTAAGCTCAGGTACATTTCATCAATATCTGTTTACACATATCTGATTTTTTATTTCTGATACATAGTTATTCAATTCATAAAATAATTAGTTTCAGAGGCGAATGAAAGCACATGAAGAACTTTAAAGTTTTCTTTTTTCCCCTTACAGATATAAGATGTCTTCTGGAGATCCTGCAGGGCTAACGGCATTCCTGGAGAAGGAAAATTTGAAACCCGGAATCCTTCCTCGCTATGTTGGCAATAGATTACATATTTTATTTCACCTGGCTGGAGTCATTTTTAAAATGAACGAATCGCTAGCCCAGTACTTGAAAAAATACTGCACGTCTACAAAATTAAGGACAGCCCTTTTGAGTGACATCTGGAACACGGACATCCTTATTCAACTTCGAGTCTTGGGTAAATTTATAATACACATTTTTAAATTATAAAGTAGAAAAGAAAAGTACATTTCAATGATATGAGGCTATTTCTATTCTGTTAATCCTTGGTGAATTCTTTTGTTCTTAGGTCTTTTTGGAAAACTTTTGACCGGACCCTGGATGACTCAGTTCTACAAAAACCCAAGGGGCTTGAAGCATTTGGAGATGGTGAGTATATTAATTTTGTCTTCGTAAGGTTTGCACTTAAATATCTTGAACTTTGTCTTTTTTTAAAGCCACTTGATTATGGTATTGTCTTCAGCCTTTCCTTTATTTTTTATAATGTTTAATGAATTTTGTATAATGTTTAATGAACAGATACCACACATGAGGACATGCATAGCCAGTCTGAAAGAGATCAACACACACCCTGAACTAATACTGACGAGAGAGGAGGATGTGTTTAATCTACCTATTGATGAGGATGATGTGCTGCTTGAGCTGAGGAGCCAGAACTACCAACCATGTCCACGATTTTTTGAGACGGTTTCTATTCTGTCTTTAGGATTTGTATCAGTCTTAAACAGACAGCTTCAGGCTTATCTTGTTGGGGAACTGGCTACTCCATCAGTAGAATTAATGGCCCTGACCTCATCAGCCCCTGTTCATAATGTACATAGTGAGAGGGTTTTAGGGATGGTTGATGCACAATTTAAAAGAGCCCCTAATGCTTCAACTGGTTTTATTGATGCTAAAGTTAAGGGAATGGTGAATAAAACTTTGGATTGGTTATTGGCTAAACCTATTTTAGAGCAAGAGGGTCTCATTAAGTTTGCTATTGGAGAAGCCACTATTATTTTAAAGGGTCGGGATAAACTTATGAAGGGTGTTAAGATAGCACGTCAGATAGCGGTGGGACAGAAGAGGGAACAGGGAGAGAGGAATAAGTTAGAGAAGAGAGTTAGACCATTATTAGAATCTGATAGAGGGTTGAATGATATAATTTTTGATGGACTATGTCAGAATGTTAAGGAAAAGCTGTCCATGCTACTCGCTGGTAGAACGGACTGCTTTCCCATGAAGATTAGGCATACATGGAATGTTGATGAGGAGGAAGAAGAGTTTTTTGGAGATTTAGTTGGGTTTGTCAGGAAATCTGGAAAATTATTTTGTAATTTAGTATTTTCTGACATAGATCATGAAGAAATTACATTATCCCATTTAGTTTCTGATGTTATCATGGGTGACTTTCATTTTAATTAGTTTAATTTTTATTGATTTATTTCATTTTCATGCACGTGTAATTTTAAAAATATGCTTACATTTTTTTATTTGCATTAAATGTGATATTTATATGCATTTATTTTATAATGTACATTATCTGTTTGTACTGAAAATTTCATAGCAAAAGCTTTAATAGTTTAAAAGTTATACATTTAAATGTAAATTGTCGGCAGAGTTCGATTTTTTTATCAATACTTTTTTTTAAAAATCAGCATAAATTATCTGATCTGCATTTAATGTATTCTTTTATTAGCATTAATTTCAGCTGTAAATTATCTGTTGGTACTGAAATTTTAATAGCAGCAGCTTTAATAGTTTTAAAGTTATACATTTAATCGTATATTGTCGGCCGAGCTCGATTTTCGATCTATTGTTTTTTTTTATAAAATGTGCAAAATTATCTAATCTGCATTTAATGTATTCTTTTATTTGCATTAATTTCAGTTGGGCAATATCTGTTTGTACTGAAAATTTTACATTTATGGCATTGTTGGTTTAAAAGTTATGCTATTTTGTAGTAAAACTGAATTTGTGGACTTTTGTCGCTATTGACCCCCCTGTCCTTATATGGTCATATTTTATAAAATATAATTAATTAATTCACAACTACTGTGTTTTTTTTTGTTTAAGTATGTGTTATTAATGTATCTCCCAAATTGCATGGTTCTATCTTCATTAATTACTAAGTTATGAACACAATAGTGTGCGAAGAGCTAAAATTGGATCACAGTTTTTAGAATTAATTACAAAGGTAAATAAGGAGGAAAATTAATTCACTAAAAAAATCATAACTTTTCTCATATTGAAGATAGAAGAATGATTTAGGTGTCATTATATCAGTAAACTTTGACTTCTTATTTTTACTTCTATGGGACATAATGAGGAAACATAACATACACATTTAGTTACAAAGTATGCCATTTACTTTGTTAACAAATTTGTTTGTCCATAATATTAAACACTATAAAATAAAAAGAGCGACAGATATCTACGTACTATTTTCAAGTGAAAAAATACATATTTCGATACTTACACATATAAAAAATTTTATATATAAAATTTTATTTTAAATTATGTATGTTGTTGCCATGGAAAAAAAATAAATAACATTTTGGCCATATAATTCAAGTAATAGTCTATACATATTCCTACCACTTTGATTACTATTAAATTCAAATGATCAAGAAAAATGCAATTCAAAAGGAAAAAACGGATTGAGAATGAACAATATGTTATAATATAAAATGACATGCTGTTAAAGGTAACAGGAATTATCATTTTTTTACTCAAAGCCCTTTACTAATTCGATATTAATTGAGAGCATTTACAGTAATTTAAACAATAAAATGTAGACAATTTACAAAAAGCTGTAAATGCAGAGAAATTTAATGCAATGAACCTGAAATAGTTAAGTATGAAGATGTGATAATAAGAAAAAGAAAAATATAATAAAAATGAGCAGAAAACTTCAGATGTTTGTGGTGTATAAAGACATTACATTTCATTGAAAGAAATATAAAATGTATTTATAAGAATATTTTTGGAATGTTATATCGTGAGAAAATTTTTTTTCAAGGACTCCAATTTCTTCAGTCACTCTTCCTTTTGCTTGTTGAAATTTCCATTCCTATTTGATAATAAATATGTATTAAAATATTTAAAATCACATAAAACATACTTTAAATTGTCACAAAATCCTTAATTAATTAGGCTTTTATCAACATTCCTATTTATCAAATTTGAGTCCTTATCATGAGCTTCTTAATAAAAGTAGTAATGATACATAAGGGCGTTACTTCTAATCTGTAGATACGACTCAAATATAAGTTAATACAACATTAAAGTATACATAGGGTTTTAAAAAAATTTCTTATTCCGTGTTCAAGAATAAACACACACAAATTCTCGTTCTTCCTGTCCGGAATTAGGACATGGGAGGGTTGTCTGAAAAAACTAATAACTCTATTAAGAACTATACACACACCATTGATAAGCTTAGTACGCAATAATCTTCTGTATAGAAGGAGCGTCTGTAGCAGACAAGATAAAAACCCATAAAATATACAACTTGCATCCTCCGTTGACCCGTAGCACGTTGCAACGATCACAGTGTCAAAGCTATTTAAAGGAACCAATAAGGGGTACTTTTAAAAAATGCAGTAAAACTTCGCGTTTTGTTAAAAATAGGCCATTACGTATTTATGTACCATGTTTGATCAAGATCCATTCATCAAACCAATAAACTTATTTTTATGCCATTTTATGCTTTTTTATAATGTTGTGAAACAAATCAACCCTTTTTTTTATTTCATCAAGGACTGTTTGTAAGGTTAACCGATATTATGAGTTCAGAGAAGAAGAGAACACTTTAAAGGATTTTTTAAAGCTACTATAAACACTCGCATTTTATATGTATATATATATTTCATGATCCCGTAAAATTGAATATAAGAAAATAACATCTTTAAAGTTTACCAAAATAAAAACAAACTAATTTATAGCCCTCGGCCCAGAATGAATTGACATTAAATGTCAAAGCACTATAACATTGTATTTTAGGAAATCGAGTATGTATTTACCAAAATTAGTCAAGCTCCATCCATTAACACAATACCGAAAAATTAAAAAAAAACAAATTATTTAGCAAATATAAGGGGAAAATATATTGAGCCACCAGACCCTATTAGTGTATTTTAATAACATTATATGGCAGAAAACTTCGCAGGAGTGTAATTAACAACTTCCGAAAAATAAGTAGCGATCGGAAAAAAAAATTGCTTATGTAAGGAAAAATAAAGACAAAAATGTTCTTCGGGCCCATTTCGTGCAAGTTATAAATTTCAAAACATCTGTTTATGTCAAGTTGGATAGTAATAGATATATATATCAATATTTGTCAAAATTGTGTAAAATCGAATAGAAAAATTAAAAAAAAGTTTACGAACAAATTTGGTGCGCCGGGTCCAAAAGGAATTGGAATTATAGATTCAATGCCCTATGATATTTTAATATTGGTTTTCATGTCTTTATAGCCCAAATTTGGTAAAGATCCATACATTTATCCAGTAGCTTAAACTATTTTTTAAAATTTCTCATAGAAATAAAAATGGCTTTTTGCCAACAGGCGCTCCATGAGTGTTACTTTAAAAAAAAATATTGTCCAGGGACGTCATTTAATAACCTCCCAAAGTTTCATGGCGATCGAATGTATGGTTTATTAAAGCATACCTGACATACAAAGAGACATACGTGCTTTAATTTTTATATATAGATAATAAAAAAATGACATTTAGGGCCCCCGGCTTCATCGATTAAACATGTTTAGTTCGAAAAATCTGTTCATTTTAATCAATTTCATACTGACTATATTTATCTTTATTTCTCAAGATTGTGTGAAATTTAATGTTGAATAAAATCGAAAATGTTTACGAAAAAATATATTTGTGGCCCTTGCCCCAAAATAATGACCATTAGGACTTCATTTCCCTATGTTGTTTTAATATAGGCTCTCAATTTTTTATATAAGTATGTATCGGCGTATAACACGCACCCCCCTCCTGAAAATAGGGGGCAAATGATGTATACGTGTTATACGCCGATATAATGTTATATTTTTTTCCTGAAATTTCCCTCTTAAAATGAAGGTGCGTGTTATACGCCTGAGCGTGTTATATGCTGATAAATACTGTACAAGTTTGGTTAAAATCGACATATTTACCCAGTAGCTAATGGTTAAACTAATTTTAAAAAAGCTTATAACAAAAGAGCTTGTAAAGACATTAAGGGCCCGCAAGCTCATTTAGTGAAAGATATAAAGCTGAAAATTCAGCTTCAATTTAATTTTTTAAAATAATGAATATTGTCTTATCTATACAGACGCTCCTTCTATACGGAAGATTAATGCGCCCACAGACCATGCCGTCTGTTGGTAAGTGATGCAGCGTTCACAGGCCTCGGATATAAGGGTTCCACGCATTACCCAGCCGCCTTTATTTCTCCTAACTAATGTTAGGTACCCATTCTGTGCTGGGTAGACTCAGGGACGCCCTAGACCCCAGAAACAAATTCTTGCCTGAACAAGCCCGTGACCATCGGTACGCCAGCTGAGCGCGCATGCCACTCGACCACCGTGCCCCACATTGTAAGGAATTTAGGTTAATTTGCATTGACCGACAGAAGCTGAGATCAAAGACTGACCGCCACTGAGCGAGGAGCTGAGCGCGGGTGTTTAGATCTTGGGTGGTTCCCGAGATATGGCACGGACATAAAACGGAAGTTGACTTCTGACCATGACTGGGAGTCCGTGGGACGGGAGATGCGAAATGTAACATTCTGGCAATAAATGTTATCTTGCTTGAATTGGGAATTCAAGGAGTGCCGACCACGGGAGTCCACGGACTGAGCATAGGTGTGAAATGCCTCAGGGTAGATGATGACCAGGAGTGCAGGTGGTCTGGATGGGGGTCTCACCAGAGATGGTTATATCAAACCGGCCCCACCCCCGCACAATTCAATCTATAGGGGTGGTACGAGATGGTACGACAGGTATCATGAATCTATTACAATTAGAGACTGACTGAAGACTGGACACAAATGAACTGACGGGAGTTGTTTGGCGGCATGGCCTCAGGACTGAGAGTTGGTTATAGGACGGGAAGAACTACGGACAAGGGGATTGGAGACAGATAGGAGAGACAGAACGATAGAAAAAGTGTAGACTGGTAGAAAGTTGGACAGTAGAGATTAGGGTGAAGTAAGAAATACTACAATGATACAAGTGAAGCAATAAACATAATTATTTAGTATTACAGTCGTCTTATGAGTCTTTGTTGTGTGGAAGTGAGTGTAAGCAGATAATATTAGTCACACTAGTACCCAGGTTCCCCACAATATATATAGATAAAGGTTAATAATTTAAAAGTTTACAAAAGAAGGAACGATATTAAGGGCCCCGGCTTCAAGTGAGTGATCATTTAATTTTTTTATTGCAATTGTTCTCAAGCTATATTTCTCAATTTCGTGTTAAATTGAAAGGGGAATACAATTCTTAACGCTCAGTAAAAAAAAACAACATTTGGGACCCCTTGCGCCGAGGGATTGGACATTAGGCATTCAGTGTCTTATAGTAATTTAATATAGGCTCTTAAATTTTTATATACTAAGTTTGGTAAAAAATCCAGTTATTTTCTCATTATCTAAAGATTAAACTAACTTTTATATAGCTAATATAGGGGGGAAAACTACATTAAGGGGCCCCCGTGCCCATTTGGTGCAAGATATCAATTTCAAAAACCTGTTCATTTTAAGTCATTTTCATCAGGGAGATATTTCTCAAGAACATTAAAAAGTGAATGAGAAAAATATCTTAAACATATACGAAATAAAAGACATTTGGGGCCCCCAGCCCCGAAAATATTGACATAAGAAGTTCAGCGCACTTAATTATATTAATATGGGCTACCAAATTTGTGTATACAAAGTTTGGTTAAGATCCATTCATTTACTCAGTAGCTAGCTCATAAACTAATATTTATATAGCTCATATTAACAAAAAAAAACGGCATTTAGGGCCCAGGGCCCCTTCAGGGCAAGATAAAAAGTTCAATACACCTGTACATTTCAATATGGATAATAATGGATACATTTGTTATTATTTTTCACGATCGTTAATAATTGAATGTGGAATAAAATATTAAGCCTTTAAGAAAAAAGGCATTTTTGGCCCCCAGCCCCGAAAGAATGGTCATTATAAGTTCAGTGCCCTATAGTATTTTAATATCCGCTGTCAAGTTTTTATATACAAAGTTTGGTTAAGATCCATCAATTTACACAGTAGCTAACGCTTAAACAAATTTGTATATAGCTCATGTAAGCAAAAAATGACATTATGGGCCCCCGGCGCCCCATGAGTGCTAAATTTAGAAACAAAAGTTGCCAGTTACAATCGCGGCAGCGTACTCAACAGTCTCAAAAACTTTCATGTCGATTGGGTGAATGCTGTAGTCAGCTATAAAGGACATGCACACACACACACAGACATACTTTGATTTTTATATATATAGACTTGGAAAATATCCGATCTGCTGCAGAAAAGTAAGATTTCAGTTAGAGTTAAGATCTCGCGTACAGAATATCTGAAAGATGAGACCATGAATACAAATACCGTTCGAATGGTTCAATTTGGCAACTGACATTAGCGTCATACCAATGAAATAAGTAAGTTGATCGTAGTCGATTACCGTATTCGCACGCATATTCACGCGGGTTATACCAGATTTTACAAACACCGCACCCCCCCCCTGCGGGGTATCTCCGTGGGTGGGGTAACTGAATTTTTTTTTACTGAATAATGACTCAATGGCACTTGCAAAACACGAATATAAAATTAGATTCTATATAACTTTTGGTATTATACGTGTCTCCCGGGTTAACCTCGGAATCGAATAGTCCAGTTTACAGCGGTTGGGGACAACTACTCGGTCATGTCGTAAATAGAATGCCCTGTATAACGACTGCAGTTGTCTGATGGTACGGTGTACCTGAAAAAAAAGCGCACACTTGTTTTCGTTTAGCTAATCGAATAAAATACCAAAATTATAATTTTATAATTATTTATAATATTTTTATTAAAATAAACAATAACTTTTTAAGTAATAAGAGATATTTTTGTGTGCATTTTATTGATAGATTTGTTGATCTCCTAGATTTGTTCAGCGTGATATGACAGTATGGGGTATAAGCGTGGCCGGGTTATACCACAATTTTTTTTACAGGATCTAAAAATTCTGCGGGGTACATGCGTGTGCGGGGAATATGCGTGAAAATACGGTAGAGCAGGCAAGCCGCCTACCGAAATTCGCGAAGATGGGGCCATAATTAAGAAGGTTTAACATGGGGAAAATCATCGACCGTTAAGTATGTCACGCGTATGATTTTGAAATGAACCCTGCTTAAGTCTTGGACATCTTTTTCCCTATAGTTTCTCAATATGTGTTATCAAAATCTTACGTTTAATATTTGATACAGAAACACTCACTGTAGACATAACCCTTGCAGGAGTATATTCGAGAAATTTTAAAAGTTTAATGTCGATCAGTGACAAAAATAATATGTGTGCTGCTTCTATAAAATAAAACGTCATTAAGGGCCCCGGGCCCTTTTTGTGCAAAAGTAAATATAAAAACACATGTTGATTTCAATCTGGATCATGATGGATATACTTATTTGTAAATAGTTATCAAGGTCGTGTATTATAAAATTGGAAATAAAATGACTTTAACGGCCCCGGGCCGAATCGGTGCAAGATTAAAAGTTTAAAATGTCTGAAAATTTTAGTTTGGATCATAATGGAGGTATGTGTCAAAATTTGTAAAAAAATTATTTAAAAAAATAATGGGGAATAAAGCTTTAAAAGTTAACGAAATAAAAATAAATTTTCAGGGCTCCCGGTCCCGAAAGAGGTGATATTAGGAGATTTGTACCCGATAGAATTTTAATATGGGGCATCACATTTTTATGTACTAGGTTTGGCCAAGATCCACTCATTTAACCAGTAGCCACTGTTTAAAAAATTATTAAAATACCTTTTTTTTAAATAAATAATGTTAAAAAAATGGCATTTTGGGTCCCAGCTCTTGTTAAGTTATATTTAAAAATATATTATCCTAGAAAGTTTTCTGGGAACGTACTAAACAACTTCATACAGTTTCAGTGTGATTGGTTGAATACACTAAAATTTATACAACTTATTTAAGAAAAAATTATATTAAGGGCCCGGGGCAAAATTGGTATAAGATGTAAAGCTCTAAACACCTATTGATTTAAATCTGGATCATGATGGATATATCTAACAGCATTGGTCAAATCAAGTAAAATGGAATATGTATTAAAGAATTGTTTACAAAAAAAGAAGATCTTTACGTTCCCGGCCAAAGATGAATTGTCATTAGCAGTTTATAGCCCTATAGAATTTTAATGTTTCATAAAGTTTTTATCCACTAAGTTTGATCAAGATTCATCCATTTAAACAGTACACAAGGTTCTAAATAATATTTATATAGCTCGTATTTGGTGTTTGTATGTTTGTTTATTATTTGTACCAACACTTAGCTCCACATTCACGGAAAAAAATATTTTGGACAGGGATCAAATTTGTCTTGACGGTTCATTTAAACTTGCGGATGGTTTTAATATAGTCTTTGTCATAGTCATTGTGCATAAAAGTCGTAAAAAATATCAGAAAATGTAGATACAAAGAAAGAACCTTTAAATCTCATTTCAATATGAAAGAACTTTTGACCGACGTTCAAAACAGTTATCTTTGGTGCATGTCACGTGTGAATCACATGATAGATGATAGTGAGGTCCCGTGAGCGAAGCGCGGGAGGAGGTTCGAGAGTGTTGAAGATAATGGCTGTTGGTGATGATCATGTCTACACATTGTGAAACTTCAATTTTGTATTTCTGTATATAGTGTTCGCATTAAAAATATTTTATTAACACTAGTGCTTCAAGGATTTATTGCACGAAAGATTGTGTTATGTGAGAACGCCTACAACACATAAAAAGTAGTATGTGAAATTATTTGGTGTCAGAAGAAAATACAGTATTTTTGGATGATTCGTGATCAACACCATTCGCCAACATTGAGGCAAGGATGGACGACAGACGAACTGTTCAGTTCGTTGGAGGCATACACTGAATCTGGGTCAGGGCCTACTGTTGCCGTTGAACCATACTAGCTGCCAACAAGCTTCGAAAAATTTGACAAAGTGGCTTATTTCATTCAAAACTTTGGACCATCGAATGTGTTTTGTCAATCTGAGGGAGCGAATATATATAGTATACTTAAGATCCCCTGTGTGGATACGTTGTTGCATTTTCTTGTCAAAATTAAGTTTAATGGTTTAGATGTGTCACTTGTTTGGAATTTATATATTTTGAATTCAAGATTTTCTCATTAGGATGATTTATACATTAATAAATAAATAATTACACTGATTACTGAATTGCTTGACTCATAATTCCATAAAACATGGATTGCTATAAAGAATGTACTGCCATAGCAAAAGAGATTGGATTAACTAGGAAAGAGATGAAAGATTTCATCAAAGAAAAAGTTAATATAGCTAAAGAAGAAGAGAGGCAAAAGCAAAAAGAAGCCAAAGAAGCCGAGAAGCAAAGGCAAATAATTGAAAGAGAAGAAAGAGTTGCAAAAAAATACAAATTGATCTAGAGAGTAGAGCCAACAATCATGGTAATGACGCAAAGTCAGCACCGAATGATACAATCAAAGTTAGAAATTATAATAGCAAGAAAGAAAAAATGGATGTTTATCTGGATTATTTTCAATCCATAATGGCCATGAAAGATTATAATGAAAAAGATTGGCCAGCACAATTTATGACTCAACTAATTGGAGAAGCATTTGAAAATTACAACAGTATAGCTCAAGAAGACAAAAACATATATAACAATGTCACAAATGCACTTCTATGTCATTTCGGGAAGTCAGAAAATGATTATAGAAAAGAATGTCATGAGATGAGAACCAAGATGGACAAAGATCCACAGATTATAGTACATGAATCACAAGTTAAATTAACAAAATGGCTTGAACTTATAGCAATAGAAACAAGAAATCCAAAGGCCATACTAGACATGGTGTTAATTAACAAGTTCTTAGAAAATGCAACACCAGCTCTTTTCACATATTTAACTGATAAGAAAGTTCGTACCCAAACAGAGCTAACAAATTCATTACGCACATTCAAGGATTCTCATCGAAATGTAGAAATGGATAAAAGAAAAGATATCTTTGCAGCAGTACAAAATATAAACCAAGAAAAAAGACAAGATATGAGAAACCATAGTCTTCCGAACCAAGGCAACAGACAAACTATTTGATGGTACTGTAACACGCCAGGACATATGGCAAGGCATTGTTACCACAATAAAGGACAATCAAATAGGGTGCCACCTAATGGCAGCCCTATAAGGAAGAAAACAGAAGAAAGATCAAGAAAAGGTCACTTTGAAAGCAAAGGTAGAAGATCATGGAGAGGCAAATATAATCATAACTCCAGGTACAGAGATTATGATCAGCCATGGAGAAGGAATGGCTACCAAGATGTAGATGATAAAGGAAATATGAAAGAAGAAGAATAAAGATCTAGTGATACTGTGGCCACTATTGACAGTCATGGAAAGCTAAAATTCTACCCAGTTTACATCAATAATATAAAATGTATGTGTCTTCGTGATTCAGGATGCACAACGATTGTGGTACACAGCGGAATGGTAGAAGAAAAAGAATATGATGGTCAAAAAGAAACACTAATAATGGCTGATGGCACAATGAGAGATTGTCCAACTGCTACTCTTACCATTATCTCACCCTGGTTTCAAGGTGAAGTTCGAGCGAGAGTTTTGAAAGATGCCATTTGTGATCTCATCATAGGCAATATTGATGGTGTTGTTTACAATTCTGATGAAATGTTCAAAGCTTGTAGTGACAACAACTATCAATTTTGTGCAACTGTCCAAACAAGAGCCACCACAAAAAGAAAAGAGAACATAGATATTGAAGTTGTTGAGAAAATTTAAATATGAAGCCAACTAATGTCAAAGCAAGAATTCAAAAAACTACAAGAAGAAGATAAAAAAATAATGGAAATAAAAATGAAACTCATCATACGCAATGAATCAGGCCACAACAAAATTACAAGCTAGATAAAGGGATACCGATAAACATTGCACAAGCAGGTACATATAAAAGAGTGGTTCTTCATAAAAACTTACAAGAAACCATTATGAAAATGACACATGACAGTCCTTTAGGTGGACACATGGGCGCCAATAAAACAATTGCTACAACAGCAGAAAACTTTTACTGGCCTAAAATGGCTAGGCAGATAAAAGAATACATCAATAACTGTACAGTGTGTTTGCGATACAATCCCAAAGATGGAAAACAAACAGCGCCAATACAATCACCTGACAAGGCGAACTTCCTATTCGAGAAAATTGCCATAGATATAATAGGACTATTCATAGTGGACATAGCCACCAGATGGGCTGAAACTATTCCAATGAAAAGAATAGATGCAGAAAGTAGATGCACTGAATTACTCAATGTTTTCAGCAGATATGGTTTTCCCCAAACCTTTCTTTCAGACAATGACAGCCAATTCAAGGGACAGATGACACAAGTTATTATGAAAATGCTAAATATTACACAAGTGCACAACACAATTTACCATCCACAATCAAATTGAGTGATTGAAAGACTAAAAAAATAATCAAGAGCATGCTATTGAAAGTTACAAAAGACCATGAAGATAAAAGACTTTAATATTTACCAATAGTACTATTTGCATACAACCGCAGCAAGCATGAAAGCAAAGGTTTTAGTCCATTTGAATTAATGTTTGGTCAAAATCCTGTAAGTCATTTGATCAATTTCAACGAAAGACTTATAAGCAAACAAGATGCCATTCAGTACAGATATCAGCTGATGTCAGAAACTAGAGATAAAATACTCTGCAGTATTGAAGCAGCAAAACACAAACTAATCAAGCAAAGTACAAGACACAGAGTAATCAAAAATAAACACAGACAATACAGAACATTTGAGCCAAAACAACAAGTATTAGTATTGTTGCCAAACGCAAAGAATGAAATCACATGGGAAGGTCCATACAGCATTGAAGAGAAACTTAGTGATGTGACATATAGTGTCAATATAAAAGGACATGTGAAAAAACTGCACATTGATAAACTATGAACATATGGTGACAATAAAGGAGAAAAACAAACAGTAAATATCATCTGCAAAGAAAATTATGAAAATGACATTACAAGGATAAAGAAAAGCCCCAACATTGAAAACATATCATCGGACATACCAGATATTATGAAAGATAAAGTGATGAAATTTTTAAAAAAATATAAAGGTGTCATCACAAAAGAAACAGGAAACACAAAAACTGTAACTCATAAAATACAACTATGAGAACATGAACCTTTCAAGACTAAAGTATACCCTTCTGCAATGGCATATAGAGACACAGTAAAACAGGAAATTGATTTCCTACTTAAAGAAAATAAAATAAGAAAAGCAGTTGAAGCTAACTATACCTCACCAACTGTCATAGTCAAAAAGAAGAATGGAAAAATTCGACCATGTTGTGATTAGAGACAGTTGAATAATATTGCAAAATTGGACCATGAACCTATTTTGAGACCCAATAGACATTGTAGACAGAATTGGTAATTCCAAAATTTTAACTATATTTGACTTGAGCAGATTTTTTGGAAGGTAAATATGGATCCTGATTCTGTCAAATATACTGCATTTGTGACTATGGAAGAAGTATATGAATGGTTAGTGATGCCATTTGGATTAGTCAACAGTACAACCACTTTTAGCAGATTTATGACAGTGATGTTACAAGGCAACCCAAATGTGATACATTAAGTTGACGACATATGTATCCACACTAAAGACTGGGAAACGCACATCCATACACTTGAAGCTGTACTGGATAGACTCAAGAAACATAATGTTTCAATCTCACCTGAAAATTTTAACATTGGAAAAAAATGTATTGAATTTCCGGGATACAGGATAGGAGGAGGTAAAGTCAATTCCACTGCGGAGAACGAAAACAAGATATTTAACCTGTCAGTCCCAAAATCAAAGAAACAAGTTCAAGCCCTGATGGGATTATATAACTTTTATAGAACTTTCATTGCAAACTATAAAGAAATTGTTCACCCACTTACAGAAATTACAAAACACACAGATGTTCGAAAATTTCATTTTTCAGGAGATTGCCTCAACGCATTGGAAAACATTAAGCAAGCATTTAGAAAGAAACCCATCTTGGTTACACCTCAATGGGACAAACCATTCATTGTTTCTACTGATGCATCATCTATTGCATTGGGAGCCTGCCTTATTCAAGAACATGATGGTATTCTCCATCCAATACAATATCTGAGCAGAACTTTGTTAAAAACAGAATGTAACTACAGCACCATAGAGAGAGAGAATGTTTGGCCATAGTGTGGGCTCTAAAAAAACTGCCAAAATATCTTCTAGGTAGAACATTCACTATACTGACAGACCACAAACCACTTGTGGCATTAACAAGAAGAAAATAAGCAACGCAAAGATAAATCGATAGGCTATGCTATTAGCAGACTACAAATTTAACATTAAACCTGTTAAAGGCAAAGACAATGTGGTTGCAGATATATTAAGTAGAATGGCAATAAATACAGACATTCTGTACATTCATAAACAAGAAAACCAGAGACTGTGTTAATATTATTATTACTAGACGCCCCGCGGCGTAGCATACGCCGCAGACTTGCTCATAGATAGTGCAAGAAAAAAAGGGAAGGGGAGAACGGACACAAACAGTAGCACGAACAAATGGGAACAACGCGGGTGAACGATGGGGGACCACCGAAGCATTTCTGGTAAGTATTTAGGACATCGCGACAATATATAAACAAATATTACAGCCATGAAGCCAAGTTGGAGAGCAACAACTGCGTCAATGAACGAAATATGCGACCAATAGAAACAGACAGGTACCTGGTGAAGGAATTGATATAACATTGAACAAAGTTTTTTTTCCGTGACATGCGAAGCGGTGTTTATGTTTGCTAAGAAAGGGGGGAAAAGAATAGGCATTGGCATTTTTAAAAATTAAAAAAAACATATGTTGCCACTTGGGCTTGAACCTAAGACCTTCCGCATGTTAGGCGGATGTAATAACCAATATACTACGAAATACATACACACTGTGCAGGAACTTCGAAAGTGAATGTAAAAAACATTGCTGTCTCAAGACATGCCCCACCCCTCCACTACCTTCGCTTGCCAACCGTTAACTGTGTTTAGTTGACCCGAGCGAGGGTCATTCGTCATGCTCGGTTGCACATATTTTTGCTGCTTACTTGCCTGGCATGGTCCCATGAAGAGAATTATATATATAGATTTTTTGAAGAACAAAGGGAAAGAAGCAATGTTTAAATTCCACTGGATAATATATTTAATTTTATGAATATTGCTTGTTACACGTTATTTTAATTACACAAAATTTCAAGTGTGTTAAGATTTTAGTTTCATTTTCTCAGTACAGGTAGACTGTTCAAGTCCTGCAGATTGTTTTCTAGATTTTCATGTCTGGATATTGCGTGTAAAGCAGTGGTTTTCCAGTGATGATGAATATAGAATGTAGATTAATTTTATTGTATGAAGATCAAAAATGTCTTATTGTATAAACATTTTATTTGAAGGATGGGGGTGAATGTCATGTGTGAATCACATGATAGATGATAGGGAGGTCACGTGAGCGAAGCGCGGGAGGAGGTTTGAGAGTGTTGAAGATAATAGCTGACGGTGATGATCATATCTACACATTGTGAAACTTCAATTTTGTATTTCTGTATATAGTGTTTGCATTAAAGTTATTTTTTTAACACTAGTGCTTCAGGGATTTATTGCACGAAAGATTGTTTTATGTTAGAACGCCTACAACACATATAAAATGTAGTATGTGACAGTGCAGTATTTTGTTCAAGACTTTCTTAGGTGTGATTTCAAGGTCTTTAATAATTGTCAGATTACGGTGCTCAATATTTTTGTTTACGCATTTAAATTGAGCTGTCATTTTATTATAATATATTACAAATGACCTCCTACTCGAATTGGAATGAATACCTTAGTGCTAAAAGTATTTAAGTCACATTTAGGCAAATTCCAAGAAAACAGTGAGTATTTAATGTCTGGTTTAGACCAATCTACTGCAAAACGTTGAAAACGATACAATGCAAATAGGTCCAATGTTTTAACAGTTAAAAAATTAAAATGCTATTGTCACATGAATAACAAATAAATTTAAAGTTGATAATCTTAAAATGCGCAATTTGATTACAAACTGGCTGTTCTTTGTCAAAACTTCTTTTCTGACTCATCCCCTTCCTATCTTACTGAACGTCTGTGTGTCTACTCACCCACTCGTCAGCTACGCTCTTCTGCATACACACGCATTCTCTTTGTTTCTAAGACACACACTAAAAATTTTGGAGAAAAGTCGTTCTCTTTGTGTGCAGCCAAACAATGGAATTCTCTAGCATTTTACATCCGTAGTATTCAAACTGCAATGTCCTTCAAGACTGCACTTAAGACACATCTTTTCAAAATTTACATTCAAAATTAATGAAACAACAACTCTTTTAATGATTAACGCTGCTTTTTGTGTTATGTACTCTAATAAATATGGTTGCTATGGTATGAATGCTAATTTATTACTTATATGTATGTTATTACCTTCTTGTAAAGCGACGTGAGCCCACTCCCTTACTGGGATACATCAATATATAAATTATCAATTTATTATATATATATATATATATATATATATATATATATATATATACTAGCAGACCCGTCGTGCGTTGCAACGATCTCAGTAAAAAGGGATACATATCTAGATAAAACAGAAATTATTTTAAGGGTCACCGGGCCCATCAGCTTAATATATGACGTTCGAAAATCTGTTCATTTTCATTACAAATATATATATATATATTCATCTGTATTGCTCAACATCGTGTAAAATTTAATGGGGTATATAATATATTCTAAAAGTTAAGTAAATACATATTTAAGGCCCCCAGCAACGAGGAAATGGACATTAGGAGTTCAGTGCCCTATTGTAATTTAATATAGGCTCTTAAGTTTTTATATATCAAGTTGTGTCAAAATCCAGTTATTTCTCATTATCTAAAAATTAAAATAATTTTTAATAAGCTAGTAAAAGAAAATTAATACATTAAGGGGCCCCCGGGCCCATTCGGTTCAAGATGTACATTTTCAAAACCTGTTTATTTAAATTCAGTTTCATCATGGATATATTTCGCAAAATTGTTAAAAACTAAGTGGGAAATAATATCTTAGAGTATACAACAAAAAAAAAGCCATTTGGGACACCCGGCTCATTCGATGTTTGATGCAAATTTCAAAATGCTGTTCAATTTAATTCAGTTTCATCATGGATATATTTCTCAAGAACGTTAAAAATAGAATGGCAAATAATATCTCAAACATATAAGAAAAAAAGAGATTTTGGGCCCCCAGCCCTGAACAATTGGACATTAGAAGTGAAGTGCCCGTTTTTATTTAAATATGGGCTACCAAGTTTTTATATACAAAGTTTGGTTAAGATCCATCAATTTACCTAATAGCTAACGCTTAAAGTAATTTTTTAAATAGCTCATATAAAAAAAAATCATATTATGGGCCCCCGGCGCCCCATGAGTGTTAACGTGCAAAACAAAGTTGCAAGTGACCATCCCAGGAACGTAATCAAAAGCTTCATGCCGATCGGATGAATTGTTTAATCATATATAAAGGACATGCATACATACATACATACATGCTTTCATTTTTATATATATAGATATAAGGAAAAAATACATTAAGAGGCCCCCGGGCCCATTCGGTTCAAGATGTACATTTTGAAAACCTGTTTATTTAAATTCAGTTTCATCATGGATATATTTCTCAAGATCGTTAAAAATAAAATGGCAAATAATATCTCAAACGTATACGAAAAAAGACATTTGGGGCCCCCGGCCCAATCGATGTAAGATGTAAATTTCAACATGCAGTTCATTTTAATTCAGTTTCATCATGGATATATTCCTCAAGATCGTTTGAAATAGAATGGCAATTAATATCTCAAACACTTCGAAAAAAAGACATTTTGGGGCCCCAACCCTAAACGATTGGACATTAGACGTGAAGTGCCCTTTTTTTATTTTAATATGGTCTACCAAGTTTTTATATACAAAGTTTGGTTCAGATACATTCATTTACTCAGTAGCTATCACATAAAATAAATTTTATATAGCTCATATAAGCAACAAATTACATTAAGGGCCCCAGGGCCCAATTAATGCAAGATGTCAAACTCAAAAAACCTGTTTATTTCAATCAATTTCATAGCGGATATATTTCTCTATATGTATGTAGATCTTTAATAAATGAATGGGGATTAAAACCTTAAACGTATATGAAAAACGTTATTTTGGGCCCCCAGCCCCGAAGAAATGGACATTAGGAAATTAGTGCCAATAGTATTTCAATATTGGCTACCAAGTTGTTATATACAAAGTTTGGTTAAGATCCATCAATTTACCTAATAGCTAACGCTTAAAGTAATTTTTATATAGTTCATATAAGAAAAAATCATATTATGGGCCCCCGGCGCCCCATGAGTGTTAAATATTGCAAAAAAAGTTGCCAGTTACCATCCCAGGAGCGTACTCAAAAGTCTCCAAAAGTTTCATGGTGATCGGATGAATGATTTAATCAGCTATAAAGGACATACATACATACATACATACTTTGATTTATATATATATACTAGTAGACCCGTCGTGCGTTGCAACGATCAAAGTAAAAAGGAATAAATTTAAAGAAACCAATGAGTGGTATGTTTAAAAATAATTCTGAAGAAATCGTCGTGGAAGTGTGAAAAAAAAATCCAAGTTTCATAGCAAACGGATAAATAAATTAATAATTAAATGGCGTACAAAAGAAGAAACGATATTAAGGGCCCCGGCCCCAAAATGAGTGATATTATAGTTATTGTTATTGCCATTGTACTCATTTCTTAAACGTTTAAGATTTTTTTCACTATTTAGTCATTAACAATCTTGACAAATAATGACACATGTATCATTTATTATACAAATTGAAATTAACAGGTGTTTTGAACTTTATATCTTGCCCAGAATGGGCCCTGGGGCCCTTAATGTTGTTTTTATCTATTGTACTCAATATATATTCCTCAATATCGTGTAAAATTGAATAGGGAATACAATAATTAAAGTTCAGTAAAAAGACTTTTTCCGAAGGAATGGAAATTAAGAGTTCAGTGCCCTATAGTAATATAGGCTCTTAAGTTTTTATATTCTAAGTTTTGTCAAAATCCAGTTTTTTTTCTCAATATCTAACTCTTAAACTACTTTTTATATACCAAAATATGGGGTAAATAGCATTAAGGGGCCCTGGCCCATTCAGTGCAAGAGGTCAATTTAAAAAACCTTTTCATTTTAGTTCATTTTTATTGTGGCTATATTTCTCAAGCTCTTTAAAAAGTAAATAGGAAAAATATCTTAAACATATACGAAAAAAGATATTTGGGGCCCCGGCCACGAAGATATTGGCATTAGAAGTGCAGTGTCTATAGTATTTTTATATAGGCTACCAAGTTTTTGTGTGCAACGTTTGGTGAAGATCTATTCATTTACTAAGTAGCTAACGTAGAAACTATTTTTTTATATAGCTAATATAAGATAAAAACGACATTAAGGGCCCCGGGGCCCATTCTGGGCAAGATATAAAGTTCAAAACATCTGTTCATTTCAATTAGTATAATAATCGATACATGTGTCATAATTTGTCAAGATTGTTAATGAATGAATGGTGAATAAAATCTTAAACGCTTAAAAAATGTGAATTTTTGGCCCCCAGCCCCAAAGGAATGAATATTAGCAGTTTAGTGCCCTATAGTATTTTAATATTGGCTATCAAGTTGTCATATACACATTTTGGTTAAGATCCAATAATTTACACAGTAGCTAAAGCTTAAACTAATTTTTGTATAGCTCGTATAAGCAAAACATGACGATATGGGCCCCCGGCGCCCCATGAGTGTTAAATTTTTAAAAAAGTGATAGTTAGCATCCCGGGAGCATACTCAACAGTCTTGAAAAGTTTCATGACGATCGGGTGAATGGTTTAGACAGCTATAAAGGACATTCATACACACACAAACATATTTAAATATGTATATATATATATATATATATATATATATATATATATATATATATATATATACTTGAAAAATACCCGCACTTTGTAGCAGGAGTGTGCTGACCCTTTATCCAAGTATTAGTTGCTGGTTATTACAATTTTTATTTGCCAAATTAAATTTCAGATTCAACTATTTAGTTAAAATCTTATGAGAAACAGAGATATGCCATTTTACCGCGTGAGTTGTTTTCACTTAATGCAGTGCCTTTTAACGTAGCCTTACTATTCAAAAGATATGACTTATTAAATAATGATTCTTGCCGACCATAATAACTAAATTTACAATTTCATTCCCACTTGTACAAAATTAACATACCTTATAGGTTTTCCGAAAGAGCTCTACCACCCTCGCCACTCAAAAATTTAATATATAATTACGAAACTGCATCGTATCACAATTGTAAGTTATATAATATTTGTAACCACATCTATGAGATAAAGAACATGTGGCACTATCCCTTTAAAAGGCAAAAGCTAATTGACTCATAGCGCAAATAAACAAAATTATAAATGTACCTTCTAAAATACTATTTTTAAAAAAAAACGGTCGTATTAAAATGATATAAAAATATGTGCACACCATATTTAGACATATAGAAAGCTGGCCGCATAAAATAAAGTCTTGTTATAAAGTAAATGTACTGGACAAAAATAACTCTTCATTTTGACGTATTCATAATTGTCTAAACAGGGAAATAATATTTAACATTTTTATGTCTCTATTTTTTACGATTTATATTTACGGTTTATAAGCAATGTGTATAATTTCAAAAAGGAATCTTTATTTTGTTCCCTATTTCGGATAAAGCATCATATTTTGTAAATTATATTCAACGCACACACACACACCAGATTTTATATCTCAAAAATAAAATACATTTTAAAAAAAAGATTCAACCGTCTGTTAATAAGTGCATCTTAAAATTGATTAAAAGGCAATTTTAGAAATGGCCTATGCTATTCTGAATACAAAGGAATGAACATAAAAACATATTCAATTCGCAATTCATATTAATTAAGCGTTTTCAGGATCACTTCATTAAATTTAGTCAACTTTTGTTTATATGTTCGGTAGCGAAAGTTTATAATGTATAGTGTATATAAAGCTTAAGTAAACAGTGTACGTTTATTTGACATAGGCCATCACTTTCAACATAAAATAAACTCGCTACATCTATGGTTTTTAATTAAATGTCGAGTTATGAATTAAATTTTAAAAAATCCCAATTTTATTCATTGCATGTAAAATATTAATACAATGCATCGTGAAAATAATTGAAATAAAATAATTTAAACGCATATGTAATATATAAAGCTCAGTTGATATTTTTATGTTTGTTTGTTTGTATCCATTAAAAAAAGGCCACTGCTTTGTTGACATTTTTCCAAAAGATCTCTGCCACTGTCGTCACTAAGAAAAGCTATTATATATTTACGACACTGCAATGTAACACAACTGTAATTAATACAATATTTGCAACAGCGTCTATGAGATAAAGATAATAAAGATAAATAAAAAAAATTTGGCTATATTCCTAATTTTAAAAAAAAACAAACAAAACAAATCAATTTTATGTTAAAAATGCACGTGAAACCATCGAAATAATCGATTTTAAAAATAGCCTATGTTAATCCATCATCAAAGGAATGAACATAACATATTCAATTCGCAATACAAAATAATTAAGCGTTTTCAGGATCACTTTATTTAGTTTAATCTACATATGTTAATAAGTCCGGTAGCCTAAGTTTAAATAGTATAAGTGTATAGGTTATGTAAAAGACAACAGCTTATGTAAAAGACAAACAAAATATAAATGTTATATTAATAGGACACAGCTAAATTTAAGATGCGTACACGAAAATGTGCGCACAGTAATCAGGCGATAAAAGATTTTAGAACGCGCACCGCTAAAAATGAAGCCTTGAAAAAAATACTGACACAATTATTACATAAATAGGTTTTTCATTAAATGTCGAGTTATGGAACAGAAAATAATTAAAACAAATTCGCAATTAAATTTAAACCTGGAAACAATTAAATCTAATGCATCGTGTGGCAGTTGTAAATAAATATGTTTACGTGTCTATCTAATATATAGAATCTAATATATAGAAAGTAACAGTAAAGAAAATGACAATTATTTGTACTACACAGCTCAAATTATGAAGCGTACACGAAAATGTGCGCACCGTAATTAGACATTATAATATTTGTTGAATGCGCACCGCTGAAAATAAAGTATTGGGGAAAAAAAACGTCACCAAAAGTAACTCGCTTTGAACGGCATTTGAACGTCCGCGTAAATTTGTTCAATACAGAAATGAGGTTAAATTTTGTTATTCTTTGTCTCTGCATTTTCTGATTATTTAATTTACGGCATTCGGGCAAAAGGAACAATTACAAAAACTAACTTAAAACCACCTTCAGGGTAAAAGGAACTGTCCTGCCAAATTTGGTCCCCGTCCGTCATTTGGTTTTTCCGTGATTGTCTAACAGAAAGTTGAAAAGTGAAACATACAAACATTTGAGCTTTATATATTAGATATACATATATATATATATATATATATATATATATATATATATATATATATATACTAGCAAAATCCCCGCGCTCCGCTGTGGAAGTTATAATTTTAGTAAGCGTTGAAAACCCGTTTCAAACCAATTCAGTCTGAATCATGATTAATATATTTGTTTGTCAATATTTTGTCATGGTCGTGTAAAATAAAATGGGTACTAAAATGACATAACGGGCCCCGTGCAAAATGGATGCAGGATGTGCATATCTCATAAGGTCTGAGGATTTCAATCTAGGTCATGATAGAGAAATGTGACTATATTTATTTAAATTATTTTTAAGGTAACAAAGCTTTAAATGTTTACGAAAAAAAATATTTTGGGTCCCGGCCTCAAAGGAACAGACGCTAGAAGTTCATTACCATATATAATTTTATTTTATTTTTTAAATCAAATTTCGCCATAGTTCATCCATTTACCTAGTAGCCACATATTAAATTACCTTTTATATAACTAATGTTAAAATATGGCATACAGGCCCCAAGCCCGGAATAAGTTGCGTTTTTAAAACTTTTACTTTTAATGCCAGAAACCTTCGATGGAGCGTATCCAAAAACTGCCTAAAGTTTAATGGCCGTGGGATGAATAAAATACATTTACAATTAATACGTCTTTTAAAAAAAAACTAAAATAAGGGCCGGGGGCCCTATCGGCCATTATTTCAAAACAACAGCTTATTTCAATTTTGATTATGATGAATATATTTTTTAGTTAACATTTTTTTTTAAATTGAGTGAAATCGAATGGTTAAAATGTCTTAAACGTTTACAAAAAAGAGATTAGGGGCCCCCGGCTACAAAATATTGAAAAAATATAATTTTAATGCCCTAACAAATTTTAATATAGGCCATCAAGTTTTTATCTTCCAAGTTTTTTAAAAATACATTTACACAGTATCCAAAGTTTTTTTTTGTTTTTGTTTTTGTGATTTTGCTCATATAAGTTAAAAATATTACTTTTGTGTCCCGGGCCCCAGTGAGTGATAATTAAACACAAAAAAAATAACCTGTTACCATTCCGAGAATGTACTCATCAACTTCCCGAAATTTCATGCTTCTAACTACATGGGAAAATGGAGAATCTGTGCTGATTAACTTTTTATATAAGAACAAAAATTGGGCCCCCGGCCCCCAGAGAGTGAAAATTTAAATATTTGTTGGCATGTTACCATCGCGGGAGTGTACTCAATAATTTTCAAAAGTTTCATGCTTTTCCCTACACGGGAAATCATAGAATTAGATTTGAGTCAGTTTTTATTTAAGAAAAAGTACATTTGGGCTCCCGGCCCCCAGTGAGTGATAATTTAAATATTTTGTTTGCATGCTACCATCGCGAGAGTGGACTCAACAAATTCCCAAGTTTCATGTTTCTACATATACGGGAAAGTGGAGAATAAGGCGATTTTCAGTAGAAGGAAAAAAAACGCTCTTGGGCATTGCGAGAGGGTACTCAACAACTTCCCAAAGTTTCATACTTTTACCTACACGGGAAGTTGGAGAATTCGTGATGAGTCAGTTTTTAATATTAGAAAAAAATTCTTTTGGGCCCCCCCCCGCCACCAGTAAGTGTTAATTTAAATAGTTTTTTCGCCTGGTACCATCGCGAAAGTGTTCTTATCAACTTCTCAGAGTTTCATGCTTCTACCTACACGGGAAATATGAGAATTTGTGATTTTCAGTTTTTATATAGCTCATTTAAGAAAAAACTACATTTGGGCCCCCGGCCCCCAGTAAGTAATAATTAAAATATTGTTTTTACCTGTTACCATCGTGGAAGTGTACTTAACAACTACCCCAAGTTTCATGCTTCTACCTACACGGGAAATGGATAATTAGTGATTTTTAGTTTTTATATAGCTCATTTAAGGAAAAACTTCATTTGGGCCCCCGGCCCCAAGTCTTTCATAATTTAAATATGTTTGCCTGTTAACATCGCGGAAGTGTACTCAATAACTACACAAAGTTTCATGCTTCTGCATACTCGGGAAATAGAGGAGAATTAGTGATTTTCAAATGTTTATATAGCCCATAAGAGGGAAAAAAACATTTTGGGCCCCAGCCCCAATGTAGGTGAATTTTAAAATTATTTTACGCCATTTGTCGTCGAAAGAGGCTACTTGACAACTTCCCAAGGTTTCATGCGTCTACCTACACGGGAAATCCGTGAATTAGTAATGAGTCAGTTTTAATAAAAGAAAAAAACTACATTTTTGCCCCCCGGCCCCCGTAAGTAATAATTTAAATATTGTTTTTATCTGTTACCATCGTGGAAGTGTACTTAACAACTACCGCAAGTTTCATGCTTCTACCTACACGGGAAATGGAGAATTAGTGATTTTAATTAGTATATAGCTCATTTTAGAAAAAATCTTCATTTTGGCCCCCGGCCCCCAGAAAGTGATAATTTAGATATTATTTCTCCCGTTACCATCGCGGCGTTGTACTCAACAACCTCCTAAAGTTTCATGCTTCTACCTACACGGGAAATATGAGAATTTGTGATTTTCAATTTTTATATAGCTCATATGAGGAAAAAACTTAATTTGGGCCCCCGGCCCAAGGAAGTGATATTTTCAATATTTTTTCACCCGTTTCCATCGCGGAATTGTACTCAACACCTTCCTAAGGTTTCATGCTTCTGCCTACTCGGGAAATAGGAGAATTGGTGATTTTCAAATTTTATATAGGCCATATAAGGAAAAAAAACGTTTTTGGGTCCCCGGCCCCAATGAGTGTTATTTTTAAAATTCTTCTTCTCCAATTTTCGTCGCGAGAAGCTACTCAACAACTTCCCAAAGTTTCATGCATCTACCTACACGGGAAGTTGGAGACTTAGTGATGAATCAGTGAGTCAGTGAGTGAGTGAGGGCTTTGCCTTTTATTAGTACACTAGCAAAATACCCCCGCTTCGCTGCGGAAATTAGTATTTCAGTTACGTTGAGAATCCGTGAAACACAAATTCAAAACACCAATTGATTTCAATCTGGATCATGATGGATATAATACATATATTAACTTCAACGTCTTGTCTGTCTGTCTGTCCTAGTCCCGCAGAAAAACAAAAGCTAAAAGTAAAAAATGACACACTTCCCGCGATCCTATCGAGCTGATAATTTAATTTTTTTTTGTCTGCTACCATTGCGGGAGGGTACGCAACAACTTCACAAAGTTTCATGCTCCTACCTACACGGGAAGTTATCTATGTAATGATGAGTCTGTTTTATATAGCTCATATCAGAAAAAAACTACATTTTGGCCCCCGGCCCCCTAGTGAATGATAATTTTACATTTGTTTTGATTGTTACCATTGCGGAAGTGTACTTAACAACTCTCCAAAGTTTCATGCTGCTACCAACACGAGACATTGGAGAATTAGTGATGAGTCAGTTTTTTTATATAAGAAAAAATACATTTGGGCCCCCGGCCCCCATTAAGTGAAAATATCTATAATTTTTTAACCTGTTACCATCGCAAAATGTTACTTAACAACTACTCAAACTTTCATGCTTCTTCATACACAGGAAATAGGAGAATTAGTGATTTTCAGTTTTTATATAGCTCATATAATGAAAAATCTACATTAGGGCCCCTGAGCCCCAGTAAGTGAAAATTTAAATATTTCTTCGTCTGTTACCATCGCGGAAGTGTACTCAAACAAACTTACCCAAAGTTTCATGCTTCTACCTACTCGGGAAATAGGAGAATTAGTGATTTTCAAATGTTTATATAGCCCATAGAAGGAAAAAAAAACGATTTTGGGCCCCCGGCCCCCATGAAGGTGAATTTTAAAATTCTTTTTCGCCATTTGTCGTCCAAAGAGGCTACTTGACAATTTCCCAAGGTTTCATGCTTCTACCTACGCGGTAAATCCGAGAATTAGTGATGAGTCTGTTTTAATATAAGAAGAAACTACATTTGGGCCCCCGGCCCCCATTAAGTGATAATTTAAATATTGTTTTTACCTGTTACCATCGTGGAAGTGTACTTAACAACTACCCCAAGTTTCATACTTCTACCTACACGGGAAATAGGAGAATTTGTGATTTTTAGTTTTTGTATAGCTCATATTAGGAAAAAACTTCATTTGGGCCCCCGGCCCCCAGGAAGTGATAATTAAAAAAAATTTTCTCCCCGTCGCTATCGCTGGTTATTACTCAACAACTTTCCAAAGTTTCATGCTTTTGCCTACTCGAGAAATGAGAAAATTAGTGATTTCATATTTTATATAGTCCATATAAGGAACAAAAGCGTTTTTGGGCCCCGGGCCCCCAACAGTGTGAATTTTAAAATTCTTATTCGCCAATTATCGTTGAGAGAGTATACTCAGCAAGTTCCCAAAGTTTCATGCTAATACCTACACGGGAAAGTTGGAGAATTATTGATGAGTCAGTTTTTTATATAAGAAAAAAATACATTGGGCCCCCGCGCCCCGGACACCATTAAGTGTTATTTTTAATATTTTTATTCGCTTGTTACCATCGCGGTAGTGTGCTTATCAACTACCTAGTGTTTCATGCTTCTACCTACACGGGAAATAGGAGAATTAGTGATTTTTAATTTTTATATAGCTCATATAAGGAAAAAACTTCATTTGGGCCCCCGGCCCCCAGGAAGTGATAATTTAAATATTGTTTTTCCCTTTACAATCGAGGGATTGTACTCAACAACTTCCCAAAGTTTCATGCTTCTGCCTACTCGGGAAACAGGAGAATTGATGATTTTAATATTTTATATAGGCCATATTAGGAAAAAAACGTTTTTGGGCCCCCGGCCCCCATGAGTGTGAATTTTAAAATTCTTTTACGCCAATTTTCGTCGCGAGAGGCTACTCAACAACTTCCCAAAGTTTCATGCTTCTACCTACGCAGTAAATCCGAGAATTAGTGATGAGTCTGCTTTAATATAAGAAGAAACTACATTTGGGCCCCCGGTTAATATAAGAAGAAACTACATTTGGGCCCCCGGCCCCCATTAAGTGATAATTTAAATATTGTTTTTACCTGTTACCTTTGTGGAAGTGTACTTAACAACTACCCCAAGTTTCATGCTTCTACCTACACGGGAAATAGGAGAATTTTTGATTTTTAGTTTTTATATAGCTCATATTAGGAAAAACTTCATTTGGGCCCCCGGCCCCCAGGAAGTGATAATTTAATTTTTTTTCTCCCGTTGCTATCGCTGGTTTGTACTCAACAACTTCCCAAACTTTCGTGCTTTTGCCTACTCGAGAAATGAGAAAATTAGTGATTTCATATTTTACATAGTCCATATGAGGAAAAAAAGCGTTTTTGGGCCCCGGGCCCCCAAAAGTGTGAATTTTAAAATTCTTATTCGTCAATTATCGTCGAGAGAGTGTACTCAGCAAGTTCACAAAGTTTCATGCTAATACCTACACGGGAAGTTGGAGAATTAGTGAAAAGTCAGTTTTTTATATAAGAAAAAAACTACATTTGGGCCCCCGAACCCCATTAAGTGTTATTTTAAATATTTTTTTCACTTGTTACCATCGTGAAAGTGTGCTTATCAACTACCCAGTATTTCATGCTTCTACCTACACGGGACATAGGAGAATTAGTGATTTTTAGTTTTTATAAAGCTCATATTAGGAAAAAACTTCATTTGGGCCCCCGGCCCCCAGGAAGTGATAATTTAAATATTTTTTCTCCCGTTACCATCGCGAGGTTGTACTCAACAATTTCCCAAAGTTTCATGCTTCTGCCTACTCGGGAAACAGGAGAATTGGTGATTTTCAAATTTTATATAGGCCATATAAGGAAAAAAAAACGTTTTTGGGCCCCCGGCCCCCATGAGTGTGAATTTTAAAATTCTTTTACGCCAAATATCGTCGCAAGAGGCTACTTAACAACTTTTCCCAGGTTTCTTGCTTCTACCTACGCGGGAAGTTGTAGAATTAGTGATGAGTCAGTTTTTTATATAAGAAAAAACTAGATTTGGGCCCCCGGCCCCCAGTAAGTGATAATTTAAATATTTTTTTCGTTAGTTACCATCGCATAAGTGTACTTATCAACTATTCAGAGTTTCATGCTGCTACCTACACGGGAAATAGGAGAATTAGTAATTTTTTGTTTTTATAAAGCTCATATAAGGAAAAAACTTAATTTGGGCCCCCGGCCCCCAGGAAGTGATAATTTAAATATTTTTTCACCCATTACCATCGCGGGATTGTACTCAACAATTTCCAAAAGTTTCATGCTTCTGCCTACTCGGGAAATAGGAGAATTGGTGATTTTCAAATTTTATATAGGCCATATAAGGAAAAAAAACGTTTTTGGGCCCCCGGCCCCCATGAGTGTTTTTTTAAAAATTCTTTTACTCCAATTTTCGTCGCGAGAGGCTACTTGACAACTTCCCAAAGTTTCATGCTTCTACCTACACGGGAAGTTGGAGAATTAGTGATGAATCAGTCAGTGAGGGAGGGCTTTGCCTTTTATTAGTATAGACTAGCAAAATCCCCGCGCTCTGCTGCGGAAGTTAGAATTTTAGTAAGCGTTGAAAACCCGTTTAACACCAATTCAAAACACCAATAGATTTCAGTCTGAATCATGATTGATATACTTATTTGTCAATATTTGTCAAGATCGTGTAAAATAAATGGGTACTAAAATGACATAAGAGTGGACTCAACAAATTTCCAAAGTTTCATGTTTCTACCTATACGGAATAGTGGAGAATAAGGTATATAAGAAAAAGTACATTTGGGCCCCCGGCCCCCAGTGAGTGATAATTTAAATATTTATTGGTGCATGCTACCATCGAGAGAGTGGACTCAAAAATTTCCCAAAGTTTCATGTTTCTACCTATACGGGAAAGTGGAGAATAAGGCGATTTTCAGTAAAAGAAAATAAACGCTATTGGGACGCCGGCCCCTATGGCAGTGAATTTTAACATTCTTTTACGCCAATTTGCATTGACGGAGGGTACTCAAAAACTTCCCAAAACTTCATGCTTCTGCCTACTCGGGATATAGGAGAATTAGTGATGAGTCAGTTTTTAATATTAGAAAAAACTTCTCTTGGGCCCCCGGCCCCCAGTAAGTGTTAATTTAAATATTTTTTTACCTGGTACCATCGCGGAAGTGTTCTTATCAACTACTCAGAGTTTCATGCTTCTACCTACACGGGAAATATGAGAATGTGTGATTTTCAGTATTTATATAGCTCATTTAAGGAAAAATTTCATTTGGGCCCCCCGGCCCCCAGTCTTTGATAATTTAAATATATTTTTGCCTGTTAACATTGCGGAAGTGTACTCAACAACTTCCCAAAGTTTCATGCTTCTGCCTACTCGCAAAATATGAGAATTAGTTATTTTTCATTTTAATATAGCCCATATAAGGAAAACAATTGTTTTGGGCCCCCGGCCCCCATGAGTGTGAATTCTAACATTCTTTTAGGCCAAGTATCGTCGCTAGAGGCTAATTAACAACTTCCTAAAGGTTTCGTGCTTCTACCTACGAGGGAAGTTGGAGAATTAGTGAAGAGTCAGTTTTTTATAAAAGAAAAAAAAACAACATTTGAGCCCCCGGCCCCCAGTAAGTGATAATTTAAATATTTTTTCTTCCGTTACAATCGCGGGATTGTACTCAACAACTTCCCAAAGTTTCATGCTTCTGCCTATTCGGGATATAGGAGAATTAGTGATTTTCAAATGTTTGTATAGCCCATAGAAGGGAAAAAAAACATTTTGGGCCCCCGGCAACCATGAAGGTGAATTTAAAATTCTTTTTCGCCACTTGTCGTCGAGAGAGGCTACTTGACAATTTCCAAAGGTTTCATGCTTCTACCTACACGGGAAATCCGAGAATTACTGATGAGTCAGTTTTAATATAAGAAAAAACTACATTTGGGCCCCCGGCCCCCAGTAAGTGATAATTTAAATATTGTTTTTACCTGTTACCATTGTGGAAGCGAACATAACAACCACCCCAAGTTTCATGCCTCTATCGACACGGGAAATAGGAGAATTAGTGATTTTTAGTTTTTATATAGCTCATATAAGGAAAAAACTTCATTTTGGCCCCCGGCCCCAAGGAAGTGATAATTTAAATATTTTTTCTCCCGTTACCATCGCGGGATTGTACTCAACAACTTCCCAAAGTTTCATGCTTCTGCCTACTCGGAAAATAGGGGAATTAGTGATGAGTCAGTTTTTATATAAGAAAAAAAAGTAAATTTGGGCCCCCGGCCCCCATTAGGTGATAATTTAAATATTTTTTTTCACTTGCTACCATCGTGGAAGTGTACTTATCACCTACACAGTGTTTCATGCTTCTAACTACACGGGAAATAGGAGAATTGGTGATTTTTAGTTTTTATATATCTCATATAAGGAAAAAACTTAATTTAGGCCCCCGGCCCTCAGGAAGTGATATTTTCAATATTTTTTCACCCGTTACCATCGTGGGATTGTACACAACAACTTCCTAAAGTTTCATGCTTCTTCCTACTCGGGAAATAGGAGAATTGGTGATTTTCAAATTGTATATAGGCCATATAAGGAAAAAAAACGTTTTTGGGCCCCCGGCCCCCATGAGTGTTATTTTTAAAATTCTTTTTCTCCAATTTTCGTCGCGAGAGGCTACTCAACAACTTCCCAAAGTTTTATGCTTTTACCTACACGGGAAGTTGGAGAATTAGTGATGAATCAGTGAGTCAGTGAGTGAGTGAGTGAGGGCTTTGCCTTTTATTAGTATAGATATATATATTATATATATATATATATATATATATATATATATATATATAACTATATATATATATATATACAATTTATTTTTATTCCTGTGGCTATATTTAACCGATCACTAATCAAGATTTCTGAAACGTAAATTTTGCTGTCTCATTCATGTGGGTTTACTTCACACAATTAAGCATCAATGATATTATATAGGCCTAGGACCAATCCTGTAATTTTGTTTACATTAGTTATACAAGTTCACCCACAACCGACTGAAGATGATTATGATACAAATATACAATTCACACTTTGGCTACAGGACGTAGTAACATGCATATATTAAACTTAATATAAGTGAACCTTAAAATATTTAATTAATTTTTATTGCGAATTTATAATTTTATGTTCATTCCAGCGGAATAAAAGAGACCATTTTTAAAATTAATTTTTATTAATAATATTTTCAACATGTGTTTATAAACAGATGGTTGATTGTTTCCCTTTTTGATGTTGTATATAATTTCCATATTGAAACATCTGGTAATTAAAGACCTGTAACACTTACTAGTATCACATGTAAATTACTAAAACACACTACTATATAGTAGAATAGTTAACCACCTAGATAGATATAATTTCCTATGCCCACATCAACACGGCCTTAAAAAAAAGACAGATCACGTGAAATACACTTAATTTGTTTAATAGATGATCTGTCAAAATGCTAAGACAATAATGATCAAACAAATAAAATATAACTAGACTTCTAAAAAGCATCTGACAAAGTTCACCACTTTAGTTTACCCAAACAACTTAACTACTTTGGAATCTCAGGTCCCTTACATCAATGGATCAAAGACTTTCTCTTTTGGTAGTGAGCAAAGTGCAATAACCAATGGATCAAATCTGCACAGATAACAGTTAACTCATAAATTCCACAAGGAACTGTGCTAGGTCCATTACTTTTTTAAATTTATAACAATGATTTACCCAACAACATCTCAACAGGAACATCTTTGCTGATGATTGTATAATTTATAGATCAAATAAATCAGAACAAAGTAGCAAATCTTAGAAAAAAGACTTAAATGAATTGATAAAATGGGAACATAACTGGAGTATGTCTTTTCAACATGAAAAGTGTCAACTGTTAAGAGTAACAAAGTTTTAAAAAAAAATTCAAAATATTTCTTTCATGGAAAACTACTAACAAAAACTAAAGATGTAAAATAATTAGCGGTAATAATAATTGAGAATATATCATGCAACTTAAATACTTTAGAATCTCAGGTTCCTTACAACACTGGATCCAAGACTTCTTTTTTGGGCAGGGAGCAAACTGTAATAATTAATGGATCTAAATCTGCACCAATAAAGGTCAATTAAAGAGTTCCACAAGGAGCTATGCTAGGTCTCTTACTCTTTTTAATATATATAAATGATTTTACCAACAACATCTCAACAGGAACAAAAGTTAGGTTATTTGCTGATGATTGTATAATCTATATAACAATTAAATCAGAACAAGATAGCAAAATTTTACAAAAAGACCTAGATGAATTGATAAAATGGGAAACTCACTGGAGTATGTGTTTCAACCCAGAAAAGTGTCAACTGTTAAGAGTAACAAAGATAAATAAAAAAAATAATAAATTCAAAATATTTCATTAATGGAAAGGAACTAAACCAAACTAAAGATGCAAAATATTTAAGAGTCATAAAAAATGAGAAATTATCATGGAATCCCCATGTCAATGAAGTTATTAAAAAATCAAACAAAACCTTAGGCTTTATAAAAAGAAACCTTTACAAATGTAATAAAGATCTTATCTTATCTATAAAGACGCTCCTTCTATGCAGAAGATAATTGCGTCCACAGACTATGACAGATGATCTGTTGGAAAGTGAAGCAGCGTTCACAGGCCACGGCTTTGTGGGTGCCACGCATTACCCAGCCGCTTAACTAGTGTTAGGTACCCATTCGGAGCTGGGTGACTCAGGGACGTCCTAGGTCCCGGGAACAAATCATTGCCTTCATATGGATTCGAACCCGTGATCATCGGTACGCCAGTCGAGCGCGCTGCCACTCGACCACCGCGTATATAAAGATATAAAACTAAAATGCTATCTAACTTTGGTTAGACCTTTACTAGAATCTGCATCTTCTGTATGGGACACATCCAACAAAGAAAACATTGATAAACTAGAACAAATCCAAAAAAGAGCTGCCAGATTCATTACTGGAGAATATTCAAAATTGACTAGAAAAACACCATTAGTTAAATCATAAAACTTTGAAACACTAGAGGATAGAAGAACCAAAAGTCAAGTAGTAATTATACATAAAGAAATATTATAATTTAGAAATACAACACAAAGATAACTTAATACAACCCTGAGATAGATATAAGGTTAAAAGCAACTTTCTTATTCCGTATGCAAGAACAAACTCGTACACATTTTCGTTCTTCCCGTCCTGAATTCGGGCGTGGGATGGGTTGCCTGAAGAAACCAGGAAAGCCAACACTTAATCAACATTTAAAACTATAATAAGAATGCAGGACTAAACACAAACCATAGATAAGCATAGGACGCAATAATCTTCTGTATAGAAGGAGCGTCTTAAACAGATAAGATGGAATCTACATGTCAAATAAGTTATTAAAAATCAAACAAAATCTAGGGCTTTATAAAAAGAAACTATTACTGGTGTAATAAGAATATAAAACTAAAATGCTACCTCAATTTGGTGAGACATGAACTAGAATATGCATCTTCTGTATTGGACCCATCAACCAAAGAAAAATTGATAAACTAGAATAAATTTTAAAATAGAGCTTTCAGATTCATTACTTGAGAATATTCAAAACTTACAAGAATAGCACCATTAGTTAATGATTAAACACAGAAACAATAGAGGATAGAAGAAACAGGAGTAAAATTGTAATAATACATTAAGCAATTAATTCAAATTATTATATAGAAATACAAATATAACTTAATACAACCCTCAGATTGACATAAGGATAAAAACCATTTTCTTATTGCGTCTGCAAGAAAAAACTTATTCAAATTCTTGTCCATCTCTCCTGGCATTCGGGCGTGAAATGGGTTGCCTGAAGAATCTATGAAAACCAACCCTTTATCAACATTTAAAACTTCTAATAAAAATGCAGTTCTAGACACAAACAATAAAAAAGCGTAGAACGCAATAATCTTCTGTATAGGAGTATCTATAACAGTTAAGATAAATTCATATGTAAATTTTTACAATATTTATAATTTATTATAAGTGTGCATTGAGATATGTAGCTATTGCCTTTTAGAGACTATTGGGGCTAAGGTGGAGCTAAGTTCCTTATCTTATAGCTACTGTTAAAAATATTTCGTTTCCTAAAATAGTCAAAAGATGTGCGTTCATAAATATATACGTTTTTAAAGTGACGGTGGATGTCGGCAAATGTGTAAACAACTTTCAGTAAATTTTATTTCAGTACCCTTAAAAAATTTAGTGAAAACAACTCACGTGTTAAAAATAGGAGGAGTTAATTAAACATGAAATGTTTTAAAAATAAAATTGTGGTATATATATATATATATATATATATATATATATATATATATATATATATTTATATATATATATATATTAGAAAAATTGTATATATATATATATATATATATATATATATATATTAGGGCTGCGGGAATTGTCGATTAATTTCTTGATTAATCGTAAAAAAATTTTAACGATTAAATTATTTTTAACGATTAATTGTAAAGTAAAAAAAAATAGCAGTAGATAAATAAAAACATTTCTGACGCTTATACGAACACTTTGTTATTGACTGACGGGAATGTTCAAAATGTTGATAAAGTTTGCCTACCATGGTTCTAACACTTCACCTACTTATCAAACCAGATACCTCAGTTTCCTGATTGTTCAGCTCGGCTGGTTAAATTGTCAATTAGACCCGCTCATCACTTGAACCAAATAATGTCGACACACTTCACTTTTTGCTTAGTTGGTTAAAAGATGACATATAAAGGAGACATTCCAGTGTCATTTAGATTTTCAACAAGAACGTTTAATAATAGTTACTAATTACATCATACATTTTAATTTTTGTCTTTAGTCTAAATTAACGATTAATTAATGGTTAATTTTTCAAAAGTTAACAATTAAACTTAAGTTAATCGTTAACAGACCTAATATATATATATTAATATATAAAAAGGTTTACAGTCTAAACCAAGTGAGTTTCAAGTTTATATTTAATTTGATATTTCCTCAATATATAATTATACAATTATGCTTGATAAATTAATTTAGTGTTCTTTTTCTATAGCAACAAAAGACAAAGCCTTCACTCATTAATTTTCAAACTTCCCATACAAATAAAATCTATAGATTTTTAGCCTCATTCCTCCAACTTTTCTTATTAAAGTTAAACTATTCTGAACTAAAGTAATATTGAGTAAAATCACTTGGCTACTTGATAAATGGATAGATATAGATCACATATAATTTTTCATCAACCTGATAACTCATTTGAATTTGTACATAGAATTAATTTAATATGTCTACTCCTTTCTGTCTTTGATACCATAACAATTTTTTAAATTAAAATATATATCTTTGTTTTACATACATTCTTAAACATATGTATTAATCTTAAATATACTTGACAATAATATTATCTGATTTCCAGAATAAAAAAAAAGAAATACAGGAAAAAAGGGGCGGGTTGATAGCATTAAAAAAAATAATGTCTTATTGGAAAACAGGAATAAACAAGGAAAAGCATCCCGTAGTGAAACTGCAATTTTTTTAATATGAGAATCCGTCGGTAAATATCTATTTTGTGAAAAGGACCAAATGAAATAAAATATTTATTTCAGTAATTTAATAGATTAATCATTGATTTTAAATAAAATAATTTCCTTTTTTACCATTAATTTCTGTCAGCGTATTAAAGCCCACACGGATTTTTATTCCGAATGCAATCCATAGCTAAGTTCGATCTATAGCAATGGGATATTTCTATACATCATTTTAAATTAAATTATAACCTATTGAATTGTTTGTTTAGTTTCATAGCACTCTTTAAATGACGTAAAAATTTTCCCACAATTAAAGAATTACATTTTGTATATGTATATTTCTGATCAACAGTTAGTTGCATTCTCAAGAGTAAGCTCAGCACACAATTTTATAATATTATA
>CALYLW010000649.1:0-175000 GCA_944989445.1 Ampullaceana balthica | reverse complement strand
TCTACTATCTTTTTAGTTTTTTTTAATTTAAAAAAGCTAAAATTTATTGTTTTCATTTCACAATTTGTTTGTGTTTTTTGTATTTTATAAAACGTATCTGTCTAAATATCTTCACATGCAAAGGTCTGGGGGGGGGGATGGCGGTGATAGCTATGACGTTTTAAATTTTGGACATCGTGCACTCAAAATGTGATTCATGTAAAAGAATAAAATACTTTTAAAAAATGAGTAAAAAAAAGAGCAAAGACAATCAAATTTTATTTTACAAAATTTCTTACCATTTACGTGTTTACGCTTTCTGACCTGAAACATTAATGAATAAATATTTTGTTTCAAAATTTGTTTTACTTAATACAATAATATTCAATCCTTATTACGCAATAATTCAAATCAAAATATGTCTTACATAGCATTTGATAAATTATGGAATTATTTTGCACAACTGGTTTAATTTATGTTGCTGAACAAAATTGTGTATGTAATTAATCTGAAAGTATAATATCTTCCACATATTTATTTATCATTGTGTAAAGGAACAAACGTGAAATATTTTCATTAACTATTTTCATATTTACAGCTAATAAAATTCCCAAAGCTCTAAAAGAAAAGTGATATTGGAAAAACTGACATCCCCCCAAAAAATTGATATCAAAAGCTAACATTATTTAAAGTCAACAAAATTACAATGGATTGAATTATCAAGGAAGGCTATTATAAGGGATAACAACTAACTTAGTCAACGTAGTTATGTATTAATTAAATTTATGAAAAAAAATGAACTCAAATTTTCAGCCATCACAATTTAGTAATTTTTTTATCATTTCTAAAATTAGAGTATATATTTTGTAATATTTTTTCTCTACTACTATGAATAAACAGTGTTCAATAAAAATTTTAATTATTGTTAGTGTCGACAAAAAATCATAATGATTATCATTTTTAATCTTTGTAATATAACTTAACAATTTTAATTATGTCTTATAATTTATTTATTTATTTTTTAATTTAGATTAACAAGGTTGTTTCAATATATTTGAAGATTACAAAATTTTGATTGTTTAATTGTTAAAATAAGTGACCTCTAGAATCTATATGAATTAAGTCACTTTGAAGGATTTTTTATTTGAGTATTTCTTTTAAGTTTCAAAATTACGCTAAGCAAGGTCATGCAATTTTTATATTAGAAGTTAAGTATCATGTATTCATTTAAAAAATAATTATTTAGCAAATATACACAAAAATACAAAACACATCTGAAACGGGATATTAATAAGCCTATCAACAATTTTTGAAACACAGTAACATATTAACAAAAACTTACCCCTTTGGATAGGTTTTCTGTTTAAAAAATAAACATTTAAAATAATTTAAAATAATGTTAATTTAAAATCATCAAATTTATGTAATTTTTAAATACGATTTAATAGCTACCCCATTTAAAGTTTGGTATGTAAAGTTATCTTTTTATTAGAATAACAAACAAATATTTTTAGCCACCTAATTTATGTTTTTTTAAAATTAATAATGAAAATATAAGTATCATGCTTAGTTGACGGTTTGATAAAAAAAAGTTTGCTTCTTCTTTAACTTATTAACTAACATATGTCACTATGTGTTTCTTTCCTTGATTTTTTAATGAATAAAAATGTTCTTATTTGTTATGCTAAGAAAGTATGTCTGATAAATAATAATTATAATATGCATACTTACCGAGCAGTTCATTTCTTTTCATCTGAATTATATATATTTAAGTAAATTGTTTAAATTATTTTTTATGTTATACTTATAAAAGACATATTTGAATCATTTTAACAGATAAAGCTAATTACGATCCACACAAATATTTCTTTTTCCTTAAATTAATTTAAATACTTTAGGTAATAAGGCAGTATAGAAATGTGTTTTGTTTTTTTAATTTCAAAGGATATTAATAAAACTAAAAACAAACAAAATGAATTACACATAATTATCTTACTTGTTGAGCTTTCTTGTCTGTTTGGGAGGTATTGACCACTAGAAGATATATTATATTCAAATCATAAATTTCATTTTTCCGAAAACAATACTATACCATTACATACGATTATAAATATTCTTTACACACGTAACTCTCATGACATATAGTTATTTATTGTTAGATTAACCCATAAGAATATTATTTTTAAGCAAACTAGTTTTTTAAAAAAATGTTTTTATCATTTTACAAAATAAATGTTAATAAAATTCACCCCTGATACCAATAAAAGGCAAATATTATTTTAACAAACATCGGATATGAAATCATTCTCAATGGCAGCAAATATATATTTTTTTTCGCTTCGATGAATATTTAAAATACAGAAAAATATTAACTAAAGATAATAAACATGTGAATATATACTTAAATTACATACAATTTTACCGCCGATATGAATTAAAGTAAATTTTTTAAAATTCAACTGTTCAGATTTTTACCATGTCCTTAATACCATGGAACACGTTTACATATTCAAATCACTTCAACATATCAACATATATTCCTTTTTTTTACTATTATAATTTCATTAAAAGAAAATAAGTTTATTCACTGATGTATGCAAAACAAAATAATGACAATAATTTGGAGACATTTTAAAGACAGTATACGGTGCGTAAGGCAATCGTCCAGGGAGCTCGAGCGGATAAACTACTTGCTCAGGACATATTTTATTTAAATAATTTCAGCAGTGAATATGTAAATCATTTTAATCTTCATCTGCAGTTTATGGCAAATTGAGGATTGTGTATAGTTGTTCCAAAGTATTAAGCCTGGGATTCTCATTTTAATATAAATAGTCAAGAAATAGTGCATAACTTGGTACTTAAAGCAGTTTTGTCATAAATTGTTTTCTTTTTAAGCAAAAAGAAACGAATTTTACTTACATTCTTTAAAATGCACATGCATTTCATGTGCAAATATACTATTATCTTGAATTTTTATATTCAGTTCATCAATCATCTCCACCATGTCAATGACAAAAGTAAAGTCAGATACTATTCTCCATCCGTAATTAAAAATAAAAAAAAATATAAAAAAAAATAAAAAAATAAAAAAATAATAAAAAAAACCCCCTCACAGTCCAAATCTTTAATTTCGAAGTAACTTGAATATTTCTTCCTTTAGATACATCACTTATTTCAATTTGTAGCCCAAGCTTCATAAACAAAATAATTGCTATGAAACCGTATATCTTATTGGTCTGTTTACAGGTTTTTGAATAGTTTCTTGAATTGGCCGTAGTTAATTGCCCTTACTCTGATGTGGTTTTAGATACTTGAAACTTAATGTAGGCATGATATTCAACAAAGTTTTACACCGACTTTCTGATAGATCACACAACGGAAAGTTATGATCTGGAAGACTATCTTAAATATTCTATTTAAATAATATTGTTTGGAAAAAATACTTTATTACACACACAACTTGTTATACATCTGATTTATGCCAGTCAGGTCTTTGGAACACATGCGATACAATAAGTTTTTATTGATTAATATTTGTTTGCTTGCGTTATTTACACAAAATCTTAAATGAAATTGAGTTAATCGAAATAAGACGAAATCAATTGTTCAGTTTTAAATCATGCTCTTGTATAATGGAAAACGTTATCTTATTTATTTTTAACGCAATTTCCCTTCGGAACTGAGTTTATATATTCGACTTGTCTGGCCAGTCTTTTCAAGCTTTGAACAGGATCTCCTCCTGAACCATGACAGATAGAGGGTTCGGGTATCCTGCAAATATGTTAAGGATATCCCTTTGATGTGCACGGGCCAAAATAATTACCAAAAGATTAATTGTATTTTTTTGGAAAATCTTCAAAAACTCGACAAAGTATCAGTAATTCTGTCAATTTCTCTCCAACCATAACATTTATCGCGTTGAAACCAACGCCAAACGGTAGCTAATAATATTTAGAACAATTGTGGAAAATTTATTTTGGAAAATCTATTTTTGTTCGACTCCAGTAGTTTTACTAGCAATTTGTAGATATCAATTGTTTTGTTTAGTTTCAAAATTATTGATTTGAAATGACTTTTAATGTAATATATTGACACATTCTCGGTGTGATGTAGTGTGAGTGGATATGACGTCACATTTTGTTTAAATTCAGAATTACTTATATAAATCGATTTCTGTTCCATGATTATCTGTTTCAGTCTTTCTCCAAACATCTTCTGCCAGGCTGTCTTTAATTTTTCACAAAGGCTTAATGGTTTTTCCATTTGGCTGAACACCAGTATGACACAAATAGTTCACGGATCTTTTGAGGTGACCGAGATATGTCAGTTTCCTGTAGATCATTGTCCCAGTTGATATCGTCCTGTAACAAACCTAGTTCCCTGCAGGTTGACTTATAGGTTGGATGTAAGACTCCACCAACGGTTCTCAGACTTTTGAAAGACGTGGGACCTTAGATTCCATTGAGCACCAGTCGAAGCTGGTAGCATTCAGTGTTTTTTTTTGTTTTTGTGTGTGTGTGTGTGTGCACAGAAGGGTGGTAACTATTTTCATTTTTTTATAACGAAACTGAAACCCTTACATTCGAGGAAAAATTACAAGCAGATTACAGTAACAACATTATTTTTTTTAATTGAAAAAAGTTCCCCCACCTTTTCCTTTTCTTTTTTTCAAACATATCTCTGTTTGACTATCGGTTTCAATTTCACATTGAATTCTTATATGACGTTCTAGACTGCTTTCAAACACATTCCAGTCAACTGTTTCCATTTGTTTATAAACAAGTCATTTAACGATATTTGTGCTTTTTTTCTCTGATTTGATCCCAGCTGTACCTTGTAAACTCGCTCCAGCATGGGGGGATTTCACTATTTATAAAAATTGTATTATTGTTTTATTTTATTTTTTGTTTCAGTACTAATATATATTATTTATTCTGGAATATTTTAGAACTATGTGGAAAATTTTTGAATATTTTTGATGAGCTATCTCGTTTTAAAAGCAAGATTGCAAGTCTTACAGAGAGGAAGAAAAGTGCAAGCTATTTAAACATTTTTGACCACAATAACAAGTTTTATAGAAATTCCAGCATCAGTGTAAAATCAAACAGGTGTATTTGTATAAGTATCTACCCTCATCTTCTAAACAGAAAAGGGATCAAATGATTCCATCTGTTGATAAGCTAACCAATCTCACACGGATGCCGACAAACCGTCAAATTTTTGGAAACTTCACTTTTTCTGAAATGGTGACTGGATCGAATCAAAATTATGATTAAGGATATAGAATTGCTCTGGAGGCAAATTCTAGACTTTCCACTATTATCCAGTGCACTCATCAGAAAGTAACTCAATAGGCTGATTGATCTATACGGCAAAATCAAAAAGAAACCGTCTGATAAATTCACTGCAACACTTTCTCATTTATTTGATGTCACGTTAATGGAGAGTGGAAAAGCATAGAGGATAAAAAGCTCTACCAGAGGCACGTTGAGAATGAAGGTAATATTGTTTATTCAGTGGTAAAACAAGCCCCGTTTGGCATATATCAACCCAAGAAAACGAATCCAACTATCAAACGCTCAACCTCAAGCCAGCTCTTCTCAATCGCAACCAACACAAAAACATCAAACTGTATCAGATCTTTGAATTCTGAAACCTCTGCTTCTTCAACCGAGTCGCAAACCTCTTCTTCCACATCATCTTCTCCTGAATGCAAATCAAAATACCAAAGAGCAAGCACTACAACAGCGGGTTTACTAGGACTGAGAAACGTTTCTACACATAAAGCACATGACGTTCTTGCAACCATTGCTGAACAGGGTCATGATGTGCTGGTTCCAAGTCAGGCAGGTGTCTTGAAACAAATCATCTCTGAAGGACAGAAAAAGAAATCCAAAATTGTTCAAAAACTTTAAAGAAAAGATCCTTATTGTCTCCAGTTTGCTGGTAAACGGGTGCAAAGGGAAGAGGTTCGAGTAGTTCTGCTGAAAAATATGACAACCGAAATCAAAATAGGTATACTTAAATGTGAGAGTGGTTCTACCACCGCCATTCACAAGGAACTACATCAGCTAATTCATGAATACCGTGGTTGGGAAAATATTTGCATGATAATCTGCGACACGACCGCACTAAGTACTGGTCGTTTGCACATGATTCTAAAGCTCATACAGGATGATGTCTTGAGCAAAGTTTTTCAGAAGTCACAATATATTTGCTGTTAGAAATATGTACTCCACCTCCTTCTGAAGCATGTCATGAATTTTCGTATTCAAGAGCCATTGAGCAAACCAGAACTCAACAATTCCTTCAGTGAAAAATTAACAGAAAACTATTCCTATCTTCAGGCTGACTACCACGTCGTTGAGCCCTGAATGGCGAGATGACTTTAAGTTCTTATATGAACTAAATCAGGCTATCGCCATTACAAAGCAACTTCACTTTGGCCTGGAGTCAGCTGGAAGGAACTCCCAAATTTACACCAGTTAAGATGGAACCCACATGCAATATATGCTGTTATAGCATTATTTCTGATACCAGAGTGGCGCAGTATCCTTTCTCCAGCATGCGACTTCATCTGCTACGATTGTGCAAATGCTTGTTTCCTTCAATGAACTGTTTATCTCAATCAGCAAGATAAAATGTAAGATGGCAATTAAGTGTTTAAAGACGCATTGGTCAGTCGAAGAGTCATTAAATCTAGCCAATTTGCTGAACGTGCTGTAAAACTGTTGGTGGAACTTCATGCCAAATCCAGAAAACTTGAAATTTTGAATCTGAAGTTCGCAGGAAAAAATATTTTTAAACATTTCATGTACATTTTGTACAGACTAATAACTGTTCGGTATCTTATTTGTTAATAAAAGTTGTTTAGTTATTACTATTTCTCTTTTGAATATAGCTTTAAAAAATGTCCTTTTAGGAAAAAATTATAATTTGTTCACTTTTTTTCTTCTTCCGAAAAGGTGGGGAAGCTTTTTTTTTAAAAAACAAACATTAAAAATGCTATTTCTTCAATTCTTCAATTCTTCAATTACATATAAAAGTTCCTCCATTGCAAGTAGTTTCACACAAACTTTTTTGTGTGGTTATCACCCTAATGCACAGTGTAGATTCGTCCCACCACATGATTTGTTTTCACTCCTGACTGTCCTGGCACAGTCTTTCCTTGCTTTCTCCTACAAAACATAATGTTTTCCCACATATTATATGATGGAATGTCTTTATAATGAAGTTATTTTGCAAAATCATTGCAGTTGCAAAGGTGAAATAATTCGAAAGCGTCGTCTGAGGTGGATTGCGCATTTTATTGACAAAATTGAATTATGTAAAATAAATTCTTTGCCCATTCTCAAGATGCGCAGCGAGATGAACGACTGGAGGGTAACGTTCGTGAATGGTAAAACGGAAAATGTGTCATGCTGTTTCAAAACTATTGATGTAACGCATAGCTTCATATCAAGCTATTTTTTTATATTAATTTTTTTAATAGCAAATTCTGCCTGGTCACTTCCCTTGTTAACATACTTGTATATGTATTTTAACGATTTTACTGAATTGTAAAATTCAACGTTGATGTGAGAATTGAAGAAGTGGGACAGCATATAGGACCACCTTTCTGTGGTCGAATTCTACTCCATTGATGACCCCCATTACCCAGAGCGCGGCGGCGGTAATGAGGATAACCATTTTCTCCTGTCTGAATTTCTGAAATAAAGGGAATCGTTAACCTTTTATTTTTCATTCATCATGCACGGTTTATTTATATTATGAGTTCCACATGGTTCATGTAATATGGTGGATCCTACTATAGCTTAGATGGTAAGGTCCGTCTGTGGATCAGGAGTTTCTGCACGGATAATTTGATAGATAACAGCTGGCCTAATCCTATTATTTAGCCACTACGGAATGTGTGCTTGGAGAAGTCGTCACTTTTGCCAAACTATGGTGTACACGTACTCTTCGTTAGCAGTGTCACGTTAAAAATCACGGGGTTGAAAGAATAGAAAAAAGGGGAGAGAACAAGTGTGAAAAAAGAATGCAATTTTTTTATAAGGTAAACTGAGGTCTAAGGTCCAATCTTTTGGTGGTAGTCAAGAAGTTCGGGTGGACACGGATCTCCTTCAATGGTAAGGGAAGGGTAATAGTCACAGGTCAAGTCATGATGGCTGAAATTTTTGGGTATATGTTTTTGCATGTGAATTCTGGAGATCATTGTTGTATATTGTGATATGTGTGTATTTTTCTGATACTTCATTATTAAAGTACATTTTTCTTAACATCAAATGTTTCAAGGAATCATTGTAGGAGAGATGGTTTTAATATATAACGCCTACAAACACATGTGAAAGTAAATCAGTGACAATCAGTTACAAGCAGGTCCATCATTTAGCGAATATTTAAATGAAATACACTGCTGTTGAGGTCGTGGCGATCGTGAGGTTTTTGACGTGTTTGGAGAACTTCAATGATATAAGTCCACTTTGGATAGCAAGTAAATGTGATGAATAAGTCAGGTCGGCCATAATGACGTACGTATGTCATTGCGTCTTGTGTACGCTCGTGCATATAGTGAGGTCCTCCAGTGAACGACGATGGTAATATTACAGCTTGACCAATTTGATTTAAATTAGTGTCGTTTTTGTCGAAGACACCTTTAATGTGGATATAATTTTCCGCTTGTAGTTTCTTTTGATTGAGTTTTATAAAATTTAGTCTAAATATTTCAAATATGCGTACATATCAACTAAAACCTGATTTAATAAAGCTTGATAGTAAAGGCTACTTATATTATTATAATCTTTTATCACAAGCCAGTATGAGTAGACCTCCTTACACGCCACCACGCTTAGATCACAAAGAGTTAAAGAAGAGTCAGTTTTTATATAGCTCATATCAACTTCTCAAGGTTTCATGCTTCTATCTACAAGTTAATTTAGAGAATTGTTGATGACGTAGTCAGTGATTCAGTGAGTGCTTTGTCTTTTATTAATGTAGATTACTTGAGATACAACACTTATCTTAATTTGCGGCCCAGGCTTCATAATCAAAAAGTGCTGTTGCACGCAGAAACTTGTTGGTCAGTTACAATTTTTAAAGAAGTTTCTTGAACTACCTGTAGTTAAATACACTTATTCCAATGTGGTTTATGATGCATGCAACTGGATTTATACTTGTTATTTTAAAAAAAAAGCTTTACGCCGACTTTCTGATTTATAAAACAACAGTGGGTTATGATGCGAAGTCCATCTTTAATTTGTTACATAACATGTGTACCCTTTTTTCTTATTTTACACCCTCCAGGTTTTTGAAACACTGTTTTGGACAAAACTGAATCAATCCTGACCCGTTGTTTATTTGTGAAACTCAAAAGTAAGTAACGGTTCGTTATGTTCAAAGCATGTGTTTATACCCAATATTAAAATAAAATATTTTAAATTTTCTTTTATTCTGTGAACTCATAATATATGTTCACCTGTGAAGTAGTCCTTATAATAAATAGAGGTATACAAGGATTTTTAAAAACCACGTCTTTATAATTGGACTAAAACTAAGAAAATAATTTAAAACTTATAAGTTCAAGTACTTTGATTTGAATGATCGTATGTACCGTTGCTACATTAATACATTTTTAGTTTATCTCTATATAGCATCTGTATCCGTCTGCTATTGTTGACATCCACATGCCACCGGAGTTCACCCAAGCCATCAATGACCACATTCCCGTGTTTACACCAAGGAGAGTTCTGTCAATGTCAGTCTTTAAATGTTTGTCGCGCGATTCGTTTTGATTTATAATTTAGAAGGAAAAAGAGAGATCTATAAGTGAGAGAATGAGACGGAAAACATTGCATCATGAACGAAAGCAATTTAATAAAAAGGTGGTAAAAATTTAGAAAAAGCTTGTTTGCTTTTACAATATTATAAGACCGCATAAAAATGGCGTTCGATACATTATTAAGTATAGAAAACTGTTTGATAAAAACAGTTTGAACTTCCTTCAAATTTCAAACACACATCAGCCATTTTTAGATTCTCTCTTTCATCGTTTAATTATGTTTTTAAATAGTAATTTAACTTTATGAAGAAAGTATATCATATAAAAACTGTAAAATATGTAAACGTACCTCTAAACCATTTTCCGCTTCCCTGAAGAATATGAATATATTAAATCTATTTATTAAATAGAAATTTCTAAAATAAAAGTTTAGTAAACTATTTAAGAAAAAAAAGCTATAATAACCCGAAGTAAAGCTGAAAAAGTCAGAAATCGGAAAATGAGTAGAAACCAAAAGGTTGATTATAGCATGGAAAATAATATGTTAAGATTTTAAAAAAAGATAAAGGCCTTGTATATATTATTTGTGTATTAGTGAATTTGTCGAAAGTAGAGTCGACGGGCTTATGTTTATATTTAAAATGTGCATGGGCAAATAAAAATGAGATTACACTGAAACAAAATATCCTATTTACCTTAATAAATAGAAAAAAGTAATCATTAGTCGGAAAGAAAAAACTCAATAACTTTCTTTTCTTTAACGTTAAGAAAATATATTATAGAGCTAAGAAATAATATATGTAATAGAGACTTCTCCATTATTAATATGAATGGCTTATTTAAAAATATATACGCAGAAAAAGTTACAAGACATGTGACATTACAAATTAAAATGTTTCTTATTATGTAATGTAATAGTGGACACGAACACGCAATTATTTTTATTCTTGAGTCTTTTCAAGGTTAGATACACAAAGTTTTAATATCTAGTTTCAAAAAATACTTAAGAAATTTAAACATTTTATCTGTTAAAGATTATCTGGTTCTCCAGATATTGGTATTAAAAAATTAATTAATAACCTTAGGTAATGCAAATTAGAAAAAAAAAGTAATTAAAACATACCTTTTAAAAAGCCTAAAAAATAATACAATTAGTTAAGTATGTATTACTTACTTGAATTCCCTTTTCTGTTTGGAAAAAAATAAATGTGAATAAGATTATTTTACAATCTTAATTTATTTTTTATACATCAGATAGATAATTAGCCCATTTCATACTTTAAGCCTTTATTTTTTTTTAATTAATTTTCGACAAAAAGTAATTTCTTCATATAGTAAGATATTACTAATTTTACTTTCGAGCTGCGTATTTATTATTAAAATAAAGAACATAATTTTTTGTGAATTAAAATAATCATCTATTAAAATTTCCCCTTTTATGCAATGAAAGGAAAATTATGTTTATAAGTTGGTGTGGGTGTAAGTATGGGTGTTTATACATAGTATGGCGGCTGGATATCGAAGTCAATAGTGCACTCGCGTTATAAGTGGAGTTGCTATGGGAACGAAGATGGGACCAAGTTAGGCATGTATATTTTTTGCCATTTAGAACACCTATGGAGTTAAAATTAGAAAGGTATATCTCCAGAGTACTACAAGAGATACATTGACGATTGTATTGGAATAAAAAAATTGTACATGCAGCAATTGCAAAGTTTTATTAACTTCGTTGGTAACTTCCATTCGCAATCAAATTTACTTCACTCATCCATAGGAGTGCTGTCAATTTTTTTGACATACAAATTAAATTGAAAAAAAAATATCAACATCAATTTTTACAAGTCTACAGAAATCCATAGTTTCCATATGTCTACATCGTCCCATCATCAATCTTGTAAGAACTCTACCCCATTTTCGCAACTATTGAGACTTAAAAGACTCTGCAGTGAAGAGGCAGACTTTTTGGAGAAAACTAATGAAATGCTGGATTTATTTCATACCCGGAAACAGTTGTAATATCTGTTGTCAATCGAATTAAATGCATGACCAGACAGGACACATTTACATCATCTGTTTCTGATCAATGTGATCGATCCAAATTTATTTTAACTTTTCATTCCCATAACTTTAAAGCCCGCCAGGTGATTCTCAAAAACCGACCAATCCTCATGGCTGACCCTCTAACTCAGCAGGTCTTCAAAAACATGCTTTCCGCAGGGATAGAAGCATCAGAGATATACTTGTAAGAAGTCACCTTCCAAAAATGAAAGCACATATTGGAACAAAAGGTTGCAACTGTAGCCGTTGCAATACTTGTACATATGTGATTGAAACTACCACAATTTCTTTCCCTCTTGAAAACGTCATAATAAAAGATGGATCCACTTGCACAAATCGCAACGTTATTAATGCAATTCTTTACAAGAGGTGTAATAACATTTACGTGGGTGAGACAGGTCGTCGTCTTGGAGATCGGTTTCGAGAACACCTGTATAATATAAATAAACAGGTTCAATGTCTTGTATCTAAACATTTTAACAGTGTTGACCACGACGGCATTTCAGATATTGCATTTAGTTGTCATTTTATATGCAAGCAATACCCATGATAGGATCAACATGGAAAATAGACGTATAAAACGATTTGGTATGTTGGCTCCATATGGAATTAACAAAATTCATAATTTTTCTAAAATAGAGAATCTTTTTCCGTTGTAGTTTTCACTGTAACCTTTAGATACTTCCTCCTTTTTCCTTTATCATGTGTTCTTGTTTGTTTTTGTTTTTGTTTTCCTTTTATTTTACATAAATATTTTAAAATATTTTATGATATAAAATGTGTTAAGAATTTAAATATATGTAAGTACCTATTTTATGTTATTGGGCTGATGAAGGCATTAGCCGAAACGTCTTTTTTCGTATAGTGTAAAATAAAGCTCAAATTTATTGTTTTCATTGCACAATTTGTTTGTGTATTTTGTATTTCATAAGATGAGGGGCGTGGGATCTAGCCGACGTTACAGCCACTATAAAAAATTTTGATTAATTACTAACGTTAAAAGTGCCCTCCGCTGACCTGGAGAGGAATCGGCGCCACCAAGGTATACTAAGCCCGATAATGTTCTAATTGAATGATTAGAACCCTTACGACCTCGGAAAAAGGTTATGGGTTACACACACACAAAAAGGAGAGTAAGCACATTCTATTTGTCTTGTTGTTCCTATGAACTCATAATACGAGAGGCGTAGGTTTATGGGCGCACATGCCATGATAGAAACTTAGGAAATTTTTTCAAATATTTTTATCGTGTTCCTCTTCTATCAGAGCCTAGGCAAACACATTCTAAACGTAATCGCCTCTAATTCTGACACACTTCTCAGCTTGTTTTATCCAGGATCCCTGAACGACGAGCAGAAGGCCGGTTGTACACCTTGATCTTATCTTATCTGTTATAGACGCACCTTCTATACAGAAAATTCTTGCATCCTTCCCTTATATATGGTTTGTGTCTAGTCCTGCATTCTAATTAGAGTTTTAAATTTTGATAAAGTGTTGGTTTTACTGGTTTCTTCATGAAACCCTTTTGACGACTGAATTCGGGAAGGGAAGAACAAGAATTTGTGTGTGTTTATTTTTGCATACGAAAACAAGAAAAGTGTTTTAATCACTATGTCTATTCGAGGAATGTATTGTGTTATCTTTCTGTTGTATATCTAAATTAGAATTAATTGCTTCATGTATAATTACTACTTTACTCTTGGTTCTTCTGTCCTCTAATGTTTCAATGTTAAATGATTTAACTAATGGTGTTATTCTTGTCAGTTTGGAATAGTCCCGAATGACGAATATGGCAGTTCTTTTTTAATTTTTTTCTAGTTTAACATTATTTTTTTTGGTGGATGGGTTCCATACAGAAGATGCATATTCTATAGTACACGTGTCACCAAAGTAAGATCGCATTTTAGATTTATTATTTTTATTACATCTTTAAAAGAATATTTTTATAAAGTCTAAGGTTTTGTTTGATTTTTTATTAACTTAATTGACAAGGCGATTACACGATAGTGCCTCATTTATTAATACCCTTAAGTATTTTGCATTTTAGTTTAGATTTCATCTTTTCCATGAATGTAATATGAGTTTCTTTCTTTTTCTTTATTGCTTTTAACAGTTGACACTTTTCTAGGTAGGACATACTAGAGGTAGTTTACCATTTTTAAAATTCATCTAAGTCTCTCTGTAAGAGTTTACTATATTGTTCTGATTTATTTGTTCTATAGAATAAAAAATAATCAGAAAATAACCTAACTTTTGTTTCTGTTGAGATGTTTTTGGTAAATCATTTATATAAATTAAAAAGATTAAGGGACCTAGCACTGTTGTGGAACTCCTGAATTAACCGTTATTGGTTCTGATTTAGATCCATTAATTATTACAGTTGGATCTCTACCCAAATTGAAGTCTGGATCCAATGATATAAGGGAATTGTGATTTCAAAGTAGTTAAGTTTTTGAGTAAACTAAAGTGGTGAAATTTGTATGTGTGGTCTACACCATTGTGTGTAAGCCCTGCTCTTTGAAGTACATAGGTGAGACGGAGAGGTTACTATCCTGCCGTATCGCAGAGCATGTACGTGCGATAACACAAGCCAAACAGTGTCCTGTCTCCCGACACTTCAATGGACGCGACCATATAGGCGTCGATTACCTGTCTGTCTACGCCATTGTCTCTTGCACAAACACATCTGGCAGGGTCAGTCTGGAGAATAGACTAATTAAAGAGCATGGGATCCTTGCACCACATGGGATTAATGTTGTGTTTGCACTGACAACATAATCGCTTTGCCACACCCACTCTCTCCTCCTATAAAAGCTCACACTTTTGCCTTCTTGTTTCATTGACTCTTCGGACGTCACCACAGCTAAGTGTTTTAATTTTTTTTTATTTCTGTATTTTCGTTTTATTTGTGTACGTTTTGGTTCATTGAGGAAGGCTCTTTGCCGAGACGTTCGCTGTTTTGTTACGTCCTGTTAGCCTAACCCATACTCTGTTTACATGTTATCCATCTACTAATTTATAGAAAGTATTTTAGACTAAAAATGTAATATATGTTTACTTACCTCTCAACTTTTTTTCTCTTTTCTAAAGAATATATTTTAAAGTAAGTGTTTTATTAATTTGTTAAAATAAATTAATAAAAAAAAGAATCAATTTATCTTAAACTTTAACGAGTCATAAAATTTAGAAGCAAATCAATGTCATTGAAAAAAGAAGGCTCCTGCTATACTATAGTATATTCCCAAGAATATTGAATAAATGTTTAAACTAAATGTGAATTTCATGTTAAAAAAAACAAACAAATTAAATGACACTTAATTTCATTTCCATAAGTACTTATACACTTGAAAAAGTGATTTCTAATTTTCAAAATTAATTTAAAAATTGGCAATGACAAATGTTATTTAGAAAAACATTCACAGTTGTATAAGGATCTTTTTGAAAATCTTATTTTTAGCTAAAATATTTTATATCAACTTATGATTTGTTTTACAATTTTTGTTACTAATATCAAACAATTTAATTAAAATGCAAACATTGCTTTATTAGAGCAGTTATTTAAATAATTTTAAAAAAAACCAACAACCCAACAACAACAATATAAGCATTTTTTTTTCTTCTTTAGAAATATATATTTTTTAACAAATTTGTAATTTTTTAATTTACATTCACATTGTGATTTATTGCAGAACCATGTTGAAAATATAACTGACCTAGGTATTATTAATACATTCAAATAGGAACACAGAGGCGGGGACAAGAGGTATTCGTGTTAAGGCATCCTAAATAGGTTAAGTTAAATATTAAATGTAAATTTTTAAATTAAAAAAAATAAAATTTTAACACGAAAAGAAATCGAGAGGTAGAGAAAAACAGTAAGTCGTAAAATAAGTGGACACCAAATGATTCATTTAAACCTTGAAAACAATATTTTAAGATTAACAAACATTATGGCCCTGAATAAAATTATGTGTGTTTTAGTGAATTCATCGAAAGTAGAGTCAATGCAGTTTATATTTAAATGTGGTATGTTCTATCATATCTGTTACTGGCGCTCCTTCCATACAGAAGGTTATTGCTTCCTACGCTTCTCTATGTGCTAAAATTGAGATTGAATTCAAAGAAAATGTATTTAAATACTTTTATAAATTGAAATTATAAAGTAACAATCATTCTAACCTAAAAAGGCTCTATAACTTTCTTGTCTTTAATTATAAGAACCTATATTATATGGCTAAGAATTTATTTGCAAAAGTTCCCGATAATTGTCTTAGCTAGAGAACTACAGATCCTCCCCTTCCCTGTGTTTCTGTGAAGGGGATCAGTACTACACAGGGCATATGTACAACTGTAACCCCAGAGAGGCTAGTTGACAGGGTTCACTGTAAGCCCAGAGAGCCGACTTGCCAAGATGCTACTGTAGGCTCAGAGAGGCTAGCTGCCAAGGCTGTACTGTAAGCCCAGAGAAGCTAGTTTCCAAGGTGCTACTGTAAGCCCGGATAGGCTAGTTCTAAGGTGCTACTGTAAGCCAAGAGGGGCTATTTGCCAAAGTACTTTTGTAAGCCCAGAGATGCTAGTTGCCAAGATTCAACTCCCCATAAACATCTCTATATTACAACTGATGTGGTGTCAGAAGAACTATCAATGTTGCTCCACGAGCAGTTGGTGGACTTTGCTCTTTTGCAAGTATTTTGCTGAAATAGAACTCGTTGCACATAACGGGTTATTCAGTATATTGCTGTGTGTGCAACAACAGCAGGGGTCTGGTCACTTATGTGAAAAAAACTCACGGCTGAGCTTGTAGGGAGAACAATACTTGAATGCACAAATACACTAACACTAAGCTTAACTAAAGCTGGTAAAGATTTTACCATTTCGAATAAATGCAATACACAGAGATACACATTGTGCCTCCTTATATATAGCACAAAGATTTTAAATAGCTACATAATTGCAGGGGATTTTAATGCTCACAATCAATTGTTGGGCTATTCCGATGAGAACGCGCTTGGGCGGTATTTCTAGGAGGTTGAACTCTCGACCAACTTAATATGGCTACAGGACAAGAATATTGTCAGAACACTATTGCATGCCGACAACAACGCTACATCACGACCAGATCTAACCCTAGTCTCTGCTGAGCTAGAGGCAAAGACGGCATAGTGATTAAAGCCAGAAGTTGGCAGCGACAAAATAACAAATACTCACAACGACATATATTGAGCTGGTTAAGGCACGCTTTGCTAGACGACATTGATTGTTTGGCAAAGCCGACTGGAGAAAATTCCTGAAGGGATTGAGAACACAATCACGGGTTCACTTGACAATGCACAGAACACCAAACCAATTGAAAACATTTTCAATCACCTCGTGAGTGTTATTTTCGCTTTGCCTAGGAAGACCATACCAAGGACGTGCAAACACCACAAATTTCGACCATTCTGGATAAAAAATCTGGCAGATGTCGTCTGTGAACAAAAGAAGGCACAGAAAAAGAAGTTAAATTTAAAATAGTGGCAGCTCGGGCCGCTTATAATAAGATAACTGCCGAAGTTCGGGGAGGAAACACTTAAGGCAAAGAAGAAAGAATGTGCTAGTTCATGCGAAAAACTTCACCTGACAGATGGCAGAAAGGTATTTCGATTGATTAACACTCTTTCTTGTATGGAGAAAACGAAAAATCCAAGCCCCTTGCAAATGACTACAGGCGTCGTAACCACAGATACAAAGTGTGCCGAAGCATTGAACAGGCATTTTGATAAGATGAGCTTGAAGCAGAAAGAGACTAGACAGTGTCGTAGCCTCAGGAAACATGGATAAAACATGTGGGCCACATGCTGAAGTATATGCCGAACCATTCACTATGACCGAATTACACACGGCAATCAGTAAGTTAAAAGCCGCCAAGGCACCAGGACAGGACACAGTAAATAACGCTTTTTTTTACCTCCCACAGGCTTACCAGAAGGGAGAAGGTCCGGGCTGTTGTTGAAACTACAAACCCTAGTTGTAACTGCGAATATTTAGAGAAGTATCCAACAAAGGGTACCAGTACGGTTATGTATGCTGACGATTTGGTCATCTGGAGCACCGGTAAGAAAACGAACTTACTTCAAAAGCTACTACAGTAAGACCTTTCGGCTATCAGACGTGGTAATTGGAAATTAATACCGAAAATACGGTCTATTCCCTCTCCGCTAATGGCCGAACCATTCTCAAGCAGGAGATAAAGTGCTCAAAATAAACGATGTATATAGCTCAAATGGCACAAGCAACCAGTGTATCTGGTAGTCAATTTGATCAAAAGGTACAAATGAACAATTTCGCAAATAGACCTGCACTCTCAAGCAATCGACAAGATAATCCTGGTTACAAAATTAGCACACAAAACCTCTCGCGCTGAAGCAAGCATGCTAAGGGCTCTTTTTCTGCGCAGTGTAAGGTCGGTAATGGATTACGGTATGCTCGTTAAAGCCTTTGCTAAACGGCATTGGAAAAACTGTGTCGCATCCAGAACCAAACTCTAAGTTTATATGTGGCTCTTACAGAAGTACACCGATAGGTGCTGTGGAAGTCATTTCAAACGTAAAACCACTAGAAATACGTAGGGACAGGCACGTATAACCACTGTAGAAAAGTATCGAAGGCAAGAAACAAGAGAACCTTGCTACCAAATGCAGAATAACTGTTGAGGACAAGGGAGGTTGAAGGGGTCTGTATTTATGAATCAAGTAATGGAACTTGATAGGACCGTAAAACCACCACAACACAGAAGACAAACTATAAGCGTACAATTTAAACAGCTCTATGCGGAGGCTACCCATCCCGAAATATCAGGCAGTGATAAAACGCAGCCCTGAAAATGTACAGAAAGCGGCTGCCATTGAGACAATTGAAAGTTTTGTGGGAACACAAGTGAAAGTGCTAACGGATGGAACTACCAGCTTGAGAGAAGGAACTGCAGAATGTGGTGCGCTCATCCTATACCCAACAGGCGAGCCATAAAACTAGGAAATTTTGGGACCCTGCGGGACTATGGCATGGACATAAGATGCGGAGTTTGAAGCTATACATAAGGCTTTGGAAAGTGTGCACCAAACACTGCAGGGATATGATCTGGTAGGTTTTCACATGGTAGTGTTTGTGACTCGAGATCAGCTCTAGAGGTCTTGAAAAGTGAGAAGTGAAGCACCCACTTGGTTTACGGCATCTTTGATAAAATGGGTAAGCTCGAAAGTCTCGCGGGTAAGGTGACAGTGCAGTGGATCCCGAGCCACGTGAATGTTGACGGCAATAAAAAAGCAGACTTCCATGCAAAAATTGGGAATGCCCAGCTTCAACCAGGCGTCCAAGTCACTTATATCGGGGCAAAGACCTGGCTAATGGACCAATTCAGGAACGAGTGGTAACAGGAGTGGGCTGACAATACGACTGCCATACGTTAACATGCCCAGGCAATGTTGATCAGACCTGTGGTGGACTTTGAGTAGCAAACACCAGAGTGTAGTGACTCAAATGCGAACATAGCACTGCCCAACTAACTCATATTTCAACAGGCTAGACCACAACAGAGGCTCGAACTGCCGTCATTGCAGCCTAACCTCTGAAACAGTACTACTTCTGTTAACTTAGTGTCCCGAGCTAGACATAGCTTAGAGACGTTAGAGTGGCAAAAGTGAAGACATTTTTGTATGGTCCTGCTCAGCAGATGAAGCAGTTTGCCCAGGTATTAGCCAAGGCTTTAAGACACTAAGTCTCAGGCCAAAAGAATATGTAGATGAAGAAGAAGCGAAACAATAAACATTTGTAGCAGACAACGCTTGGGATAAGCAGCACCTTAACATGAACGTTACTTGAACAAAGTCATATCATTCTTTTTGGGTAACAAGGGGCAAAGTAACTTCAAATGACTGTGGATGGTGGGAGGGGGCGGGAGTATGTAACTCTCTCGGAAAATGGGGGCCTATTTTTTGTCTCTCTTGAACACAGTTTAGTTTTCGCCAAAAATATATTATGTGAATATCACATTACATTAAAAAATCAATTTACTGGAAGAATCATAAAAAGCATCTTTTTTTTCTTTGGCTTTTTGTTATTTATATGTACTGAAATTAATCAAATCAAAACTGTTGGTCAGATTTCTCTTTTTAATTGTGATTTTGATTATAATGAATTAATATCATTCAAGTGTAAAACCTTTATTTTCATATGATAATTCTGTTTTACCTTCAAATAGCAATTGTATCTTAAAATGTGTTATGACTTAAATATATTTAAAAGTGAAAGAAATAATCACGAATATACATATTATAAGTAACGAAATAAATGTTAGGCTAATCTGCCGTCAAATTTAAGAAAGAAACAGTTTTTTTATATTTTAAAGTAAGATGGTTGATAAAAATAAAAGAAAATTACCGTTCCATAGTGATCATCAAAGACGCCTGTAATTTAGAAAAGAAAATATTATTTGTTTTAAAAGTCAATTAATAATAAAAATAAAACATTTGCATTTTTATTTACATTATTTTAATTTAAAAGACAATAATTTGTCACTAAGTTTTCTAAAGAGGAAACAAACTTCACATTTTTTTTAGAATTGATTTCCAGCCTTTTTTTTAAGGCATAACTTAAGCACTGTAAGGAGAAATGTATTACAAATACATTCTTTTAACAATAAAGGTGATGTTAAATGAAATATGTTAAAGTATGAAAATTTAAGACATTTTTAATTCAAATGTAACATAAAAGTAAACAAAAAACTCTTATGTAGCAGACACATTATCAATTTATCTTATTCAATAAATATTTTATTATCTACTGTACTATTAAGACCTAATTGTCACAAATTATGCGTAAAGTTTTATAACTTAATCTGAAACAAAATATAATTTTCTTAAATCAGTCAAATATATATTTTACAACAAAAAAATTCTTAATTTATTTAATTTCTTCTATACTAAATACAAGAAATTGTATGCATTAAATGTATGCCACGTGCATATAAAACATAAAAAAGAAAAATTAAAAACTTATTGTTTTAAAATTATATTTAAAATTATGATATCCTTTATATCAGTACTAATATGTTTTTTTTCAAACATATATAATATGCTTTATACAAAATAGATGAATGTTGTTAAATGTGAACTTGCTTTTCAAAGAAGTATAAAATATTTACTTACAAAGATCCCGAAGTTCCTATGTAAATATCAAAGAAGTAGACGCACAATGAGAAATAGTTATTAATAATTATTACACTCAAGTTACAGAACATTACAACTATTTTTTTGACAAAACTAAATATTTATAAATAATTTAAAAATAAGTACAAACGGAACAACTGAATAGATACTGAAAGTGTACTCGATTTTATTTGTTTCTTTCTTTGTATCATTAGGTATTTTAGTTAAGTGGGTTAAAACGAATAAATAGAAGCGAGGAAAGGAAAGAACGTTTCCGTATTTAGCATCGTTGTTTTTTATTTTTTAAAAAAAAGTGGTGAAGACAATTTACAAAAAAATAAAATGCACTTTGAGTTTATATTTAAAATATTATATTTTAAATGCTTAAAATACTAATAATTATGTTTTGGAATTACATAAGTTAATTATTAACTCATAGAATATAGTCGTAGAAAATGCGTCATTTAAAGAAATGATGATATATTATTACATTTCTATGCTCAATGGTTTTTTCTGATATTTTCTCAATGGTAATATTTGAACCAAAAAAAAAGTATATTTCCTCTTAGTTGAGTTTTTTTTTATTATTCCTTTCCAAATTATCTTACTTTGTTGACATTTTAAAGCAACATTAGTAGATTTTAACTACAACTATTTTTCTTTCTTCCCTTTAATTTATAGAGATAATAAATATTATACGTAACAGAGACTTATCCATTTCTAATTTGAATGGCTTATTTAAAAGCATCTACGCAGAAAAAAGTGACAAGACATGTGTCTTTAAAATTTAAAATGTATGTTATTAATTGCATACAGGTATCATTCTGTTATTTCTAATTAGTCCTCGCTCCAATGGAGCTGGACCTATGAATGGTCCGCCGGAAAGGTTTGGCCTCTACATAGCCCGGGAGACGAGTAAGGTGTAGAACAGACTTCACCAGAAACTAACAAACCTGACAACTGTAAATGTCGAACAAAACACCATAACCCCTAAGGAATCCAGGGGGGAAGGGCTAGACCTTAGCGAGAGATCTGGTGGAAGGAAGATGGGAGAGCTGAGCTCCCAGAACCTTACAAAGCCCTGCTCGGCAAGCCAAAGTCCGAAAGTTCCTCCAGACAAGGGGTGTAGCGCCAACGCTATGCCCTCAATGGAATGAAGACATCTGTCCAACCCCCTCTAACATGTTTTACTGTAAACATTCATCTGCATGATGTTGCGTTGTCCTTCTTAACCGCTCCAAAAAGACGTTTCGGAGCGGGGCGTCTCAAGTGTCGGCCACTGCTCCTCCTGTTGTGCCAGTGACGAACGACATGCCAGCATGAGTTGTAACGCACACTGACCGTACATGTAGAACTGCTAAGAGCAAGCTATCACGTACTCTTAATGTCTTACAAGTGAATGTGTGTGGTATACGTCCGAAACCACAGGAAGTGCTCAAGCTACTCAACGAATGAGATGTGGACGTAGCACTCTTCCAGGAAACTATTCTAAAAGGGAAACCGTTCCACCTTACAGGTTATTCTCTCTATTAATGTAAGTGTGGCAACAATTGTCGAGGGATCGCCACAGCGGTGCGAGAGACCTTGCAATAGAGGTACTTGAAATAAAGTGCCTCAAAAATACCAATACGATCATGATAATGTTCCACAAAAGTGATAATGCCTAAGTTATTCATAATGTGTACAACCGGCCAAGGAACCCGATATCTCGGCCAATTGGTACTGAAACTCAATTTAGCAGAAGAATCATAGCAGGTGATTTTAATGCCCAATCACCTGACTGGGGCTAAGCCGACCGGAACCCGTCGGGTCATTATATTGAGGAAGTTGCCCTCCAAACAAACCTCATCCGGCTCCAAAATGCAGAGAGCCCCCCTACTTTACTGCATACGGGAAACAGCACCGAATCCCGTCAGGACTTGTCCCTTATATCAGCGGACTTAGTGTCCCAACACAGTCTGGAAGTCCTAGCAGAAATAGGAAGTGACCATCTACCAGTTTTGATGAGGTTTGAGCTCATGACTATAAAGGCACGTTGCGAGTGGTGGCAATGGGTGTTCCGGAATGCAAACTGGGACCGATATTTGAGTGAATCTCACATTTTGTTACTACCACTAGACGTCGAGGTGGACGACGTCAATGTAGTGTACGAGAAAATGTGCAGCTCGATCCCCGGTGCCGCATGAAAATCAATACCGAGGACGAATGGAAAACAGAAATCCAGGCCTTACTGGAATAAGGGCCTGAAGAAGCTTGGGAAGCTAAGAGCGAAGGCTCGGAAAAAGGCTGCGAAATTGATGACGCCCGAAGCTCCTAGGGCGTACAATAAATTAACAGCCGAAGTACGAGACGCAGTCCAGAAAGCAAATAAGGCCTAATGGGTTGGTACGTGTGAAAACCTCGATCTTGTCGGCAGAAAGGTCTGGCGGCTGGTTAATGCACTCTCTGATATGGAAAAGCGAAAAACCCGACCCCATTGGTGACAGATGGGTGTAAGAAGTCAAGTGAAGACAAGCGCGCTCTTGCGCTGAATAAACACTTTGCCAAGGTCAATCTGAAGGCCAGAGATACTGAAGAAAGCCGGACCATAAACCGGATGAGAGAAGAGGGAGTCAGGAGGCAAAATTTCGACCCCCACCTTGAGGTTTTCAAGGCAAATTCCACTCTGAATGAGTTGCAAACAGCCCTCGATAAGTGCGAAACAGGGAAAGCACAAGGTCAGGACAAGGTCCATAATGAAATGCTAAAGTAGCTGAGCATTGAAGAGAAGAATAAACTATTGGAGTTTATCAATAGGACCTGCTGGACTACAGGCATTTGCAAAAGCAGTGGAAAAAGCCACAATTATCCCAATTCAAAAGGAAGGGAAACCAGGCGAACGTCCTGACAGCTATCGACCGATATCCCTGACCTCGTGGTTGGGGAATATAGCTGAAAGGATGTTCAACGCCAGGCTCTATTGGTTTCTAGAAAATAGTAAGTGCATTCCTTAGACTCAGGGTGGCTTCTGTAAAGGTCGCCAACCTATTGACCAGGTAGTACGACTTGTGCAAATTATCACGATTGAGCTGCAATTGCGAAACTACACGTTGGCTGTGTTTTTTAAAATCTAAAACAGGCATATGACAAGGTCTGGCGTACTGGACGTATGTACAACTTCCAGTAATTGGGAATAACAACCAAAATGCAAGCCTAGATAAGGTCATTCATGGAGAATAGAACGATCAGAACCCGCATGGGGGGGGGAGGGGCATCTATATCCAGTGAATCTCGGCTCGAAGACGGACTCAAGCTCAAGTGTCTGCCCTGAGCTGTTCGCTGTTCCTAGCATACGTTTGCGACATTCATACGTCTATCGAGTGCCAATGCGCGATGTTCGCAGATGACTTGGTCGTCTTGACGTCCGGTAAAGACGTAACGAAATTGCGGTTTAGACTACAGCGCGACCTCGATAAGATCGAAACATTTGCCAAAAAGTTGAGATTAATAGTGAACACACAAAAACCGTCCACTCCATTTTCACGAATGGAAGGAATGCACTCAAACACGATGTTCTGAGGGAAAACGTTGAATTGGGACAAGGAGCCAATGTATTTGGGCGTGCGACTGGACCACAAACTCCAGATGCACAATCACATACTTGAATTTTGAGCAAAAACCACTGCTCAATTGTCCCTGGTGAAAAGAATAGCTAGCACCACTTGGGGCGCTGACGCAAGAACGCTGAGAGCTCTTTACCTCAGCAAAGTGAGAGGCTCCATTGACTATAGCCTCCCCATCCAGACCTTTTCGAGAAGAACAGTGCTCGAGGACATGGACAGAGTCCAAAACCAAGTTTTAAGACTGGTTTGTGTGGCGTTACGTACCACACCCAACGCCGTGGTAGATATCCTGGCAAACGTAGAACAGATCAAAGTACGGCGAGAGAAGGCAATACTAACTATGGTGGAAAGATATTGTAGAATGGATCGTAACAATCCTTGTTTTCAGATGCAAGACAGGTGGGTAAAACGCTCGCGACTGAAACGACGCTCCTTTATGGATGTGGTCAACGAGCTTGAGGTTTCAGCCAATTTACTTAAAAGTATGGAAAAATATCCATGGTCCCGGCGAGGGGACCCCACGAGTGCTTCTCTCCGCCCGATCTACTTTTGACACTGTCAAATGCCGCGGTGGTGAAAAATAGTCAAGTAGAGCTTCAGCACGAAGAAGCGCTCAGAACTATCGATGCCTATGAAAGTGGCGTAGTGATAGTATACGCAGACGGCTAATGCTTCACAGGTGGACGAAATGGGTTCGGTGCACTGATTGAATACCCCGCGGGGGGACCAGCAGTAACTGAACTGTCTGGCCCATGTGGACGACTAGCCTTGGGTTGTAACCCTAACATTTAGAGAAGTATCCAACAAAGGCTACCAGTACGGTTATGTATGCTGACGATTTGGTCATCTGGAGCACCGGTAAGAAAACGAACTTACTTCAAAAGCTACTACAGTAAGACCTTTCGGCTATCAGACGTGGTAATTGGAAATTAATACCGAAAATACGGTCTATTCTCTCTCCGCTAATGGAAATACCATTCTCAAGCAGGAGATAAAGTGCTCAAAATAAACGATGTATATAGCTCAAATGGAACAAGCAACCAGTGTATCTGGTAGTCAAATTTGATCAAAAGGTACAAATGCACAATTTCGCAACCAGACCTGCACTCTCAGGCAATCGACAAGATAATCCTGGTTACAAAATTAGCACACAAAACCTCTCGCGCTGAAGCAAGCATGCTAAGGGCTCTTTTTCTGCGCAGTGTATGGTCGGTAATTGATTATAGTATGCTCGTTCAAGCCTTTGCTAAACGGCATTGGAAAAACTGTGTCGCATCCAGAACCAAACTCTAAGTTTATATGTGGCTCTTACAGAAGTACACCGATAGTTGCTGTGGAAGTCATTTCAAACGTAAAACCACTAGAAATACGTAGGGACAGGCACGTATAACCACTGTAGAAAAGTATCGAAGGCAAGAAACAAGAGAACCTTGCTACCAAATGCAGAATAACTGTTGAGGACAAGGGAGGTTGAAGGGGTCTGTATTTATGAATCAAGTAATGGAACTTGATAGGACCGTAAAACCACCACAACACAGAAGACAAACTATAAGCGTACCATTTAAACAGCTCTATGCGGAGGCTACCCATCCCGAAATATCAGGCAGTGATAAAACGCAGCCCTGAAAATGTACAGAAAGCGGCTGCCATTGAGACAATTGAAAGTTTTGTGGGAACACAAGTGAAAGTGCTAACGGATGGATCTGCCAGCTTGAGAGAAGGAACTGCAAAATATGGTGCGCTCATCCTATACCCAACAGGCGAGCCACAAAACTAGGAAATTTTGGGACCCTGCGGGACTATGGCATGGACATAAGATGTGGAGTTTGAAGCTATACATAGGGCTTTGATAAGTGTGCACCAAACACTGCAGGGATAGGATCTGGTAGGTTTTCACATGGTAGTGTTTGTGACTCGAGATCAGCTCTAGAGGTCTTGAAAAGTGAGAAGTGAAGCACCCACTTGGTTTACGACATCTTTGATGAAATGGGTAAGCTCGAAAGTCTCGCGGGTAAGGTGACAGTGCAGTGGATCCCGAGCCACGTGAATGTTGACGGCAATAAAAAAGCAGACTTCCATGCAAAAATTGGGAATGCCCAGCTTCAACCAGGCGTCCAAGTCACTTATATCGGGGCAAAGACCTGGCTAATGGACCAATTCAGGAACGAGTGGTAACAGGAGTGGGCTGACAATACGACTGCCATACGTTAACATGCCCAGGCAATGTTGATCAGACCAGTGGTGGACTTTGAGTAGCAAACACCAGAGTGTAGTGACTCAAATGTGAACTTAGCACTGCCCAACTAACTCATATTTCAACAGGCTAGACCACAACAGAGGCTCGAACTGCCGTCATTGCAGCCTAACCTCTGAAACAGTACTACTTCTGTTAACTTAGTGTCCCGAGCTAGACATAGCTTAGAGACGTTAGAGTGGCAAAAGTGAAGACATTTTTGTATGGTCCTGCTCAGCAGATGAAGCAGTTTGCCCAGGTATTAGCCAAGGCTTTAAGACACTAAGTCTCAGGCCAAAAGAATATGTAGATGAAGAAGAAGCGAAACAATAAACATTTGTAGCAGACAACGCTTGGGATAAGCAGCACCTTAACATGAACGTTACTTGAACAAAGTCATATCATTCTTTTTGGGTAACAAGGGGCAAAGTAACTTCAAATGAATGTGGATGGTGGGAGGGGGCGGGAGTATGTAACTCTCTCGGAAAATGGGGGCCTATTTTTTTTCTCTCTTGAACACAGTTTAGTTTTCGCCAAAAATATATTATGTGAATATCACATTACATTAAAAAATCAATTTACTGGAAGAATCATAAAAAGCATCTTTTTTTTCTTTGGCTTTTTGTTATTTATATGTACTGAAATTAATCAAATCAAAACTGTTGGTCAGATTTCTCTTTTTAATTGTGATTTTGATTATAATGAATTAATATCATTCAAGTGTAAAACCTTTATTTTCATATGATAATTCTGTTTTACTGTTCAAATAGCAATTGTATCTTAAAATGTGTTATGACTTAAATATATTTAAAAGTGAAAGAAATAATCAAGAATATACATATTATAAGTAACGAAATAAATGTTAGGCTAATCTGCCGTCAAATTTAAGAAAGAAACAGTTTTTTTATATTTTAAAGTAAGATGGTTGATAAAAATAAAAGAAAATTACCGTTCCATAGTGATCATCAAAGACGCCTGTAATTTAGAAAAGAAAATATTATTTGTTTTAAAAGTCAATTAATAATAAAAATAAAACATTTGCATTTTTATTTACATTATTTTAATTTAAAAGACAATAATTTGTCACTAAGTTTTCTAAAGAGGAAACAAACTTCACATTTTTTTTAGAATTGATTTCCAGCCTTTTTTTTAAAGGCATAACTTAAGCACTGTAAGGAGAAATGTATTACAAATACATTCTTTTAACAATAAAGGTGATGTTAAATGAAATATGTTAAAGTATGAAAATTTAAGACATTTTTAATTCAAATGTAACATAAAAGTAAACAAAAAACTCTTAAGTAGCAGACACATTATCAATTTATCTTATTCAATAAATATTTTATAATCTATTGTACTATTAAGACCTAATTGTCACAAATTATACGTAAAGTTTTATAACTTAATCTCAAACAAAATATAATTTTCTTAAATCAGTCAAATATATATTTTACAACAAAAGAATTCTTAATTTATTTAATTTCTTCTATACTAAATACAAGAAATTGTATGCATTAAATGTATGCCACGTGCATATAAAACATAAAAAAGAAAAATTAAAAACTTATTGTTTTAAAATTATATTTAAAATTATGATATCCTTTATATCAGTACTAATATGTTTTTTTTCAAACATATATAATATGCTTTATACAAAATAGATGAATGTTGTTAAATGTGAACTTGCTTTTCAAAGAAGTATAAAATATTTACTTACAATGATCCCGAATTTCCTATGTAAATATCAAAGAAGTAGACGCAAAATGAGAAATAGTTATTAATAATTATTTCACTCAATTTACAGAACATTACAACTATTTTTTTGACAAAACTAAATATTTATAAATAATTTAAAAATAAGTACAAACGGAACAACTGAATAGATAATGAAAGTGTACTCGATTTTATTTGTTTCTTTCTTTGTATCATTAGAAATTTTAGTTAAGTGGGTTAAAACGAATAAATAGAAGCGAGGAAAGGAAAGAACGTTTCCGTATTTAGCATCGTTGTTTTTGATTTTTAAAAAAAAGTGGTGTAGACAATTTAAAAAAAAATAAAATGCACTTTGAGTTTATATTTAAAATATTATCTTTTAAATGCTTAAAATACTAATAATTATGTTTTGGAATTACATAAGTTAATTATTAACTCATAGAATATGGTCGTAGAAAATGCGTCATTTAAAAAAAAATTGATATATTATTACATTTCTATGCTCAATGGCTTTTTCTGATATTTTCACAATGGTAATATTTGAACCAAAAAAAAAGTATATTTCCTCTTAGTTGAGTTTTTTTATTATTCCTTTCCAAATTATCTTACTTTGTTGACCTTTTAAAGCAACATTAGTAGATTTTAACTACAACTATTTTTCTTTCTTCCCTTTAATTTATAGAGATAATAAATATTATACGTAACAGAGACTTATCCATTTCTAATATGAATGGCTTATTTAAAAGCATCTACGCCAGCGTTTCTCAACCTTTCTTGTTTCGCGACCCTTTTAATAAATTACTCGTGCTGTGGCGACCCCCGACTTCAATTTTTTTTGGTATCTACCTCATAGCTGTCATTTTGCTACTTTTATAATATATTTAATTATATCTCATATGCAGAATGATATTGTATTCTCATTTTTACAAATTTTACGTAATTAATGCACAGACACCGTTCTCGTAGTAAAATAGTAAGTAATAAAAAACACAAAATGTAACAATGATTACAATTACATACATGTCATACATTACATACAAGGTATTCGTATTTATTTCTAATTACAAATACGTAAGAAAGCCAAAGTCAATTAATGTGAAGGTTTAGGTTGCTTCTTTCTCACAAGATTAGAAATTCTCAGGACAGTCTTTGCGAGAGCACAACGGAGATCATCTTCCACAACAAGTCTACTTCTGTATTTAGACTTGATAACCAGCAAGCTGGAAAACCCTGTTTCGCAAAGATAAGTTGTTGGAAAAGGAAGAAGAAGGCGCAACACAGTTTCGGACAGAACAGGATATGACTGCAAACACTTGATCCAGAAGTTTGTAACTGACATTGAAGAGAAATCATTTCGCGCTGCATCACTGTTAATGAGTTCGATGAACTCCTATTGTGCTGTCTCGGGAATATCGTCAACTTTGACTGTGAATGGACTTCTGGCAAGTGCAAACGGAGTGTTAGGTAGATTTGGAAAGTACGATGAAATTTCGTCCGCCAGCATAGGCAAGTGTTCTTTCAAAGAAATTAACATTTTACTTCTCTTGTCCGTTTCAATGTCATTTTCCTCAAAGAAAGCAGATAAGGTGTGCAACATGTACATTTTATTGTTATCCAATTTTATTTTATTTTTCCAAAGCTGAAATTTCATTTTGAATGATAGGATCTTTTCAGACAAATCTAGGCATGTTGCATTTGGTCCTTGCAGTGATAAATTTAACTCATTCAAAATGGCAAATATATCTACCAGGTAAGCAATTTTCTGAAGCTCATTGATGTCGCTGAAAAGTGCTTCGAACTGTGGTTTAGACTTCTGATTAAAGAACATTTTTAGTTCCTCACTAAGATCAAAAACGCGTTTCAAAACGTTCCCTCTCGACAACCATCTCACTTCAGTGTGAAATAGCAGAACATCATTGGACGCATCCATCTCATTACAAAGTTTCGAAAACAGACGACTGTTCAGCGCACTCGCTTTTACAAAATTGACGGAACTTACGACGCTTTTCATTACTTCCTGAAACTCTTGTGGCAATGTCTTCGTTGCTAGCACTTGTCAATGAATCATACAGTGAGTTCCACTGACTTTTGGTGATTCATTTGGTACCAAACGTTGAAATCCAGACCGACATCCTAGCATAGCTGGATCACCATCAGTGCAAACACCACAAACCTTTTCCCAAGAGATCTTATGATTTTTCAGAAATGAACCAAATGTATCAAATACATTCCATGCAATTGTTGTCCTTTAAAGAGGTTTGCAAAAAAGAAACTCATCTTTAAAGTCGCCTTCATTTATATATCTCGCGTAAACCAGTAGTTGTGAACAGTTTGCAACGTCCGTGGATTCGTCAAGCTGGATATTAAATATTGGGAGTAGAGCAGATTTTATTTCCTGGATTACCTGATCAATAATATCAGCAGACATATCATCAATTCTTCTCCGGGCAGTGTCATTAGATAATGAAATAGCACTCAATTTCTTAACAAATTCGGGTCCGATCATAACTCGAACAATATCTTTGGCCGCTGGCAACAATAAGTCTTCGGCTATTGCGTGAGGTTTCATAGCTCTTGCGATTCTGAGCGCCACCAAATATGAAGCTTCAACGGCTGCTACGTTTTGTTGGTGGTACTTGCCGCCAGTGTCAAGTCTGGCTTTCCTGACGCCATCAGCCTTACTTCTAAAATACTCGGTATCCTTCCCCACAAAACTTAGATGTTTGCTATCAAAATGACGATTCAGTTTGTTTGGCTTCATAGATTCGGCTGAAAGAACTTCATTACAAATAACACATTGCGGTTTCTCAATTCCTGCTGTAACTATTGAAGTAAAACCATATAGTAAGAAATCGTCACTATATAAACAAATATGTTCTTTTCTTAATCATAATGTTCTTCTCTGCATGTTCCATTTCCATCAGTTGGTTTAAAAACGTTAAATTTAAAATGAAAAATTTATAACGATAGCTTTCAATACCACGCACAATTAAATATTGACCTACAGCCCTACACTACATTGTTTGGAACCAGAAGCAGCAGCAGTTCAGCTTCTACTTCACTTAGCCAGCCTGCTGAGCTCAGACCTCTGAGCATCCAGACGCGCCCTACTCTCTGTTGATATAATTACCGGTTGTTGATGGGTTCATAGAATAGTGTTGAAATAAACATTATAAAAAGTTAAAAATAATTAAGTTACAACAACCAAACTTACTAAAGTTACTGAATAGACTATAGACTAGTATAGAGTAATAGACGAAATATGTACATGGCAAGGTTTACACATTTTTACACATTTAAACACACACAAAACATATTTTTCCAATGGTCTTTGGTGACCCCTGCCAAATCGTAATTCGACCCCCGCGGGGGTCGCGACCCACAGGTTGAGAACCGCTGATCTACGCAGAAAAAAGTGACAAGACATGTGCCATTAAAAATTAAAATGTATGTTATTAATTGCATACAGGTATCATTCTGTTATTTCTAATTAGTCCTCGCTCCAATGGAGCTGGACCTATGAATGGTCCGCCGGAAAGGTTTGGCCTCTACATGGCCCGGGAGACGAGTAAGGTGTAGAACAGACTTCACCAGAAACTAACAAACCTGACAAATGGAAATGTCGAACAAAACACCATAACCCCTAAGGAATCCAGGGGGGAAGGGCTAGACCTTAGCGAGAGATCTGGTGGAAGGAAGATGGGAGAGCTGAGCTCCCAGAACCTTACAAAGCCCTGCTCGGCAAGCCAAAGTCCGAAAGTTCCTCCGGACAAGGGGTGTAGCGCAAACGCTATGCCCTCAATGGAATGAAGACATCTGTCCAACCCCCTCTAACATGTTTTACTGTAAAAATTCATCTGCATGATGTTGCGTTGTCCTTCTAAACCGCTCCAAAAAGACGTTTCGGAGCGGGGCGTCTCGAGTGTCGGCCACTGCTCCTCCTGTTGTGCCAGTGACGAACGACATGACAGCATGAGTTGTAACGCACACTGACCGTACATGTAGAACTGCTAAGAGCAAGCTATCACGTACTCTTAATGTCTTACAAGTGAATGTGTGTGGTATACGTTCGAAACCACAGGAAGTGCTCAAGCTACTCAACGAATGAGATGTGGACGTAGCACTCTTCCAGGAAACTCTTCTAAAAGGGAAACCGTTCCACCTTACAGGTTATTCTCTCTATTAATGTAAGTGTGGCAACAATTGTCGAGGGATCGCCACAGCGGTGCGAGAGACCTTGCAATAGAGGTACTTGAAATAAAGTGCCTCAAAAATACCGATACGATCTTGATAATGTTCCACAAAAGTGATAATGCCTAAGTTATCCATAATGTGTACAACCGGCCCAGGAACCCGATATCTCTGCCAATTGGTGCTGAAACTCAATTTAGCAGAAGAATCATAGCAGGTGATTTTAATGCCCAATCACCTGACTGGGGCTAAGCCGACCGGAACCCGTCGGGTCATTATATTGAGGAAGTTGCCCTCCAAACAAACCTCATCCGGCTCCAAAATGCAGAGAGCCCCCCTACTTTACTGCATACGGGAAACAGCACCGAATCCCGTCAGGACTTGTCCCTTATATCAGCGGACTTAGTGTCCCAACACAGTCTGGAAGTCCTAGCAGAAATAGGAAGTGACCATCTACCAGTTTTGATGAGGTTTGAGCTCATGACTATAAAGGCACGTTGCGAGTGGTGGCAATGGGTTTTCCGGAATGCAAACTGGGACCAATATTTGAGTGAGTCTCACATTTTGTTACTACCACTAGACGTCGAGATGGACGACGTCAATGTAGTGTACGAGAAAATGTGCAGCACGATCCTCGGTGCCGCATGAAACTCAATACCGAGGACGAATGGAAAACAGAAATCCAGGCCTTACTGGAATAAGGGCCTGAAGAAGCTTGTGAAGCTAAGAGCGAAGGCTCGGAAAAAGGCTGCGAAATTGATGACGCCATAAGCTCCTAGGGCGTACAATATATTAACAACCGAAGTACGAGACGCAGTCCAGAAAGCAAATAAGGCCTAACGTGTGAAAACCTTGATCTTGTCGGCAGAAAGGTCTGGCATCTGGTTAATGCACTCTCTGATATGGAAAAGCGAAAAACTCGACCCCATTGGTGACAAATTGGGGTGAAAAGTCAAGTGAAGACAAGCGCGCTCGTGCGCTGAATAAACACTTTGCCCAGGTCAATCGGAAGGCCAGAGAGACTGAAGAAAGCCGGACCATAAACCGGATGAGAGAGGAGGGAGTCAGGAGACAAAGTGTCGACCCCCACATTGAGGTTTTCAAGGCAAATTCCACTCTGAATGAGTTGCAAACAGCCCTCGATAAATGCGAAACAGGGAAAGCACCAGGTCAGGACAAGGTCCATAATGCAATGCTAAAGTAGCTGAGCATTGAAGAGAATAATAAACTATTGGAGTTTATCAATAGGACCTGCTGGACTACAGGCATTTGCAAAAGCAGTGGAAAAAGCCACAATTATCCCAATTCAAAAGGAAGGGAAACCAGGCGAACGTCCTGATAGGTATCGACCGATATCCCTGACCTCGTGGTTGGGGAATATAGCTGAAAGGATGTTCAACGCCAGGCTCTATTAGTTTCTAGAAAATAGTAAGTGCATTCCTTAGACTCAGGGTGGCTTCTGTAAAGGTCGCCAACCTATTGACCAGGTAGTACGACTTGTGCAAACTATCACGAATGAGCTGCAATTGCGAAACTACACGTTGGCTGTGTTTTTTAAAATCTAAAACAGGCCTATGACAAGGTCTGGCGTACTGGACGTATGTACAACTTCCAGTAATTGGGAATAACAACCAAAATGCAAGCCTGGATAAGGTCATTCATGGAGAATAGAACGATCAGAACCCGCATGGGGGGGGGAGGGGCATCTATATCCAATGAATCTCGGCTCGAAGACGGACTCAAGCTCAAGGGTCTGCCCTGAGCTGTTCGCTGTTCCTAGCATACGTTTGCGACATTCATACGTCTATCGAGTGCCAATGCGCGATGTTCGCAGATGACTTGGTCGTCTTGACGTCCGGTAAAGACGTAACGAAATTGCGGTTAAGACTACAGCGCGACTTCGATAAGATCGAAACATTTGCCAAAAAGTTGAGATCAATAGTGAACACACAAAACCGTCCACTCCATTTTCACGAATGGAAGGAATGCACTCAAACACGATGTTCTGAGGGAAAACGTTGAATTGGGACAAGGAGCCAATGTATTTGGGCGTGCGACTGGACCACAAACTCCAGATGCACAATCACATACTTGAATTTTGAGCAAAAACCACTGCTCAATTGTCCCTGGTGAAAAGAATGGCTAGCACCACTTGGGGCGCTGACGCAGGAACGCTGAGAGCTCTTTACCTCAGCAAAGTGAGAGGCTCCATTGACTATAGCCTCCCCATCCAGACCTTTTCGAGAAGAACAGTGCTCGAGGACCTGGACAGAGTCCAAAACCAAGTTTTAAGACTGGTTTGTGTGGCGTTACGTACCACACCCAACGCCGTGGTAGATATCCTGGCAAACGTAGAACAGCTCAAAGTACGGCGAGAGAAAACAATACTAACTATGGTGGAAAGATACTGTAGAATGGATCGTAACAATCCCTGTTTTCAGATGCAAGACAGGTGGGTAAAACGCTCGCGACTGAAACGATGCTCCTTTATGGATGTGGTCAACGAGATTGAGGTTTCAGTCAATTTACTTAAAAGCAGGGAAAATATACATGGTCCCGGCAAGGGGACCCCACGAGTGCTTCTCTCCGCCCGATCTACTTTTGACACTGTCAAATGCCGCGGTGGTGAAAAATAGTCAAGTAGAGCTTCAGCACGAAGAAGCGCTAAGAACTATCGATGCCTATGAAAGTGGCGTAGTGATAGTATACGCAGACGGCTAATGCTTCACAGGTGGACGAAATGGGTACGGTGCACTGAGTGAATACCCCGCGGGGGGACCAGCAGTAACTGAAATGTCTGGCCCATGTGGACGACTAGTCTTGGGTGAGGATGCCGAGCTAGAAGCTATTCACAGGGGCGTGAAAGAGTTGCACCAACGCCAACGTAGAAGGAAGATTATGCTTCACCGACTAAAGATTATCCCTGTAATCTCTGGGTCGGAGCTCAATGGAGACAAAAACTGTCAATGCTGTACTGGATATGGTTAACAACATTAGATGGGGGCATGGTCGTCCTACAGTACATTACAGGGCACGCAAAAGTACCACTGCAGGAAAGGGCAAACCTGCTGGCGCAGCAGGACGCTGCCCAGCCTCATATCGATCGCCCAATGACCCAGTTGGGGGTCAAATTGTGGATAAAAGACCGCTTTATGGAGAGGTGGCTTGCGGGCTGAGAAAATGGTAACACGGCATGGGGGCTTTACAACGAAATGCCGTGACCACGCAAGCGAGATCCTTGGTGGAAACTGCCTCGTAGCTGCCCACCCTCATTATGAAAATGCGGACTAGACACTGCCAAACAAACAGCTATCTGCACAGGCTAGAAAAAAGCAGGGAACCCGGCTGCCATTTATGTGGTATGGCCGAGGAAACAGTGGCACATCTGCTGACCGAATGATCTGCGGCGATTGGGGACGCGGATCGATCAGACAGCGTACGCACTGTGGAAGAATATCTCCATGGCGATGCTCTTATGTTGAGGCTCGCGTTGGTATTGTAAGCCGAGCTATTATAGTCTAAGTGATTCAGCCTTCCAATGAAAATATCACATATTTCTAATTAGTCATTTCATAATGGACACGATATACTTTCATTTTTATTCTAGAATGTTTTCAAGGCTAGAAATACAAGGTGATAATATAGTTGAAGATCTTAACATGTCGGATATTGGATTTAAGGTCAATTAAAATAAATTATAATTCTAATATTTCTTGTATTTTTAAAAATACGTTGAGAAATTTAAATATTTTAATTCTTTTAGGTTATATGATCATCCAGATATTTGTATTTAAAATTAATTAAATAACTTTAGGTAAGGATAAGTAGAATAATAATGTAATTATAACATGACAATAAAAAGACTAAATCATAACAATATCAGCTAAATATGTATCACTCACTTGAATTTTTTCTTGAATGGAATTTTCTGTTTGGAAAAATTAGAACGACATAATTTTATTTTGTTTACTCATCAGCTAGACAACATCCTATTTGATACTTTTAAACTAAATTTATAAAATTTTTAAATATACGTCAAAAAATAATTTTTTGATAGAATAAGGTATACATGATTTTACTTAGCTAAGTATTTTTTTTTAAAGAAAGAAATTACTTTTTTGTGAATTAAAATAATCATCTTTTAAAATTTACCCTTTATGCAAAGAAGGAAAAGTGTGTTTATAAGTTCATTATGAGTGTTTATACAGAGTAAACAACTTCTATCAGTGTTGTTTTTTTTTCTGAACTCATAATACGAAGTTCACAGGTTTCTGGGCGCACGTGCAACGATACAAACTTAGGAGTTTTTAAAAAAATATTTTTATCGTGTTCCTTTTCTTTCAGAGCCTAGGCAAACACCTTCCCAACGTAATCGCCTCTAATTCTGGTACACTTCTCAGCTCGTTTTATCCAAGATCCCTGAACGAAGAGCAGAGTGCCGGTTGTGTTCCTTGGTGTGTTATTTTATCTTATCTGTTACATACGCACCTTCTATATAGAAGATTCTTGCGTCCTTCACTTATCTATGGTTTGTGTCTAGTCCTGCATTCTAAATAAGGTTTTAAATTTTGATAAAGTGTTGGTTTTACTGGTTTCTTCCTGAAACCCTTTTGTCGACCGATCTTTGGACGGAAATAACAATAATTTTGGATGAGTTTGTTTTTGCAAACGAAATAAGAAAGGTTTTTCAATCATTATGTGTATCCGAGGAATAAATTATGTTATCTTTCTGTTGTATATCTAAATTAGAATTAATTGCTTTATGTATAATTACTACTTTACTCTTGGTTTTTCTATCCTCTAATGTTCCAAGGTTAAATGAAATAACTCGTGGAGTTATTCTTGTCAGTTTTGAATACTATACTTTTACCAGTTTACTCATTTCTGGATAGAAGGACATACTAGAGATAGTTTCCCCATTTTTTTAGTTCATCTAAGGCTCTCTGTACGATTTTGTTATATTGTTCTGTAAAATTTTTCTATAGATTAAACAATTATTAGAAAATTACCTGTGTTCCTGATGAGATTTTTTTGGGTAAATCATTTATATAAATTTAAAAGATTATAAGACTTAGAACAGTTATGGAACTCATAAATTAACCTTCTTTGGTCCTGCTTTAGATCCATTAATTATTATAGTTTGCTCTCTATCCAAAAGAAAGTCTTGGATCCAATGATGTAAGGGACCTGAGATTCCAAAGCAGTTAAGTTTTAGAGTAAACTAATGTTGTGAAATTTGTCAAATGCTTTTGAGAAGTGGTCACGTGTGAATCACATGACAGATGAGTGAGATGTCACGTTAGCGAAGCGCGGGAAAAATGTTGGAGAGTGCTGAAGAAATATGGTCGACTATGATGATCATGTTTACACTTTGTGAATCTTCAATTCTGGATTTCTGTATATAGTGTTTGAATTTAAAGTTATTTTATTAACACTAGTGCTTCAAAGATTCATTGCAAGAAATAGTGTGTTATGTGAGAACACCTACAACACATATTAAAAGTAATATGTTACATTTGGTGTCAGAAGAAACAAAAGAGACGAGGTGGACATTATTCATGATATAAGGCAAAGATGATTCAATTATCAAGATCGTACTGTTAACACGGTGCAGAAACGTGGTCATCGTGGAAGTGACAATTATTTTGTATTCGAAAAGGGAAGTATTCATTAAAGGGAGAACTATTGACAGCCATCATAATTTCTGAATATTAAAGGCTGTATACATCAGAGTATAAACTTTGGCATGTTGATGAAATACAATGAGTTTGTCAATATAACAGTGAATAATGCCAGCGCTAGCACACACTGAAGAAATCTGGGTCAAGGCTTACAGTCGGTTTTAGTATACCAGTGGGACCATACTAGGCTCACATTGATGGTATCTGGGTCAGACAAGCTCAATAAGCTAGACGATTCAAGGAACTAGCAATAAACAAAACTTGAACATGAGAAGCTATGGACTATTAAATTATTAAAAACTGTGTGACTTGTGAATTAAAGAACTGAATTTATATTCATTCATTCTGTGGAAATTGTGAGAATTGCAAATTGGATTAATGGATTGAACTGAAGTGTCTAAAGCTATCCTAAATTTTGGAAATTGGAAAATTTGACTAAGTGAAAGTGACTTATTTCATTCAAAACTTTGAACCATCGGATGTGTTTTGTCAATCTGAGGGAGCGTATATATATAGTATACTTAAGACCCTGTATGTGGATACTTTGTCGCCTCCTTTTGTCAAAATTAAATTTAATGGTTTAGATGTGTCACTTGTTTGGAATTGAAATATTTTCATTTCAAGATTTTCTCGTTTGGAAGATTTATACATTAATAAATAAAAAATTACATTGATTACTGAATTGCTTGACTCATATAATTCCATAAAACATGGATTACTATGAAAAATTCACTGCCATAGCAAAAGAATTTGGCTTAAGTGGAAAAGAAATGAACGATTTTGTCGAAGAGAAAGTCAAAATAGCTAAAGAAGAGAAGAAGCAAAAGCAAATAATTGAAAGAGAAAAAATAGTTGCAAGACGAGAACTTGAACAACTCAAAAATGACAACTTAAATCTACAAATTGATCTAGAGAGTAGAGGTCACAATCCTGGTAATGACGCAAATGGAAGGTCCATACCGAAGAATATAATAAAAGTTAGAAAATATGATAGCAAGAAAAAAAATATGGATGTTTATCTGGATTATTTTGAATCCATAATGGCCATGAAATGTTATGATGAAAAAGATTGGCCAGCGCAACTGATAACTCAACTAACTGGACAAGCTTTTGAAGCTTACAACAGTATAGCTAAAGAGGACAAAAACATTTATTAAAATGTCAAAAGGCACTTCTATGTCATTTCAGGAAGTCAGAAAATGATTATAGAAAGGAATTTTATGAGATGAGAATCAAGATGGACAAAGATCCACAGATTATAGTACATGAATCACCAGTTAAATTAACAAATCGGCTAGAGCTTACAGCAATAGACACAAGCAATCTAAAGGCCATACTAGACATGTTGTTAATTGACAAGTTCTTAGAAAATGCAACACCAGCTCTATTCACATATTTAACGGACACGAAAGTTCGTACACAAAAAGAGCCAACAAATGCGTTACGCACATTCAAGGACTCTCATCCAAATGTGGAAATGGATAAAAGACAATATATCTTTGCAGCAGTACAATATAAAAATCAAGAAAAAGACAAGGTATGAGAAACCAGGACATATGGCATCGCATTGTTACTACAATAAAGGACAACCGAATAGGGTGTCAACTAATGGCAGCCCTACAAGAAAGAAGACAGAAGAAAGATCAAGACAAGATCACTTTGAAAGCAAAGGTAGAAGATCATGGAGAGGCAGATACTATCATAACTCCAGGTACAGATATTATGATCAGCCATGGAAAAGGGATGACTACCAAGATGTAGATGATAAAGTAAATATGAAAGAAGAAGAATAAAGATCTAGTGATACTGTGGCCACTATTGACAGTCATGGAAAGCTGAAATTCTACCAAGTTTATATCAATAATAGAAAATGTATGTGTCTTCGTGATTCAGGATGCACAACAATTGTGGTACACTGCAGGATGGTGGAAGAAAAATAATATGATGGTAAAAAAACACACTAACAATGGCTGATTGCAAAAAGAGAGATTGTCCAACTGCTACTCTTACCATCAACTCACCCTGGTTTCAAGGTGAAGTTCAAGCAAGAGTTTTGAAAGATGCCATTTGTGATCTCATCATAGGCAATAGTGAAGGTGTTGTTGACAATTCTTACGAAATGTTCAAAGCTTGGTGCGACAACAACTATCAATTATGTGCCACTATAAAATCCAGATCCACCACAAAAAGAAAAGATAACATAGACATTGAAGTTGATGAGAAACTGGAAATTGGAAGCCAACTAATGTCAAAACAAGAATTTAAAAAACCACAAGAAGATACAATAATAATGGAAATAAAAAAGGAAACTCATCAAAGACAATGAAACAGGCCACAACAAAAATTATAAGCTAGATAGAGGCATACTGATCAACATTGCACAAGCAGGTAAACATAAAATAGTGGTTCTTCCTAAGAAGTTACAAGAAACCATTACAAAAAATGACAAATGCCAGTCCTTTGGGTGGACACATGGGCGCAAATAAAACAATTGCTACAACAGCAGAAAACTTTTACTGGCCTAAAATGGCTAGGCAGATAAAAGAATACATCAATAACTGTACAGTGTGTTTGCGATACAATCCCAAAGATGGAAAACAAACAGCGCCAATACAATCCTCTGACAAGCCAAACTTCATATTTGAGAAAATCGCCATAGACCTAATAGGACCATTTAAAAAGATGTCAAAGAAAAAACATATATATGCTCCTACCATAGTGGACATAGCCACCAGATGGGCTGAAGCCATTCCACTGAAAAGAATAGATGCAGAAAGCATATGCACTGAATTACTCAATGTTTTCAACAGATATGCTTTTCCCCAAACCCTTCTTTCAGACAATGGTAGCCATTCAAAGGGACAGATGACACAAGCTATTATGAAAATATGAAATATTACACAAGTGCACAACACAATTTACCATCCATAATCAAATGGAGTGATTGAAAGACTAAAAAACAACCATCAAGAGCATGCTATTGAAAGTTACAATAGACCATGAAGATAAATTGCATGAATATTTACCATTCAGTACTATTTGCATACAACAACAGCAAGCATGAAAGCACAGGATTTAGTCCTTTTGAATTAATGTTTGGTCAAATCCTGCAAGTCCTTAGAAAAATTTCAAAGAAAGACTAATAAGCAAAGAAGATGCCATTTAGGACAGAAATCATCTGATGTCAGAAACTAGAGATAAACTACTGTACATTATTGAAACAGCAAAACAAAGACTAATCAAGCAAAGCACAAGCCACAGAGAAATCAAAAATAAACACAGACAATTAATACAATTTGAACCAGAACAACAAGTATTAGTATTGTTGCCAAACGCAAGGAATTTAAATCATATTGGAAGGTCCATACAACATTGAAGAGAAACTTAGTGATGTGACATATAGTGTCAATATAAAATGACACGTGAAAAAATTACACATTGATAAACTAAGAGCATATGGTGACAATAGAGAAGAAAAACAAACAGTAAATATCATCAGCAAAGAAAATGATGAAGATGACAGTACAATGAAAAAGAAAAGCCCCAACATTGAAAACATATCATCTGACATACCATATATTATGAAAGATAAAGTGATGATAATTTTTCTCAAATATAAAGGTGCAATCACAAAAGAAACAGGAAACACACAAACTGTGACTAATAAGATACAACCCTTTGAACATGAACCTTTCAAGACTAAAGTATACCCTTCTGCAATGGCATATAGAGACACAGTAAAACAGGAAATTGATTACCTACTTAAAGAAAATCAAATAAGAAAAGCAGTTGAAGCTAACTATACCTCATAAACTGTCATAGTCAAAAAGAAGAATGGAAATATTCGACCATGTTGTGATTAGAGACAGTTGAATAATATTGCAAAATTGGACCATGAACCTATTTTGAGACCCAATAGACATTGTAGACAGAATTGGTAATTCCAAAATTTTTACTATATTTGACTTGAGCAGATTTTTTTGGCAGGTAAACTTGGATCCTGGTTCTGTCAAATATACTGCATTTGTGACTATGGAAGAAGTATATGAATGGTTAGTGATGCCATTTGGATTAGTCAACAGTACAGCCACTTTTAGCAGATTTATGAAAGTGATGTTACAAGGCATTCCAAATGTGGTACATAAGTAGACGACATATTTATCTACACTAAAGATTGGGAAACGCACATCCATACACTTAAAGCTGTACTGAATATACTCAAGAATCATAATGTGACAATCTCACCTGAAAAGATTAACATTGAAAAATATATATATTGATTTTCTGGCATACAGAATAGGAGGAGGTAAAGTAACTCCCACTGCAGAAAACGAAAAGAAGATATTTAACCTGTCAGTCCCAAAATTAAAGAAACAAGTTCAAGCCCTGCTGGTACTATGAAACGTGTATAGACAACTATTGCAAACTATGCAGAAATTGTTCACCCATTTACAGAAATTACAAAACACAAAGATGTTCGAAAATGTCTTTTTTCAGGAGATTGCCTCAACGCATTGGAAAACATTACGCAAGCATTTAGAAAGAAACCAACCTTGGTTACACCTCAATGGGACAAACCTTTCATTGTTTCTACTGATGTATCGTCCATTGCATTAGGATCCTGCCTTATAAAAGAACATGATGGTATTCTCCATACAATACAATATCTGAGCAGAAATTTTTTCAAAACAGAATATAACTACACCACCATAGAGAGATAATGTTTGGCCATAGTGAGGGCTCTACAAAAACTTCAAAAATACATTCTTGGTGTATCATTCACTCTACTGACAGACCACAAACCACTTGTGGCATTCAACAATAAGAAAATAAGTAACGCCAAAATAAATCGATAGGCTATGCTATTAGCAGACTAAAAATTTGACATTAAACCTGTTAAAGGAAAAGACAATGTGGTTGCATATGTATTAAGTAGAATGACAATAAATACAGACATTCTGTAAATTTTATAAACAATAAAACCAGAGACTGTGTTAATATTAGTATTATTATTTTCAAAACAAAGGAAAAGAAGCAATGTTTGAATTCTACTGGATAATAACTTTAATTTTATGAATATTGATTGTTACAAATTATTTGAATTACATAAAGTATTAACGTTTCAGCTTCATTTGTTCAGTACATGTAGATTGTTGAAGTCCTGCAAATTTTTCTTGATTTTCATGTCTGGATATTGTGTGTAAAACAGTGATATTCCATTGATGATGAATATAAATATATATATTAATATTTTTGTATGAATACCAATACTGCTATATTTCATAAACATGCTTTTTTTTAAGAATGGGGGTGAATGTCACGTGTGAATCACATGATAAATGAGAGAGAGGTCACGTGAGCGAAGCGCGGGAAAAAAGGTTGGAGAGTGTTGAAGAAAGATGATCGATTATGCTAATCATGTTTACACATTGTGAATCTTCAATTCTGGATTTCTGTATATAGTGTTCGCATTAAAGTTATTTTTATTAACACTAGTTCTTCAAGGATTTATTGCACGAAAGATTGTTTTATGTGAGAACGCCTAAAACTCATATTAAAAGTAACTATTTGATTATTATTGTCGAAGCTTTTTGATCTGTTCAACCGATTAATGGTGTTTCACGTGATCTTTTTTTTCTAAAGCAAAGTTGATGTGGGCATAGGACATTATATTTTGTGTATTTGGTTAAATATTAGTCTTTATATTATGTGTTCTAGCAATTTACAGGTGATACTAGAAAGTGCTATAGGTTTGCAATTAACAGGATCTGTTTTATCACCTCTCTTAAAGAGTGGAGTTATGTTAGCTAATTTCCAATCATGGGAAACTTTACCAATATTTAGAGAGGCTTGAAAAAGAAAAACAATGATTGGGGACAGTTTATTGCTTAGTATTTTATAAACCTTGCAGCAATCCTTCTGGCACAGTAGCTTTGTTTATTTTAAAGATTTTAGGAGTTACCATCATTGCAAGTGCGCTTAAAAAACTGCTTTAAAAAAGTCGTACAATAAAAATATAAATAACTGTTTGCTTTTAAAATATTATAAGAGAAAATAAAATAACATCCATTACAGAATAAGGTTTACAAGACGTTTTCATAAAATCAGTTTGACTCTTCTTTTAAATTGTTAGTAATTTCTGAAATATATAGTTTCTGTCATTGATGGTTTAATTATGGCATTTTTTTAAAATAATAAATTCCTATGTGTAGAAAGTATTTTAGATTTAAAATGTAATATCTGTTTAATTACCTCTCAACTTTTTTTCTCTTTTCTGAAGAATAAATTTAAAGTAAGTGTTTTATTATTTTTTTAATTAAAAAAATAATTAAAATATTCAATTTATCTAAAACTTTAACAAGTCAACAAAATTGTTTTTTTAAAAAATAGAGGCGAATCAAAGCCATTGAAAAAAAGAACGCTTCTGTTGTAGCATGTTACAAGAATATATAATAAATGTTTAAACTAAATTGTGATTTTTTTTTAAAATACATTTTAAATGACGCTTAAATTCGTTTCTATAGTACTTATTCACTTGAAAATGTCATTTCTAATTTTAAAAAGTAATTTTAAAATTGGAAATGAAAAATGTCATTTAGAAAACATTTACAATTGTATACGGATCTTATAAATAGTATAAATTTTAATCTTATCTTTAGCTAAAAGTTTTTATAACAAATTATCATCCGTTTTACAATTCTGTAAGTAATATTTTAATTTAAACGAAGATATTGCTTTCAAAGAGCAGTTATTCAAATATTTAAATTAAATAATAATAATAATAATAACTGAAAAAACAATATACGAATTTTTCTTGTATATTAATATATATTTTTAACATATTAATTATTATTTAATTTACATTAACATTGTAAATTATTGCAGAACCAGTTTAAAATATAACTGATCTAGGTATTATAAATACATGTAATTCTGAAATAGGAACACAGAGGCGGGGACAAGAGGTATTCGAGTTAAGGCATCCTAAATATATTAAGTTATATATTAAAAGATAAATTCTAAGAATTAAAAATAAATGTTAACCTGAAAAAAATGGAGAAAAAGAGAAAGTCCGAAAATGAGTGGATACCAATTGCTTGATTTAAACATTGAAAATAATATGTTAAGATTAACAAAGTTAATTGCATTGAATAAATTATGTTTGTTTTAATGAATTCACCAAAAGTAGAGACCATGAAGTTTATATTTAAATTAGGTATGTCTTATCTTATCTGTTACTGGCGCTTCTTATATACAGAAGATTATTGTGTCCTACGCTTATCTATGTGCTAAAAAGGTAGATTAAATTCAAAGAAAATTTCTTTGAATACCTTTATAAATTGAAAATATAAAGTAACAATCATTCTAACCAAAAAAACAGTTCATTAACTGTCTTGTCTTTAATATTAAGAACACATATTATATGGCTAAGAATTATATTAGAAATACATGATAATTGTCTAAGCAAGAGAACTACAGATTCTTCCTTTCCCTGTGTGTCAGTGACTGGATCAGTACGACACAAGGCATGTGTCCCACTGTAATTCCAGAGAGGCTAGTTTGAAAGGTTCACTGTAAGCCCATAGAGGCTAGTTGCCAATGAGTTACTGTAATTCCATAGAGGCTAGTTGCCAATGAGTTACTGTAAGTCAATATAGGCTAGTTGGGAAGGTACTACTGTATACCAGAGGGAGCTAGATTCCAAAGTGCTAATGGGGCTAGTTGCCAAGGTGCTACTGTAAGCCCAGAGAAGCTAGTTCCCAAGGTGCTACTGTAAGCCCAGAGAAGCTAGTTTCCAAGGTGCTACTGTAAGCCCAGATATGCTATTTCCTAAAGTACTATTGTAAGCCCCGAGAAGCTAGTTGCCAAAGTGCTACCATTAGCACAAAAAGGCTAGTTGCCAAGATTCAATACCCCATAAACCTCTATATATTACAACTAAATTGATGTGGTGTCAGAAGTAAAGTAACCGAACTATCCAGATTGGTACAAGAGCAGTTGGTGGACTTTCCTCTTTTACAATTATTCTGCTGAAAAGAACTCATTTCAAATAACAGATTATTCTGTATATCGCTGTGTGTGCAACAACTGCTGAGGTCTGGTCACTTATTTGAAAAACAACCTAATGGCTTAACTTGTACAGAGAGAAATACTTGAATTCATAAATATGCTGCCACTAAGCTTAACTTAAGCTGGTAACAGTTTTACCAACTCGAATATATACAATACGTAGAGAAACACATTGTGCCCTCCTATATATAGCACAACGATGTTAAATAGCTACATAATTGCAGGGGATTTTAATGCCATCACAAAATTGATGGGTTTTTCCGATAAGTACGCGCTCGTGCGTTAATTCAAGCATGTCGAACTCTCGACCAACTTAATAAGGCTACAGGACAATAATATTGTCAGACCACTATTGCATTCCGACAATAGCGCCAATATCTAACCATATTCCCTGATGAGCTAGAGACAAAGACGGGAATGTGATTATTGCTGGAAGTTGGCATCTACCATAAACCAATACTCATAACGACATATTGAGCTGGTTTAGGAAAGCTTTGCTAGACAACATTGGTTGTTTGGCAAAGCCGACTGGAGAAAATTCCGTGAAGGGATTGAAAGCACAATCACGAGTTCACTTATAAATCCAGAGAACACCAAACCAATTGAAAACGTCCACTGTCTTTACCGAAATATTCACTATGACAGAATTAACAACGCTAATCAGTACGTGCAAGACCGCCAAGGCACCAGAACAGGACAAATTAAATAACGAGATCATAAAAAACCTTGGCATGATAGCAGTGTCCTGACTATTGAATATCATAAACAGGACTTGGGCCACGAGTTTCATGTCTGGAGCTTTGCTGAGTGCAAACATTGTCTCAATTCCAAAAGACGGGAAACATCGATATCTCCCAAGCAGCTACCGTCCGATCTTCCAGACATCATGTTACATAATGTAGCTGATAGAATGGTTAACGCCAGATTCTACTGGTATTTGGAGAGTACGCGAAGTCTGAAAATCTATCGGGCGGCTTTCCAGGAGGGAAAGCAGCCGATTGATCAAGTGCTCCGTCTTCACCAGTTAAAAACAGGCGGGGTAAAGAAACAAATGCATACTGTGGCAGTGTTCTTTGACCTCCGAAAGGCTTACGATAATGTCTCAAGGTCCGGTCTGTTGTTGAAACTACAAGCCCTAAGTGAAACTGCGAATATTTGTAGTCAAAGTGGATCAAAAGATACAAATGCACAATTTCGTAGAAGACCTGCACTCCTAAGCAACCGACAAGATAAACCTGGTTAAGAAACTAGCATACACAAACTAACGCGATGAAGCTAGCACGCTAATGGCTCTTTTTCTGCGCTATGTAAGGTCGGTAGTGGATTACAGTATGCACGTCCAAGCCTTTGTCAAACGGCATTGGAAAAACTGGGTCGCATCCAGAACCAGGCTATAAAATATTTCTGTGGTGCTTTCAGAACTACATACAGTTGCTGTGGAAGTAATTGCAAACTTAAAAGCACTAGAAATATGAAGGACAAGGCACTGCAGAAAAGTTTCGAAGCCTATACACCAGAGAACCCTGCTACCAATCGCAGAATAACTGTTGCGGACGTGGGAGATTGAAGTGGTCTTCATTTATACATCAAATAACGGACCGTACAACCACTACACAAAAGAAGCAAACTATAAGCGTCCCATTTAAACGGCCGTATGCGGAGGCTACCCATCCTAAAATATCCGGCAGTGATAAAACGTGGCGCTGAATATGTACAAAAAGTGGCTGCCATTGAGACAATTGAAGTTTTCGCGGGAACCCATGTGAATTGTTCACGGATGGAGCTGCCAGCTTGAGAGCAGGAACAGCAGGATATGGTGCGCTCATCCTATACCTATTAGGCGGGCCACAAAACGAGGACATTTTGGGACCCTGTGGGACTATGGCATCGAATTACGATGCGGAACCTGAAGATATACACAGGGCCCTGGAAAGTGTGCACCAAACACTGCAGGGATCGGATGTCGTAGGTTTTCTTACGGTAGTGATTTGTGACTCGAGATCAGCTCTAGTGGTCTTGAAAAGTGAAAGTGTAGCACCCACAAGGTTGATGACATCTTTGATGACGTGGGTAAGCTCGTCAGTCTCTCGTGTAAGGTGACAGTGCAGTGGATCCCGAGCCACGTGAATGTTGACGGCAATGAGAATGCAAACTTCCTGGAAAAAACCGGGGTGGCCCAGGCGCAACCAGACATCCCAGTCACTTAACTCGGGGCAAAGACCTGGCTAATGGACCACTTCAGGAAGAAGTGGTACCAGGGGTGGGCTAACAATATGACAGCTCTTCGCTAATATGCCTAGTCATTGTTGATCAGACAGTGGTGTAGTGTGAGTCGCAAACACCACAGTTTAGTGACTCAAATCTGAACAGAGCACTGCCCAACTAACTCATATTTCAACAGGCTAGACCATATCAAGGGCTCGAACTGCCGTCAATGCAGCCTAATCTCTGAAACAGTACTACACCTGTTAACTTCTTGTTCCGTGCTAGACATAGGTAAGGGAGGTTAGGAAATAAAAAGTGTCACACGTGAAGATAGTGTTGTATGGCACTGCTCAGCAGATGATGCAGTTTGCCCATGTATTAGCCAAGGCTTTAAGACACTAAGTCTCAGGCCAAAAGAATATGTAGATGAAGAAGAAGCTAAACAATAAACATTTGTAGTAGACAACGCTTGGGATAAACAGTACCTTAACATGAAAGTCACTTGAACAAAGTCATATCATTCTTTTTGGGTAAAAAGGGGCATAGGAACTTCAAATGACTGTGGCTGGTGGGAGGGGGTGGGAGAATGTAATCCGCTCTGAAAAAGGCGACTATTTTTTGTCTCTGTTGAACACGGTTTAGTTTATGCCCAAAAATATTATGTGAATATTTCATTCCATTTATAGACAAGAACATTTATAAAATATCAATTTAGTGGAAACATCATAAAAACATCTTTTTTAAAGCGTTTTCTTAATTATGTGTCCTGAAATTGATCAATTCCAAACTTGTTCTCAGATTTATTTTTTTAATTGTGTGACTTCTGATTATATATGAATTAATATCATTCAAGTGTAACAACTTTATTCTCATGGAACCCTCATAGCCGTGGCCTGTAAAAATGCATCACTTGCAAACAGACCGGCATGGTCTGTGGACGCATTAATCTTCTGTTTAGAAGGAGCTTCTGTATAGATAAGACAAGCCAAACATTTTCTTTTAAAGTAAGATCGTTGATAAAAAGGAATACAAAATTACCGTTTCATAGAAATGATCCAATTCCCCTGAATTTTAGAAAAGAAAAGATAATTTGTTTCAAAATTCATATAATAATAAAAAGCAAACATTTGCATTTTTATCCACATTACTTAAATTTAAAAGACAATAAATTGTCTCTAAGTTTTCTAAAGAGGAAAAAAACGTCGCATTTGTTTTAGAAGAGATTTCGAGCAGTTTTTTAAGGCTGAATTTAAGCACTTTAAAGAGAAATGTATTACACATACATTCTTTTAACAATATAGGTGATGTTAAATGAAATATGTTAATGTATGAAAATTTAAGACATTTTTAATTCAAATGTAAACTAAAAGCAAACAAAAAATTCTTAAGTATTTTCAATCTATCTTATGCAATAAATATTTTATAATCTACTGTACTATTAAAACCTAGTTGTCACAAATTATGCCTAAAGTTTTATAATTTTATCTGAAACAAAAAATAATTTTCTTAAATCAGTTTAATAGATATTTTACAAAAAAAATTTCTTAATTTATTTAATTGCTTCTATACTAAACACAAGAAATCGTATGCATTAAATGTATGCCATATGTATAAAAATAAAAAAAGGCAAATGATAAACTATTCGTTTTAAAATTATATATAAAGTTATCCTCTCCTTTATATCAAGACTTGTGTTTGGTTTATTGTTCAAACATATCATATGCTTTATACAAAATAGATGAATGTTGTTAAATTTAAACTTGCTTTTCATAGAAGTATAAAATATTTACTTACAGAGATCCACAAGTTTCTATGTAAATATCAAAGAAGTAGACGAAAATGAGAAGTAGTTATTAATCATTATTCCACTCAAGTTCCAGAACATTACAAATATATTTTAGACAAAACTACATATGTTTCAAATATTTAAACATAAAGTTCAAACGGAAAAACTGAATAGATACGGAAAGTGCACTCAATCTTAATTTTTTTCTTTCTTTGTATAATGAGGTATTTTTGTTAAGTGGGTTAAAACGAATAAATAGAAACTACTAAAAGAAATAACTTTCCGTGTTTTGCATCAATATGGATTTTTAAAAAAAAAGATTGGTTTAGGGGCTCATACATATAACGACAATTTAAAAGAAAAATATACATTTAGTTTATAATTAAAATATTATCTTTTAAATGCATAAAATACAAATAATTATGTTTTATGGTATTACGTAAATTCATTAATAACTCAAAGAATATTGTGAAAGAAAATGCGTCATTTAAAGAAATGCTGATATATTATTAAATTTTTATGCTCAATGGCTATTTTCTTAATGCCAATATTTTAACAAGAAAAATAAAACATATTTTCTCTTAGTTGATTTAGTTTTTGTTCTTTTCCCAACTGTCTCACTTTGTTGACCTTTTAAAGCAACATTAGTAGAGTTCACCTACCACTATTTTTCTTTCTTGTATTTAATTTATAGAGCTAATAAGTATTATACGAAACAGAGACGCATCCATTTCTAATATGCATTGCTTATTTAAAAGCATCTACACAGAAAAAAGTGACAAGACATGTGGCATTACAAATTAAAATGTGTCTTATTATAAATAACCTAGAGCTATCACTCTGTTATTTCTAATTATGTCATTTCATAATGGACACGATACACTTTCATTTTTATTATCGAATCTTTTTAAGGTTAGAAATAAAAGGTGGTAATATATTTGCAGAGATTAACGTGTGGGAAATGAAATTTAAGGTCAATTGAAGGAAATTGTAATTATTATATTTCTTTTAGTTTTAAAAATACGTTAAGAAATTCCAATATTTTAATTCGTTTAAGCTTATCTGATCATCCATATATTTTATTTAAAATTAGTTAAATAAATTTAGGTAAGGTGAAGTAGAAAAATAATGTAATTGAAACACGACATTAAAAAGCCTAAATCATAAAAAATCAGTTAAATATGTACCACTCACTTGAAATTTCTTTTGAATTGACTTTTCTGTTTGAAAAAATTAAAAGGGAACTATTTTATTTTACAATCTTAATTTATTTTGTTTTCTAATCAGCTAGACAACTGCCATTTTTATACTTTTAACTTAAAGATTTTTTTAAAAATTTAATATACGACAAAAAAAATTTCTTGATTGAATAAGGTATAAATAATTTTACTTAGCTAAGTATTCTTTTTTAAAGAAATAAATAAATTTTTTGTGAAATAAAATAATCGTCTATTAAAGTTTCCCCTATATGCAATGAAAGGAAAATTGTGTTTATAAGTTCATTATGAGTGTTTATACAGAGTAAACAATTTCTATCAGTGTTGTTTTTCCTCTGAACTCATAATACGAGGGTCAGAGGTTTTTTGGGCGCACATGCAACGACAGTAACTTAGGAGATTTTTTCAAATATTTTTATCGTGTTCCTCGTCTATCAGAGCTTAGGCAAACACCTTCTCAAGGTAATCGCTTCTAATTCTGACACACTACTCAGCTCGATTTTTCCAAGATCCCTGAACGAGGAGCAGAAGGCCGGTTGTGCACCTTGGTGTGTTATTTTATCTTATCTGTTACAGACGCACATTCTATATAGAAGATCCATGCGTCCTTCACTTATCTGTGGTTTGTGTCTTGTCCTGCAATCTACTTAGAATTTTAACTGTTTATAAAGTGTTGGTTTTACTGGTTTCTTTATGCAAACATTTTGACTACCAAATTCGGGACGTGAAGAACAATAATGTGTTAATATATATATTTTTGTTTTGCAAACGAAATAAGAAAGGTGTTTTAATTATTATCTGCATCCGAGGAATGTATTGTTTTATTTTTCTGTTTTATATCTCAATTAGAATTAAATTCTTTATGTATAATTACTACTTTACTCTTGCTTCTTCTATCCTCTAATTTATCAAAGTTAAATGATTTAAGTAATGGTGTTATTCTTGTCAGTTTTGAATATTCTAATTTTTAACGGTTGACACTTTTATGGGCAGAAGGACATAAAAGAGTTAGTTTCCCATTTGAGAAGTTTAGTAATATTTTATCTTTTTGATTATTATTGTCGAAGCCTTTTGACAGAGAATCTGTTCAACCGATTAATTGTGTTTCACATGATCTGTTTTTTTCTAAAGCAAAGTTGATGTGGGCATAGGACATTATATTTGTGTAAGTGGGTTAACTATTCTTCTTTATATTATGTGTTCTAGCAATTGACAGGTGATGCTAGTACGTTATACAGGTTTGTAATTAACATGGTATGATTTATCACCTTTCTTCAAGAGGGGAGTTATGCTAGCTAATTTCCAATCATGGGACACTTTACAAAGATTTATAGAGGCTTAAAAAAGAACTACAATGTTTGGGGACAGTTCATTGCTTAGTATTTTATTAACCTTGCAGGCAAATCGTCTGGCCCAGTAGCTTTGTTTATTTTTAAGTTTTTAGGAGCGTATGTGCACGGTTCTCATACACAGTTATTACCTACTTCTTCTATGTTACATAAATTTATTGAAGCTTCCTTGTCAATTGAGGTACAAAATGATGATGCAAAATATGTGTTCAGGATGTTGGCTTGGATTTCATTATCATTATAGGTTTTATTATTTGGGTCTTTTAGTTTGACCATTCCAGTATGTTATATGTTTTGGTTTAATAAAGGTCTATGCGTATATATTATTATATTTAGAAAAGTCATTTTTGAGGTTTCGACTAAGCTTTTTTGTCAAGTGTTTAATCTTGTGCTGACTTCCTGAAGCATTTTAAGAATGAGAAGGCCCCCTCATTCAAGCTCCTGACCCCTAATGTTAAAGAATGGTCCTTCAACTTGGATCCAGAAACGAAGAAAATGTCCATGGTATGAAAAAAAGGAGAGTCTGTCCCATTAAAAGCCAAGAGGATCCAGGTCGAGAAAGAAGACCATGTTTGCTACATTCTTAAGCCGAAAATGTGTTGCTGCTGCTGCTCCTCTGGAGCGAAATGAGACTATAAATGGATCCTGGTATAGTAGCAAGTGCCTCTCAGAAGTCTTCCAAGAAATGAGACGATTGAACCTACGTGTGCCCTTCAAAAGGCAGTGGTTCCACGATGACATAGCCCTGGCACATAAGGCGAATGTTAAGCTCCAGAACATGGATGAAACACCTTGACCCCAGGACTCTACTCCCCCGACCTGGCAACCTGTGACTATTAGGAATTTTCCGAATCTATAGGATCACTTGAGAGGCCCCCACTTCAAAACAAGGAGTCAGCTTGTTGCTGCTGTCTTGGAAGACTTGACGTGAAAACATGAAAAGCAAATATTTTCAGACCTGTCTTGACACCTGGGTAAAACGAGCTGAGAAGCGGGTCAGAATTGGTTGCGATTATTTTGAGAATGTGTCTGCATAGGATATAATAGACGAGGAACACGATACAAATTATTGAAAAAATACCCTTAGTTACCATAATTGCAAGTGCGCTTACAAACCTGTTTACAAACAGTCACATAATAAAAATAGAAATCATTGTTAGCTTTTAAAATATTATAAGAGAACATAAAAATAATGTCCGATACAGCATTAAGTTGGCAAGACATTTTAATAAAAAAAACAGTTTTACTCTTCTTTTAAATATTTAGTAAAAAGCTGCAAATTTTAGTTTCTCAATTTGATCGTTAATAATGGAATTTTTCTGAAATAGTCATTTCTTATATGTAGAAAGTATTTTAGACTAAAATGTAATATATGTTTACTTACCTCTTAACTTTTTTTCTCTTTTCTAAAGAATATATTTTAAAGTAAGTGTTTTATTAATTTTTATTAAATAAAAAAAAAGACTCAATTTAACTTAAACTTTAAAAATTCAATTGTTTTTTTAGAGCAAACAAAGTCATTGAAAAAAGAAGGGTTTTGCTGTGATGTATGACAATAATATATAATAAATGTTAAAACTAATTGTGAATTTTATTTTTTTTTCAAAACATTTTAAATGACGCTTAATTTCGTTTCTATAGTATTTATTCACTTGAAAGTGTCATTTCTAATTTTAAAAATTTATTTAAAAATTGGCTATGACAAACATTATTTAGAAAACATTAACAATTGTATATGGATCTTATAAATAATATAATTGTTAATCTTATTTTTAGCTAAAAATTTTATATAAAATTACATTTCTTTTTACATTTCTTGTAACTCATATCAAATATTTTAATTTAAACGAAAATATTGCTTTCAAAGTGCAGTTATTCACATATTAAATAATAATAATAATAGTAATAATAATAATAATAATATAAAACAATATAAGAATTGTTTCTTGTTTAGAAATATATGTTTTAACAAATTTGTAATTATTAAATTTACATTCACATTGTGATTTATTGCAGAACCAAGTTGAAAATTTAACTGACCTAGGCATTATTAATACATTCAATTCTGAAATAGGAACACAGAGGCGGGGACAAGAGGTATTCGAGTTAAGGCATCCTAAATATATTAAGTTATATATTAAAAATTAATTTATAAGATTTTTTTTTAAATGTTAACCCGAAAAGAAGCCGAGAAGTGAAGTAAAACATAAATTCGGAAAATGAGTAAATGCCAAATGCTTGATTTAAACTTTGAAAATAATATGTTAAGATTAACAAAGACGATGGCATTGAATAAATTCTGTGTGTTTTAGTGAATTCACCGACAATAGAGTCAATGCAGTTTATAATTAAATTTGGTATGTCTTATCTTATCTGTTACTGACGCTCCTTCTATACAGTGATTATTGAGTACTACGCTTATCTATGTTCCAAAAATATAGATTAAATTAAAAGAATTTTTTTTTAATACCTTTATAAATAGAAAATATAAAGTAACAATCATTCTAACCAAAAAAAGACTCTATAACTTTCTTGTCTTTTATTTTAAGAACATATATATTATGGCTAAGAATTATGGCAGAAATAACTGATAATTGTCTAAGCAAGAAAACTACAGATCCTCGCATCCCTGTGTGTCGGTGACGGGATCAGTACGACACAAGGCATGTGTGCTACTGTAATCCCAGAGCGGCTAGTTGCCAAGGTGCTACTGTAAGCCCAGAGAAACTAGTTTTTTTTAATGTGCTACCGTACGACCAGAGAGGCAATTTTTGAAAGTACTACTGTAAGCCCAGAGAAGCTAGTAGACAAGTTGCGACTGTAAGTCCAGAAAGGCTAGTTGCCAAGATTCAAATCCCCATAAACCTCATTATATTAAAACTAAACTATGTTGTGTCAGAAGTAAAGTAGCCAAACTATCCAGATGGCTCCACGATCAGTTAGTGGATTTTACTTTTTTGCAATTATTCTGCCAAAAACGAACACAGTGCACATAGCTGGCTATTCATTTTATCGCTGTGTGTGTAACAACTGCAGAAGTATGGTCACTTAAGTGAAAAAACAACCTTACGGCTTAGCTTCTAGAGAGCAAAAAACTTGAAAGCACAAATACGCTGACACTAAGCTTAAATAAAGCTAATACAATTTTACCATCTCGAATATTAAAATACAAAGAGAAACACATTGTGCCTCCTTATATATAGCACAACAATGTTCAATAGCTACATAATTTCAGGGGATTTTAAAGCTCACACACATTTGATGGGCTATTCCGAAAAGAACGCTATTTAACGTTATTTCGAGGAGGTCGAACTCTCAAAACTTTATAAGGCTACAGGAAAAGAAAAGTATCCAAAAAACTATTGCATACTGACATTAACACTCTATCATGCCCAGGTCTAACCTTAGTCTCTGCTGAGCTAGAGGCTAAGACGTAGTTGGGAGTATTGCCGAAATTTACAGCGACCATAAACCAATACTCATAAACGATAGATATTGAGACACGCTTTGTTAGACGACATTGGTGGTTTGGCAAAGCCGACTGGAGAAAATTCAGTGAAGGGATTAAAAGCCAACTCACGTGTTCACTTGAGAATCCAGACGACAGCAACTCAATTGAGAACGTCCCAAATCACCTCTTGAGTGTTTTTTTTTGCTATGGCTAGGCAGACCATTCCGAGGACGTGCAAATACAAATAACAAAAAAACCGGCAGATGTCGTCGTGAACAAAAGAAATCACGGGAAAAGGAAGTTAAATTTAAAATGGTGGCAGCTCGAGCCGCTTATAATAACTTCCTAAGTCGGGGAGGAAACACTAAAGGCAAAGAAGATAGAATGTGCTAGTTCATGCGATAAACTTCACATGACAGATTGCAGAAAGGTATGGCTATTGATAAACACTCTTTCTTGTATGGAGAAAATGAAAACGCCGAGCCCCATGCAAAAGACTACAGGCGTCGTAACCACAGATACAAAGTGTGCCGAAGCATTGAACAGGCATTTTGATAAGATAAGATTGAAGAAGAAAGAGACTAGACAGAGTCGTAGACTCAGGAAACATGCAGAAAAGACCCAAAATGGTGGAAAACGTTGCAACGGGGACCACTACAAGGATCAGCCCTTGTTGCACACAGTTTCTGGTTTTGCTAAATGACATTCCTGGTAAATTGGGTAACAGTGCGGCTTTGTATACTGACGATTTGGTCATCTGTAGCGCCCGTAAGGAAGCCAGCTTACTAACGAAGCTACTACATTGGGACCTTTTGGATATCAGATGTGGCAAATGAAAATTAAAACAGAGAAGATGTTCTATTCCCTCTTATCTCATGGCTGAAACCTCTTATCTTATCTAAACAGACGCTCCATCTATGCAGAAGATAATTGCGTCCACAGACCATGAAAGATGATCTGCTGGAAAGTGATGCATCGTTCACAAGACATGGCTATGAGGGTTTCACGCATTACCCAGCCGCCTAACTAGTGTTAGGTACCCATTCGGAGCTGGGTGACTCAGGGACGCCCTGGGCTCCGGTAACAAATCCTTCCCTTCACATGGATTCAAACCCATGACCATCGGTACGCCAGTCGAAAGCGCTGCAACCCGACCACCACGTCCCAAATCTCAAGCAGGAGATAGTGCTCAAAATAAGCAAGGCATCGCTCAAATGGAACAAGCAACCAGTGTTTCAGGTAGTAAAACTGGATCAAAAGATACAAATGCACAAATCCGTACCAGACCTGAACTCCCAGGCAACCGACAAGATAAACTTGATTAAAAAACTAGCATGCACAATCTGGCATGCTGAAACAAGCACGCTAAGGGCTCTTTTTATGTGCTGTATAGGGTCGGTAGTGGATTACAGTATGCTCGTCCAAGCCTTTGCCAAACGGTATTGGACAAGTTGTTTTGCATCCAGAATCTTGCACTATGATTTATCTGTTGCTCTTTCAGAATTACAGCCAAAGTTGCTGTGGAAGTGATTGCAAACGTAAAACAACTAGAAATACGTAGAAAATGGCACATATAACCACTGTAGATAGGTATCGAAGCCTAGGTACCAGAGAACCCTGCTACTTAATGCAGAATAACTGTTGCGGACATGGGAGGTTGAAGTGATCTTCATTTACGCAAATAACGGAACTTAATAGGACCGTAAACTCACACAAAACAGAAGCAAAACTATAAGCGTCCCATTTTAACGACCCTATGCGAAGGCTACCCACCCCGAAATATCCGGCTTTGATAAAACGCAGCGATGAATATGTACAGAAAATGGCTGCCATTGAGACAATTGAAGGTTTCGAGGGAACCCCAGTGATGGGTTCACGGATGGTTCTACCAGCTTGAGATAAAGAACTGAAAGATATGGTGCGCTCATCCTATACCCAATAGGTAGGCCACAAAAACATGAAATTTCGGGACCCTGTTGGACTATGGCATCGAATTACGATGCATAGCTTGAAGCTATACACATGGCCCTGGAAAGTGTGCACCAAACACTGCAGGGATCGGATCTGGTAGCTTTTCAAACGGTCGTGTTTTGTGACTCGAGATCAGCTGTAGAGGTATTGAAAATAGAGAAGTGTAGCATACACTTGGTTGACGACATCTTTGATGACGTGGGTTAGCTCGAATGTCTCTGTGGTAAGGTGACAATACCGTGGATCACAAGCCACATGAATATTGACGGCAATGAGAAAGCAGATTTCCTGGCAAAATCCGAGTTGGCCCAGCCCCAACCAGATGTCCCAGTCACTTATCACGGGGCAAAGACCTGGCTAAAGAACCACTTCAGGAATAAGTGGTACCAAGATAGGGCTGACGATACTTCTGCCAGGGGAATATTCGCTAATATGCCCAGGCAATGTCGATCACACCAGTTGTGGAGTTTGAGTCGCAAACACCAGAGTTTAGTGACTCAAATGTGAACAGAGCACTGCCCAACTAACTCATATTGCAACAAGCTAGACCATATCAAGGAATCAAACTGCCGTCATTGAAACCTAGCCTCTGAAACAGCTCTATACCTGTTAACTTCATGTCCCGCACTAGACATAATTTTAGGGAGATTAGGGAGGCAAAAGTGTCCCTCGTGAAGACAGTGTCGTATGGCAATGCTCAGCAGATAAAGATGGTTTCCCAGGTATTAGCCAAGGCCTTAATAAATTAACTCTCAGACCAAAATATTATGCAGAATAAGAAGAAGCTCAACAACAAAAATGTGTTGTAGACACCGTTTGGAATAAGCAGGACCCTAACATGAACATCACTTGAACAAAGTCATATCATTATTTTTGGATCACAAAAGGGCAAATGAACATCAATTGACTGTGGCTGGAAGTAGGGGGGTGGGAGTATGTAACCCTCTCTGAAAAAAGGCGCCCATTTTTTTGTCTCTCTTGAACACAGTTAAGTTTTCGCCCAAAATATATTATGTGAATATCACATTACATCAAGAGGCAAGAACAATTTAAAAATCAATTTAGTGGAAGAATCATAAAAAACATCACTTTTTGTTACTGTACTGAAGTTGATCAAATTTAAACTGTTGCTCAGACTTCTCTTTTTAATTGTGTTACTTTTGATTATACGTGAATTACTATCATTCAAGTGTAACAACTTTATTTTCATATTATAATTTTGTTTTAGTTTTAAAATAGCAATTATATCTTAATATGTATTATAACGAAAATATATTTAAAGTTGAAATAAATAATCACAAATATACATATTTCATGTAACGAAATAAACTGTAGGCTTATCTGACGTTAAATTACAAACAATTAAAATTTAAAAAAAATCGTTTTTTATAAAACTAAGATGGTTTATAAAAAGGAATATACAATTACCGTTCCAGGTAAATCATGCAAAATCCCTGTATTTTAGAAAAGACAATATAATTTGTTTTAAAAGTAAATTAATAATAAGAAGCAAATATTTGCATTTTTATCTACATTAATTTAACTTAAAAGACAATAACTTGTCACTCAGTTTTCGAAAGAGGAAACAAACTTCAATTTTTAAAAATAGATATCGTGCGGGTTTTTTTAAAGATTGTCAAAAAATACACCAAAAAATGGTGCTTACGTGTGATGCTTGATCAAATTCTCGCGAGAATTTGTTCGGTATGGACCAACCTTAAGGTATAATTTAAGCACTTTAAGGATAAATGTATTACACATGTATTCCTTTAACAATATTGGTGAAGTTAAAAAAAATATGTTAATTTAAGAAATTTTTAGCCAATTTATCTTATTTAATAAATAATTTATAAACTTCTGTTCTATTAAAACTAGTTGACACAAATTATACGTAAAGTTTTCTAATTTTAGCAGAAAAGAAATATAATTTTCTTAAATCAGCTATTTAGTTATTTTAATAAAACAAATTTTTAACTTATTTAATTGCTTCTATACTAAATACAAGGAATTGTATGCATTAAATGTATGCCCTATGTATAAAACATAAACAAGTCAAAAGATAAACTATTTTTTTTGGTAAAATTATATATAAAGTTATGTATTCCATTATATTTCTACTTACCCATAGTTTTCTTTTCAAACATATATTATATGCATTATACAATATAGATGAATATTTTTAAATATAAAATTGCTTTTCAAAGAAGTATAAAATATTCACTTACAGAGATCCTGAAGTTCCTATGTAAATATCAAAGAAGTAGACGCAAATGAGAAAGAGTTATTATTAATTATTCCACTCAAGTTCCAGAACATTACAAAAATGATTTTGACAAAACTACATACGTATAAAATTTTAAAACATAAAGTTCAAACGGAAAAACTGAATAGATATGGAAAGTGCACTCAATCTTAATTGTTTCTTTCTTTGTATACTGGGTTATTTTGTTTAAATGGGTTAAAACGAATAAAAAGAACGAGGAAAGGAAAGAACATTTCCGTATTCAGCATCGTTGTGGATTTTAAAAAAAAAGAGTTGTGTAGGGGCTCATACATATAAAGACATTAAAAAATATATAATTATTGTTTATAATTAAAATAATATCTTTTAAAAGCATGAAATACTAATAGTAATGTTTTTGTTATCATATAAATTCATTACTAACTCATAGAATATGGTCGAAGTAAATGCGTCATTTAAAGAAATGCTTATATATTATTAAATTTCTATGCTCAATGGCTATTTTCTGATATTTTCTTAATCGTAATATTTTAACAAGAAAAATAAAATATATTTTCCCTTAGTTGATTTAGTTTTTGTTCCTTGCCCAATTGTCTTAATTTGTTAAAATTTTAAAGCAACTTTAGTATAGTTCACCTACTGCTATTTTTCTTTCTTGCCTTTAATTTATAGAGCTAAGAAATATTATACGTAACAGAGACTTATCCATTTCTAATATGCATGGCTTATTTAAAAGCTTCTACGCAGAAAAAAGTGACAAGACATGTGGCATTAAAAATTAAAATGTTTCTTATTATAAATAGCATAAAGCTATCACTCTGTTATTTCTAATTATGTCATTTCATAATGGACACGATACACTTTCATTTTTATTCTTGAATATTTTTAAGGTTAGAAATACAAGGTGGTAATATATTTGAAGGTGTTAATATGTCGGATATTGGATTTAAGGTCAATTTAAAGAAATTATAATTATTATATTTCTTTTAGTTTTAAAATACGTTAAGAAAATCAAAAATTGTAATTCTTTCAAGCTTATATGACCATCAAGATATTTGTATTTAAAATTAGTTAAATAACTTTAGGTAAGGCAAAGTAGAAAAATTTAAAAAAACCCGTAAAAACACAGTTTTTGACTATAAATCCCTTATAAATGAGACTGAAGCGCGACAAACATTTACAGACGGAAACCGACTGATCTCAACTGGCTTTAAAACTGGCGGAAAGGGAAGGGGGTGTGGACATCGATGGCTGGCGTTAACTCAACTGGCACGTGGAAGACGAACAATAACAAACAGTGAAATTGAATTACATATGTTACATAGACATAAACTAAAAATGCATTAATTTAATTACGACACATTCGATCGATCTGAAATTTAGATACAATGCATTTTTAGGTGACACATGTCTATGTGCAAAATTTTAACTTCATCGCATCACGGGAAGTGTGCCATTTTTTACTTTTGTTTTTTTGCTCATCCGCCTGCCCGACGACTAACGACAGACAGAGAGAGAAACAGAGAGACAAGATTTTGATGTCAATATAATGAGTTTTAATAATGTAATTAAAACATGGAATTAAAAAGCCTAAATCATAACAAAATCAGTTAAATATGTACCACTCACTTGAATTTTCTCTGGAATTGACTTTTCTGTTTGGAAAAATTAAAAGGGCATAATTGTATATTACAATCATAATTTATATTGTTTACTCGTAAGCTATATAACTGCTCATTTGATACTTTTAAACTAATTTTTTTTAAATGTATTTTACGAAAAAAAGTAATTTCTTGATTAAATAAGGTATTAATAATTTTACTTTTAAGCTAAGTATATTTTTTTAATAAAGAAATTATTTTTTGTGAATTAAAATAATTATTGTAGGGCTGCGGAAATTAACGATTAATTTCTTTATTAATCGTTAAAAAATGCTAACGATTAAATTATTTTTTAACGATTAATCGACCCATCACTTAAAAATTATTGGAAATCAAAAAGTAAAAAAAAATAAAACGGTAAAGTAGCAGCCGATAAATAATAACAAATTTCCTGACGATTAAACGATCACTTTTGTTTTAAACTATTGACTGACGGGAATGTTCAAAAGTTGATAAAGTTTATTGTATCCATTCTGAGAAATCGTTTGCCTACCATGGCTCTAACACTCGTCTACTTTTCAAACCAAATGAAAAGCGCATAAAGCTAATGGCAGTAATGGAGTCTGACTGAGAGACAGAAAATGACGACAGTTATCTGATGAATTACTGTGTTATATATGGAGATGAAAGTTCCTGAATCTATTAACCCTCTACAATGGTGGAAACTTAATGAACACTGATATCCGATAATGTCATTCCTTGCCAAGACCGTTTTGTGCATACCAGTTACCTGAGTTCCATGTGAATGATTGTTCAGCTTGGCTGGTTATATTGTCAATTAAACCCGCTCATCACTTGAACCTAATAATGTCAACATACTTGTCTTTTTGCGTAGTTGGTTAGAAGATGACATATAAAGGAAACTTTCCAGTGTTATTTGGATTTTCAACAAGAACGTTTAATAAGCGTTACTAATGACATCATACATTTAAATTTTTGTCTTAAATCGAAATTAACGATTAATTAATCGTTAATTTTTCAAACGTTAACGATTAAATTTAAATTAATTGTTAACAGCCCTAAATTATCGATTAACATTTCCCCTTTATGCAATGAAAGGAAACTTGTGTTTAAAAGTTCATTATGAGTGTTTATATAGAGTAAACAATTTCTGTCAGTGTTGTTCTTCGTCTGAACTCATAATACGAAGGTCAGAGGTTTCTGGGCGCACATGTAACGATAGTAACTAAGCAGATTTGTTCAAATATTTTTATCGTGTTCCTCGTCTATCAGAGCCTAGGCGAACACCTTCTCAACGTAATTGCCTCTAATTCTGAGACACTTCTCAGCTCGTTTTGTCCAAGATCCCTGAACGACGAGCAGAATGCTGGTTGTGCTCATTGGTGTGTTATCTTATCAAATCTGTTACATAGATAACATATGTTATATGTCAATATAGAATATGATTGCATTCTTCACTTATCTATGGTTTGTGTCTAGTTATGCATTCTACTTAAAGTTTTACATTTTGATAACGTGTTGGTTTTTCTGGTTTCTTCATGCATCCCTTTTGACGACCGAATTCGTGAAAAGAAGAACGAGAATTTGTATGTGTTTGAATTTGCATACGAACAAAGAAAGATGTTTTAATCATTATGTATATCCAAGGAATGTATTATGTTATCTTTCTGTTATATATCTAAATTAGAATTAATTGCTTCATGTATAATTACTACTTAGTCTTGGTTCTTCTATCCTCTAATGTTTCAAGGTTAAATGATGTAACAAATGTGTTATTCTTGTCAGTTTTTAATATTATACTTTTAACAGTTGAACATTTTCTGGGTAGAAGGACATACAAGAGTTAGTTTCACATTTTATTAATTCATCTGAGTCTCTTTGTACGATGTTGCTATATTGTTCTGATTTAATTATTCTACAGGTTAAAAATTATCAGAAAATAACTTAACATTTGTTCCTATTGAAATAAGTTTGGGTAAATAATGTATATGAATTAAAAAGATCAAGGGACCTAGAAAAGGTGTGTAAATCCTGAATAAACCATTATTGGTCCTGATTTAGATCCATTAATTATAATTATAAAAGTTTGCTCTCTACCCAAAAGGAAATCTTGGATCCAATGATGTTAAGGACATACGATTACATATTAGTTAAGTGTTTTTAAGAAACTAAAATGGTGAACTTTGTCAAATGCTTTTGAGAAGTCTAGTAATATTTTATCTATTTGATTATAGTTGTCGAAGCCTTTTAAGGATGGTTCTGCAACCTGGATCCAGAAACGAGAAAATATATATTGTATGAAAAAATGAGAGCCTGGTACATTAAAGGTCAAGAGGCTTCAGGTAGATAAAGTACCATTTTTGCTATATTATTATAGGTGTTGCTGCTGCTGTTCATCTGAAGCAAAATGGCTCCTGATATCGTGACAAGTGCCTGTCAGAAGTCTTCGATGGAATGGGACTATTGAACCCATATGTGCCCTTTAAAAGACAGTGGTTCCACCATGCAAACGCCAACGGCTCACAAGGCGAAATCGAAGGTCGAGCACATTGAGGAAACATCTTGACCCCTGGACTCTACTCCACTGACATGGCACCCTGTGTCGATTTGGCTATTTCCGAAGCTAAATTGTCCTTTTAGAGGCCCTAACTTCAAAACCAGGAGTAAGCTTGTTGATGCTCTCTTGGGAGACTTGAAAAAAAGAAAAGCAAAGATTTTCAGCACTGTTTACACCTGGGTAAAACGAGCTGAGAATTGGGTCAGAATTTGTTGTGATTATGTTGAGAATGTGTCTACTTAGGATCTGATAGACCAGGAACACGTTACAATACCTGACAAAATCCTCTGAGTTAGCATCATTGCAAGTGTACTTACAAACCTGGTAACAAACAGTCATCCAGTAAAAATATAAATCATTATTTGCTTGTAAAATATTATAAGAGAACATAAAAATAATGTCCGATACAGCATTAGGTTTACAAGACGATTAAATAAAAAACAAATTGACTCTTCTTTAAAATTGTTAGTAAAAATCTGCAATTTTTAGTTTCTCTCTTTGATCGTATAATTATGCAATTTTTCTGTAAAAGTAATTTCTTATAAGTAGAAAGTATTTTAGACTAAAAATGTAATACATGTTCACTTACCTCTAAACTTTTTTTCTCTTTTCTGAAGAATATATTTTAAAGTAAGTGTTTAATTATATATTTTTTTTAATTTAAAAAAAAAGAATAAATTTATCTAAAACTTTAAAAAGACAAAAACATTTAGAAGCAAAAGTCATAGAAAAAAAGAAGGCTTCTGCTATAGTATATGTAGAATATATAATAAATGTTTAAACTAATTGTGAATTTAATTTTTTTTCAATATATTTTATATGACCCTTAAATTCGTTTCTATAAGTACTTATTCACTTGAAAGTGTAATTTTTTTAAAAAATTAAAAATTATTTAAATATTTACACTTACAAATGTCATTTAGAAAACATATACAATTGTATACGGATCTTATACGGATCTTATAAATACTATAATTGGTAATCTTATTTTTAGCTAAAAGGATGTATATTAAATTAGTATTCGTTTTACAATTCTTGTAACTCATATCAAACATTTTAATTTAAACCAATATATTGCTTTCAAAGAGCAGTTATTCAAATATTTTAAATAGTAATAATAATAATAATAATAATAATAATAATAATAATAATGATAATAAAACACAATATAAGAATGTTTTCTTGTTTCGAAATATATTTTATTAACATATGAGTAACTTTTTAAATTTACTTTAAAATTGTGATTTATTGTAGAACCCAGTTGAAAATATACCTGACCTAGGTATTATTAATCCATTCAATTCTGAAATAGGAACACAGAAGCGGGGACTAGAGGTATTCTTCGTTATGGTATGGTATGGTATTCGTCCGTCCTAAAATGAACGATGGCGTTTATTCCTGCTCCTCTGCCCCATCCACTTTCTCCTGACCCTTCTCTCTTCAATCCTAGCTATGGGGGATGCTTCCGCGACTTGAATGCCCTTACGCACTTTTTCCCGCCAGGAAGTGCGCTACTCGGCAATGGTCTCCCACGTGTTATGGTCTATCTGTGTGAGTGACAAGTCTTTCTTGCAGACGTCCTTGAAGCGCAATTAGGGGTGAACTCTTTTCCTCATACCAGTTGCCAGCTCACAGTAAAGCAAGGCGCCTTAGAATGCGCTCCCAGTTCATCCTGTGGACATGACACAACCACTGCAGGCACCTCTCACTCAGGATTGAGTGCATACTGAGCATAAGGCTCCTGCTGAGTACCTCGACATTGGCGATCTTGTCCTATCACTTAATGTGAATAATCCTACCCAAGCATCGTAAGTGGAATCTGTTGAACTGCTTTTTTTTTGCTTGCCGTAGGTCGTCCAGCACTCTCTGCAGAGCAGGCACGCCTGGTACACAGTGATTTTCGCCTTATCTGAGAGTTGCGCATCGTTCCAGACGCTTTGATTCAGACTAGCCGTTAAAGATTCGGGCTTGCCGATTCTGGTTACTATTTCCTTTTCCAGGGAGAGTGTGCTGATGATTTTACTGACAAGTTAGGTGAAATCCTCGACGACATCCAAGGTGTTTCCCTCAATGGAGATTTGCTGGGAGGCATTCAATGCCTTGTCTCATAATGTTGGTCTTTTTTAGGCTAATCGTTAAGCCAAAATTCCTTGCATGCCTCTGAGAACTTATTGACCATCATTTGGAGTCCTATCTCTGTATGTGACGTAAGGGCTGCGTCATCCGCAAAGAGCAACTTTCTGATTAATACAGTTTCCACTTTCCTCTTCGCACAGAGCCGGCTGATGTTGTATTGGTTTCCATCCGTCCTGGTATGAATGTTCACACCCTCGGAGCAGTCCTCAAAAGCATGTCGCAAAAGAATCGAAAAAAATATACCAAAGAGTGTTGGAGCCAGTACGCTGCCTTGTTTGACTTCGCTACACACTTGGAATGGTTCTGAGGTGGCACCGCCGAAGAGCACTCTGCTGTGCATATTGGTGTGGAAGGACTCGATGATGGAGAGAAGCCGCGGCGGACATCCTATTTGTTCTAGTATACTTTGCAGACCCTTGCGGCTGACCAGGTCAAATGCCTTTGTTAAATCTATGAAGGCAACGAAGAGGGGTTTCTGTTGCTCCCGACATTTCCCTTGTAGATGACGGAGTGATAAAAGCATGTCCATGGTTGCTCGGCAAGCCCGAAAACCACATTATGATTCTGGGTAGACATTTTGTGCCAGAAATTGCAGGCGTGCAAGGACCAGTCTCGAAAATGTCTTTCCCGCAATACTCAGTATGGAGATGCCACGTATTTTTTCGCTGCGATCACCATTTTTTTTGTAAAGAGCGTGACAATTTTGGCGTTGCGCATATCCTGTGTGATGTGACAGCGTTCCACCAATCGCATATGAGTTCGTGCAGAGGCTTCAGTAGTTCTGGCTTGCCATACTTAAGGACTTCTGCAGGAATGCCCTCGTAACCTAGAGCCTTCCCATTGCTCAGATGATCGATGGTCTTACTAAGCTCCTCAAATGACGGTGGAGCATCAATCTTATCTATGCAGTTCTCACAATATGTGTGTAACAAACACATTCTTTGAATGCAAGAACATCCACAACGTGTGATGGAGACACCCCTGCTCCAAGCACTTGCACCAGCTTGATCTCGTAACCAGGCACTCTGACCTGGCCAGTGTGCTGAAAGCACGCATTTACCACAGTGCCGACTGTGACACAGGCCACTCTCTGGTCGTAATTATAATTAAATTAATATCAAAGAAATTGTGTCACTCTAAGAGCAAGTGTAAAACTCGCATTAACAGGTACAAAATCAATTGCTATGAGATCAGGGAACAGCTTAACACCAAGATTGAGACAGCTCTTAAGGAAAATACAACGCAGAAAGCTATCCCCAATCCTCATAATGCTATAGTGGCTGCGACAGAACGAATCGATGCGACAAGGCTCCATCTTCGAGACAGTACATACAACACCTCTCTTGCCGTACTCGGCAGGAAGGAAAGAACAAATGCGGATTGGTTGGAGGCCCACTGGGTTACATTGAAGCAAGTGACGGAGACAAAGAGAAAGGCAGTATTGGCCTAAAAAGCTGCCTCAGCACCTGATACACAGCAATGTCTCAGAAGTGCCAAGAACAAAGCCCGGAAGACTGCACATTTTATTATTGGGTGGATATGTAAAAGCATTCAATCTGCTTCCGATCAAGGTGATATAAAAAATGTACGAAGGCATGAAAAAGGCCACTGGATCCACAATATCAAAGTCAGCTTCAATTACTGCATTCGAGTTAAGGCATCCTATATGTCCTATATATATTAATTATATATTTATCGTTAATTTCTAAGATTAAAAAAAAATGTTAACCCGAAAAGAAGTCGAGAAGTAGAGGAAAATATAAAGTCGGTAAAATGAGTGGATACCAAATGCTTGATTTAAACATTATATAAAAATATTATGTTACGATTAACAAAGATGATGGCCTGGAATAAATTGTGTGTTTTAGTGAATTCAATGACAATAGAGTCCATGCAATTTATATATAAATTTGGTATACCTTATCTTATCTATTACTGACGTTACTTCTATACAGAAGATTATTGCGTCCTACGCTTAACTATGTGCTAAAAACTTAGATTACATTCAAAGAGAATTGCTTTAGAAACCTTTATAAATTGAAAATATAAAGTAACATCATTCTAACCATAAAAGGCTTTATAACTTTCTTGTCTTTAATTTTAAGATCATACATATTATGGCTAAGAATTATGGCAGAAATAACTGATAATTGTCTAATCAAGAAAACTACAGATCTTCGCGTCCCTGTGTGTCGGTGACGGGATCAGTACGACACAAGGCATGTGTGCTACTGTAATCCCAGAGAGGATAGTTTTCTAGGTGCTACTGTAATCCCAGAGAGGCTAGTTTTCTAGGTGCTACTGTAAGCCAAGAGAGGCTAGTTGCCAAGGTACTACTGTAAGCCTAGAGAAGCAAGCTTCCAAAGGGCTACTGTAAGCCCAGAAAAGCTAGTTTTCAAGATTCAACTCCCCATAAAACTCTCTATATTACAACTAAACTGCTTTGGTGTCAGAAGTAAAGTAGCCGAACTATCTAGATTGCTCCACGAGCAACTGGTGGACTTTGCTCTTTTGCAATTATTATGCCGAAAAAAAACTCATTACACAAAAGGGTCTATTCAGTATATCGCTGTGTGTGAAACAACTGCAGAAGTCTGGTCACATAAGTGAAAAACAAGCTCACGGCTTAGCTTATAGAGAGCAAACTACTTGAATGCACACATACGCTGACACTAAGCTTAACTAAAGCTTTGAAACATTTTACCATCTCAAATATATACAGTACACAGAAAAACACATTGTGCCTCCCTATATATAGCACAACGAAGTTCAATAGCTACATAATTGCTCACACACAATTGATTTGGTATTCCGATAACAACGCTCTCGGGCATTATTTCGAGGTCATCGAAATTTCGACCAACTTAAAAAGGCTACATGACAAGAATAGTGTCCAAACACTATTGCATATACCGACAACAGCACTCGTTCACGCCCAGATCTTACCCTAGTCACTGATGAGCTTAGTGGCATCGACGTGATTGAGAGTATTACCGGAAGTTGGCAGCGACCATAAACCAATACTCATAACGATAAATATTGAGTTGGTGAAGACACGCTTTGCTAGACGACATTGGTTGTTTGGCTAAGCCGACTGGCAATAATCCGTGAAGGGATTGAAAGCACACTAACAGGTTCACTTGAAAGCAAAGGTAGACGATCATGGAGAGGCAGATATAATCATAACTCCAGATACAGAGATTATGATCAGCCATGGAGAAGGAATGACTACCAAGATGTAGACGATAGACGAAAGATGAAACAAGAAGAAACAAAATATAGTGCCACTGTATGGTCAAAGCTGAAATTCTACACAGTGTATATCAATAATAGGAAATATATGTGTCTTCGTGATTCAGGATGCACAACGATTGTGGTACACAGCAGGATGGTAGAAGAGAAAGAATATGATGATCAAAAAGACACACTTATAATGGCTGATGGCACAAAGAGAGATTGTCCAACTGCTACTCTTACCATCAACTCACCCTGGTTTCAAGGTAAAGTTAAAGCGAGAGTTTTGAAATGTGCTATTTGTGATCTCATCATTGGAAATATTGAATGTGTTGTTTAAAATTCTGACGAAGCTTGGTTTGACAAAAACTATCAATTATGTGCCACTGTAAAAACAAGAGCCACCACAAAAAGAAAAGATAACATAGACATTGAAGTTGATGAGAAACTAGAAATAGTAAGCCAACTAATGTCAAAACAAGAATTCAAAAAACTACAAGAAGAAGATAAAACAATAATGGAAATAAAAAATGAAACTCGTCAAAGACAATGAAACAGGCCACAACAAAAATTATAAGCTAGATAGAGGCATATTGATAAACATTGCACGAGCAAATACATGTAAGAGAGTGTTTCTTCCCAAAAAGTTGCAAGAAACCATTATAAAAATGGTACATGACAGTCCTTTAGGTGTACACATGGGTGCCAAGAAAACAATTGCTAACATAGCAGAAAACTTTAACTGGCCTAAAATGGCTAAACATATAAAAGAATTAGGTCTGTTATCGATTAATTTAAATTTAATCGTTAACTTTTGAAAAATTATCGATTAATTAATCGATAATTTCGATTAAAACCAAAAATAGAAATGTATGACGTCATTAAACTGAACATTTCTCACGGACATTGAAAATTAAGAATATTTTGAACTAAATTTCATGACAATGTGTTGATACTTGATTTGTGCTGAAGGTGGTACGTCAGCGATGTATTTGATCCTTTAAAAGAGAATTGTTTATGGCAGTGGACACAGAAAATGTTTTCACCATCTTCGACTTTGCCATCCGCAGTTAGCTTAAAAACAACATATTTGCTCAACTTTCTAGTTATATGTTTAAATTTAACTGCGCTGATGCTGTCAGCAGTGCCGTCTTAACGCATAGGCCCGTTGGGCATTTGCCCGGGGGCCCACGAGCATATGGGCCCCATGGGAATATGTTTATTTATATATATTATGTATATTCATTTTTTATTCCTGCGGGGGAAGGGCCCAACACTATATTTTTGCCCGGGGGCCCAAAATGGTGTAAAGACGGCTCTGGCTGTCAGACATTTTATAATTGACGTCTGCCGGTCAACATAAATTAATAAAATAAATTTTAATATTACGCGGGAGATGTTTGTACGTAAAAAAATATATATAAATTATTATTAATTATTAATAATTTATTATTTATTACTAAAATTTAAAAAAAATATTATAAATATTTTCTTAAATTTTAATCGAATTTTTATCGATTAAAATTATTTTAATCGATATTTAATCGATAAAATTTTTAACGATTAATCAAGAGATTAATCGATAATTTTCGCAACCCTAAAAAGAATACATCAAGAAATGTACGGTGTGTTTACGACACAGTCCCAAAGATGGAAATCACACACAGTCAATACAATCATCTGACAAGGCAAACTTCCTTTTTGAATAAATTGCTATAGACCTAATAGGACCATTGAAAACGATGTCAAAGAAAAAACAAAAGTATGCTCTTACCATAGTGGACATAGCCACCAGATGGGTAGAAGCTATTCCACTTAAGCGAATAGATGCAGAAAGTATATGCAATGAATTACTCAATATTGTCAGCAGATATGGTTTTCCCCAAACCATTCTTTCAGAAAATGGCAGCCAATTCAATGGACAGATGACACAAGCTATTATGAAAATGCTAAATATTAAGCAGTTACATAGCACAATTTACCATCCACAATCAAATTGATGGTTTGAAATACTATATAAAAACCATCAAGAATATGCTATTAAATGTTACAATAGACCATGAAGACAAATGACATGAATATTTACCTTTAGTACTATTTGCATACAACAGCAGAAAGCATGAAAGCACATATTTTAGTCCTTTTGAATTAATGTTTGATCAAAACATTGCAAGTCCTTTGAAAAATTTCAAAGAAAGACTTATCAGCAAACAAGATGCCATACAGGACAGACATCAGCTGATGTCAGATACTAGAGCCACAATACTCTACAGTATTTAAAAAGAAATACAAAAACGTATCAAGCAAAGTACAAGACACAGAGAAATCAAAAATAAACACAGGCAATTAAGAACATTTGAGCCAGAACAACTAGTATTAGTATTGTTGCCAAACGCAAAGAATGAAAGCACTGGGGAAGGTCCCTACATTATTGAAGAAAAACTTAGTGAAGTGGCATATAGTGTCAATATAAAAGGACATGTGAAAAAACTGCACATTGATAAACTAAGAACATATGGTGACAATAAAGAAGAAAACAAACAGTAAATATCATCAGCAAAGAGAATGATGAAAATGATATTGGTACAATGAAAAATAAAAGCCCTAACATTGAAAAAATATCATCTGATATACCAGATATTATAAAAGATAGAGTGATAAAAATTTTTTCAAAAAATACAAAGGTGTCATCACAAAAGAAACAGGAAAAACAAAAACTGTGACTCATAAGATACAAGTGTTAGAATATAAACTTTTCAAGACTAAAGAGTATCCTATTCCAATGGCATATAGAGACACAGTAAAACAAGAAATTGTTTAACCACTCAAAGAGAATAAAATAAGAAAAGCAGTTGAAGCTAACTATACCTCACCAACTGTCATAGTCAAAAAAAAGAATGGAAAGATTCGACTACGCTGTGATTACAGACAGTTGAATAATAAAAAAAAATTGGACAATGAATCTATCGGATACCCAAGAGACATTGTAGACAGAATTGGTAATTCCAAAATATTTACTACATTTGACTTAAACAGAGGTTTTTGGCAGATAAACATTGATCCTATTTCTGTCAAATATACTGCATTGTAGCTATGGACGAAGTATATGAATTATTAGTGATGTCATTTGGATTAGTCAACAGTACAGCCACTTTTAGCAGATTTATGAAAGTGATGTTACAAGGCATTCCAAATGTGGTACATTACGTAGACGACATATGTATCCACACTAAAGATAGGGAAACGCACATCCATACAATTGACTCAATAGACTCAAGAAACATAATGTTACCATCTCACCTGAAAAGATTAACAATGGAAAGAAGTTTATTGATTTTCTGGGATACAGAATAGGAGGTGGTGAAGTCACTCCCACTGCAGAGAACGAAAACAAGATCTTTAACCTGTCAGTCCCAAAATCAAAGAAACAAGGTTAAGCCCTGCTGGTACTATGTAACTTTTATAGTCTTGAAGGACTTGGTTGTTTGAGATTGCATATTTAAAAATCGGACTCCTCCCCACAATAGTTTTTTTTTAATAATGATTTACATGTAATATTTTAATTCGTTTTAGACTAATTTGGAATTTTAAAAAATTTCTTTTAATATAGAACTGGAAGGGGTGCTGACTTGACAATAATGAAAACTTTTATTACTATTCCTAAAACGTGTATATTAAATGTTATATACGATTACCTGTTGATACTTTAATATTTTCTTTTATCTAGTGATTAACTTTACTTCAAATGTTTCATGCAAAATAAATAGTTCGTTGTCATTCATATTTGTAAATAATTTTTAAAAATGTATTTACATGTTTTTGATAATGTAAAGGTAATAATGTATGGACCAATGGGCGCATAAACTGACAAGTCATAATAGATCTTGAAAAGGTGCTGATTTGACAATAATAAAAACGTTTATGTGAATTACTAACACGTTTATATTAAATTGTATATATAATTAAAATTTGATAATTTAATCTTTTCTGTTATCCTGTGACAAACACTTCTTACTAAGTTTCATGCAAAATGAATAGTTCTTTGTTATTAACGTGTAAAAATTACATTTTATTTTTTACATGTTTTGGTAATGTTGTGGTAATTATGTATGGACAAATGGGCGAATAAACTGACAAGTCATAATCATCAATGAATCTTAAACTGCTTCAAAACACAGATGTGCTTGATGTAGATCACATTTGTGGGTAATAGTCCAAACTATATAATATCAGCCAAACTATAAAGGTCTCTTTTTAAATGGTTTGCTTTTTCAAAATGTCCAATGTCCCTATTGTTGAAAATACTTTGGTTATTGCCGTGTCTGTGTCAGTTGTGGCTTTTATTTTAATAGATCATATAGAATGGGACTACGATAAAGCTTTTAAATAAAATAAAAATGCACAAATAAATTATGCAATGAAAACTATAATAAAAATTTTAGTAGCTTTTATTGTTCAAAGGAATTCAGGGGCGCCTATGGCACCCAATTTCCATTAAAAGCCCAAGTAACTTAAGTGAGTGTTATTGCATGCGTTCTAAACACTGTTCATTTCACATCGTTACCTTTTCCAAAATTAAAAAATAGCCCAAACAATGATGTCACATAATATTTTACCGCGAGAAATATCATGCGCTCTGTTAATCTCGAAACAAAAATGATACCTTTCTTTTTTCTCTTAAAATCCGCACCGCTAAAAAAAAAGCCTTGGAAAAAACAAATGCACCAAAAACAACTATTTTCGAACGCCCTGCATAAAAATTGCTGCCATATGTATGGGAACTGTTATGCTGGAGGTAGATGGTCAGCAAAGACGGGACTTTCCACAAAATAACATTTATGCAATGGTTTGTACTTAATTTGTACTCTTACATAAATAACGAAACTCGAGAGCAACGTGTTTCGCAAATGCATCGTTAAGGATAACAAAAATGGAGATAATGCCAGAGTCAAAACAAACAGTGGCACCACGAGTGCAAGCTTCAGCTTGAATGCAAAGATCACGTGCCAATCGGCGATTGGAAGAATCAAATCAGCAGGCGGAAACTGGGCGAGCACAAGAAGTCGCACGAAAACAAATATCACGTTCCAATCGAAGATTGCAAGAATCAAATCAGCAGGTGGCAACTCGGCGAGCACAAGAGGCAGCACAAAAACAAAGATCCCGTGTCAATCGAAGATTGCAAGAATCAAATCAGCAAGTGGCATCTCGGCGAGCACAAGAAGCAGCACGACAACAAAAATCCCGTGCCAATAGACTTGCATTACAAAATCAAACGTCAAGAATCAGACATCGTCCTACTATCCCAAAAAAATGACATATTTATCGAAAAAGAAGTGGAAATTCATAGGTGTGGCGTTATGGATCATTAATGTGATTATTGTGCATCTCTGAATTTAGCAGCTGAAAAATCATCAGATAAAACATTCAATATTGTTGCCACAAGGGAACTCTTTTGCTGGAGGTTGATGGTCTACAAAGACGAGATTTCCTCCTACATCTTCAAGAGATTTTTAGTAATCCAGCACATCCACATTATCGAAATTTTCATGAAAATATAAGAACATATAATTCATCTTTATCATTTGCCTCAATGGGTGCACATGTCGATCATATATCTGGACGTGGACAATATGTATTCCGAGTTCATGGACAAATTTGTCATCGGACTGGGCACATGCATCCAGAAGATGGAGCTCAACGACAATATTGTCAACTTTTTGTTATTGATTTTGCAATGGCAAACGCTCAAAGAATATAACATCAAGCAAATCAAAGACGAACGCAAATGTCATAGAAATAGTAGATGAAATAATTCGACAGAATAACATTTATGCAAAAGTGTATCGTATGCTAGGTGAAACCGAACAAGCAGAGAAAGAGCCAGCAGAACAAAATAATCATTCGTTACCAACGGTCAACATGGCCTTTCAACGTGACCGTAACACTGATCGACGACGATATAATTTACCGTCTGTCGACGAAGTTGCTATGACATTTCGTTCCGCTGATAATGATCCAACGTTTGAAAGAGATTTTAGAGTATATCCACGAGATGCAGATCAACCTATAAGAAACTTAAATATTCTGAGTCCACATTTAGATCCAATGATATATGTTTTGTTCTATCTTTTCGATGAGGCTGGCTGGCAGCCAAATATGCAAATAAATCTTGAAAATCGACCTGGTAGAGTAAGAACTTATACATCGCTTCTACAATGGAAAGTTGCTCAAATAGCAATCAGATTCAATAGATTCAATCCTATACTAGATGGCGGAAAATTATTTCAACAGTGGGCTGTAGATTCTCATCTACAAGTCGAGGCAAATAATCTTAATTTCATTAGAAATCAACAACGCAATTTGCGTGTTGAACAATATAGAGGGTTAATGGATTATCTTAATGATACAGCAGTTCGACAAGGAACATCTGTTGGTCGTTTGGTGATTTTACCATCATCTTTTCAAGGATCAGCCCGAAACCTGAGAAAAAATTCCATGATGCAATGGCAATTGTTTCAACACAAGGCAAACCTGATCTCTTTATAACTAGGACATGCAATCCAAATTGGCCAGAAATTCGAGACAACCTATTCGAAGACCAACAGCCGAGTGATAGACTGGATTTAGTTGCACGCATTTTCAACATCAAATTAAAATCACTCATTCAAGATATGGTTATGAATAGAGTGTTTTGACATATCAAAACTTGTGTGTATGCAATTGAGTTTCAGAAACGAGGACTTCCTCACGCGCACATGCTCTTTATTCTTGCCGATGATTGTAAAATTGTCACAGCTGAAAAGATCGATCGTTTTATTTGTGCTGAAATACCAGATTGTAATCATGAACCAGAGCTGTATGAGACAGTCATTCGTACAATGATACATGGTGCATGCAGTGATCAAAACCCAAATGCACCGTGTATGGAAAATAATGAATGCATCAAGAAATTTCCGAAACAGTTTTCCCCACATACTATTGCAGACGTTGACGTCCTATTTATCGAAGACGTGAAGGAATAAAATTTGCATTAGGAAATTGGACTGTCGAAAATCGTTTTGTTGTTCCTTATAATAAATTTCTTAAATGTAAATATAATTGTCATATCAACGTAGAATCATGTCAATTTATTAAGGCCATTAAATATATTAACAAATATATTTTTTACAAAGGTTATGATTGTGCCTCAGTCGAATTGAATTCAAAATATGGGATTGCACATGATGAAATAACACAATTTATTGATGCACGATATGTCTGCGCTCCAGAAGCAATTTGGAGACTTCTTCAAAGTCCAATGCACGATCGTTCACACATTGTTTATCGTTTTGCCGTTCCCCTTCCTGAAGAAATAATGGTTTATTTTCAAGAAGGACGAGAAAATCAAGCGATGGAGAGAGCTGATAGATACTCGATTCATACATCTGACAGCATTGTTTGAATTAAATAAGCACAACTAAAATGCAAGACAATATTTGTACACATAAATTCCAAAACACTTTGTTTTTGATAAAACAAGAAGTTTGTGGAAAGTGAGACAAAAGGTGAGGAGTTAAAATTGTATCACGTATGTATGCAGTTAGTCCAAAAGATCATGAGAGATTTTACCTCAGATTAGTGCTTCAATATATTCGAGGCACCCAAAGTTTTGGACATATAACATCAGTTGATGGAGTGGTTCAAGAATCATTCAAAAGTGCTGCTATTAAAAGAAATCTGCTTGAAGATGACTCGGAATGGGAAAGGTGCTTAGATGAAGCATGTAATGTTTTTATGCCGTCCCAGATGCGCTTCACATTTAGATTGATCTGTATTTTCAATTCACCCAAAAATCCAGGCGCTCTATTCGAAATTTATAGGTATTTTTTTTATCAGATTATATAAGACACTTCAATGGATATGTAGCAGAAAAAAATCACTTCAAGATATCGAGGCTGTTTTAAGAATGCATGGCATGAAATGTAGCGATTTCAATTTGCCTGAACCAGGTCCTATTCAAATTGTAGAACACTTTTTCGATACTACTGAACAGGCAGAAAAAGCAAATCGTTTAATTCCTACGTTTAATTTACTTCTTTGGCTCTTTGTACAAGCACAATAATGTTAAATACAGTATGTTTTATGTCCCATCTTGTTTTTCAACACATGTCATTCCTATGTTTATTGAACTTGTCTCTGTCTCCTAAACCAATCATCAGCTACACTTTTCTGTATACACAAGTATGCTGTGGATCAGCTGTAATCGTTTCAATGTGAAAAACAAATAATACGTTATGGAGTTGGTAAAATTTAGCACAGCTGAGCCTACTAAGTTCAATTTGATAAGCAAGTAACAGAAATCATTTAAAAAATCCATTTTTAAGGCCTTGTACTGCAAAGTGATTCACTACATATCCTCAAATGAAGTTCACAAAAGGAACAACGTATGTCCTTACAAAAGAACTATCTATGTTTTTCCCATTGAGAGCTTGCTGATGTAAGATGTATAAATAGAGCGTTTGATATTTTTAACCCGCCTAAAGGAAGGAGTCTCAATCTTATCTTACCTTACCCCATAATATTTTTGTTCAATAATTTCAAATGTAAAGAAATGTATATTTTGTACTTCCACGAAAATGCATTTTAACAATGATTGTTCAGCGCATTATTGAACAGGATCATAACTCCTCTGTAAGCTGAAAATCCGATTTGACACAAAGAAAGTGCGCGACCAGTTGTGAAGCAAAAATAAGCATACTCATTCAGCACCAGATAATATCACAAAATCTTAGATTTCTTACGTATCTGTGGCAGTATGTTCTCTCAAAGTTGTTTTGTTCTCCACACAACTGACCTGCCCAAAGGGCTAAATAAAGTAATGGGGGTGAGACTGCAATCAGGCTTTTAAAAAGGTAAATGCATTTAAAAAAAAAGGCTAATACTTCTTAACAATATCTGCCTCTCCATGATCGTCTATCTTGATTATAATCTCTTTATGGAATTATGATTATATATGTCTCTCCATGATTGTCTACCTTGATCATAATCTCTATGTCTGGAATTATTATTATATTTTTCTCTCCATGCTTGTCTACGTTTGTTTTCAAAGTGATCTTGTCTTTATTTTTCTTCTATTTTCTTTCTTATAGGGATATCATTAAGTTACACCATATTTGGTTGTCCTTTATTGTGGTAACACTGCCTCGCTATATGTCCTGGCTTGTTACAGTACCAGCAAATAGTATGTCTGTTGCCTTGGTTTGGCAGACTCTGGTTTCTCATTACTTTTCTTTTTTCTTGGTTTTTAATTTGGATGAGCGTTTTTGAATGTGCGTAATGCATTTTTTAGCTCTGCTTGATTACAAACCTTCTCATCAGTTAAATATGTGAATAGAGCTGTTGTTGCATTTTCTAAGAACTTGTCAATTAAAACCATGTCTAGTATGGCCTTTGGATTGCTTGTATCTATTGCTGTAAGTTCCAGCCATTTTGTTAATTTATATTGTGCTTCATGCATTATTATCAGTGGATCTTTGTCCATCTTGATTCTCATTTCATGAAATTCTTGTCTATAATCCTTTTCTGACTTTCCGAAATGACATAGAAGTGCCTTTTTGACATTTTATATATGTTTTTGTCTTCTTTGGCTATACTGGCGAAAGCTTCAAATGCTTCTCCTGTTAGTTGAGTCATCAATTGTGCTGGCCAATCTTCTTCCTCATAACATTTCATGGCCATTATGGATGCAAAATAATCCAGATAAACATCCATTTTTTTCTGGCTATCGTATTTTCTAACTTTGATAGTGTCCTTTGGTGCTGACTTTCTATTTGTGTCATTACCAGGATTGTTGCCTCTACTCTCTAAATCAATTTGTAGTTTTAAGTTGTCATTTTTAAGTTGTTCAAGTTCTCTCTCTTCTTGCAGCTCTTTCTTCTCTTTCAATTGTTTGTGTTTACCTCTCTTTTTCTTCAGCCTCTTTTTTGCTTTTGCCTCCCTTCTTCTTTAGCCTCTTTTTGCTTTTGCCTCTCTTTTTTTCCAGCTATTTTGACTTTCTCTTCAACAAAGTCTTTCATTTCTTTTCCACTTAAGACAAATATTTCTACTATGGCAGTGAATTTTTCGTAGTAACCCATGTTTTGTTATATGTAATGATATGAGTCAAGCAATTCGGTAAGTAATTAAGAATTTATATATTAAGGTAAAAATCGTCCAAATAAAAAAATATGGATTTCAAAATGTTAAGTACAAACAAGTGACACATTTAAACCATTAAATTTGATTTTGACAAAATGAGGCAAAAAAAGCATCCTCACATGGGATCTTAAGTAAACTTTATATATACGCTCCCTCAGATTTACAAAACACATCCGACGTCCAAAGTAATTAATATAATAAGTCACTTAGTCAAATTTTCCAATTTTCGAACTTTAGAGTAGTTTTTAGACACTTTAGACAGTTCACTCCATTACTCCAAATTGCAACTATCACACTTTTCAACACAATGAATGAATACAAATTCATTTCATTGATTTATAATTCACACTGACACAGTGATTAATAGTCAATAGCTTCCCAAGTTCAAGGTTATGTTTACAAATGTTTCCCAGAATCGTCTCGCTTGTTAGGCTTGCTGACGTAAAGACCTACCAGCTCTCGGTAGTGTGTATACTGGAGTACGCTTGTACTGTGTATACTGTGTTACCATATGGTGAGGACCAACTTGTCTAATCTAGTTTAACAAAGCGCACGCAGTGGTCACTAGCGTTTAAGCCGCCATATTGAAATACTTATAATAATAATATTCCTTCAATCTTCAAAAGTTTATACACTGCCACACACGGCCTTTAATATTCACAAAATAAGATGGGTGCTAATATTTCTTCTTTTAATGAATACTTTCCTTTTTGCAATACACAATACTTGTCACTTCCACGAAACTTCTCTTTCTCACCTTTCTGTATCGTGATAACAGTTCAATATTCGTTAACTTAGACTTTCACGTCTGACAACAATGTAAATGGTTTACTTATTAATATATCTTGTAGGCGTTCTCTCAATACATAACCTTGCATACAATAATCCTCTGAAGAACTGGTTTCAATAAAACGACTTTAATATCTACACTAAACACAGTACATATATAATTTGAGGTTATACAACGTGGAGTCCTCAGACACGTTCGCCATGACACACATAATTTCTCACAACCCCTAATCATCTCGAACCTTCTTCCCGCGCTTTCACTCACGTGACCTCTCCGTCATACAACTCGTGATTCACACGTGACAGCCTCTACTAATTGAATCTAATTTCTTTCATTTTAGTCATTGTTTAAATTAAATGTTAATATCGATATCATGTTTCCAAATTTTCTTCTTCTACGCAAAACGTAGACAGTGTAAGGAAATAAAACAGTTTTCAAAATTAAAAGCCAGTATTATAATTAATATTTGTATCTTACTGCTCAGATAATTTCAAGGGAAAAGAATAATTTAAATGAAAGAAAAAATGTTTAAAAGACTTATATCAAATTAAATTAATACTCTATGCAAAGAAATTTTGGAACAACACTTTGAATATGTGCAGTTTACAGATATTTTTATAATATGATCTATTTATCTAAATGTCCTTCTGTTAGAAATGTGTATTCGAAACGAAGTAGTTATATGGAGACATTTCCTTATAACGCTGACCATAATACGGATATTTTTGTTCCCATAATTCTTAGTGTTATACGCATTATTTTTTCTGGTCACCTGACTATTAATTAAAATTCTATACAGGTTAGTAGTAGTTGTTGATTGTTACAAAATATACACGTAAATCTTTGATTTTAGGAAGTGTATATTTTTAAAATAAGACATTTTTATCTAAATGTCTTTCTGTTAGAATTGTGTATTCGAAATGAAGATGTTATACGAAGTTCCTATTGGTACTCGACTACAAACAGCGGTTGCTACTGTAAATTAAAACCCCGAAACTTAAAAACTTCTGATATAAGATTTTTTTTAAAAATGTAAATAAACCATTAGCTTCTGCGGTTTCATGGTAGTGCGTTGGTTTTTTTAACTGAAACTATCAGTTTGTTTGGGGTTCAAGTTTAGTTTGAGCATTTTATTTACTTATTAAAAAAATAAATATTTCTTTCTAATTTCTTTTTCAAATACTTTCAATGATCTATAATCATCGGCGTAACGTGGGTATGTGCCGCCCAGAGCAAAACCCAGGTTTGCCGCCCCCTTCCCCAGTAATTACATATATGCACTAAAGGAATGACACTTTATATGGAAAGTAATTATAAGGAAATCATGCATTTATATGTTAGCAATAAATATGAAAGCTTTCATTAAAAAATAAAATTGAATTTTTCTGCTTTTTCTTTATGGCTCAATCTTTAATGTATCAATGTTGTCAGCCATGCCATGTTCAAAATCAAAAAATGCTATTTGATTACGAAAATGGTGTACGGAAATCATAACTGCCAAACCTCACTTGAATTTCTACAGTAACCTCATCTTATGAAGACTACAACTTTCTTCAACTAATTCTCTACAAGGTACAATTACAATCGTAAGGTCTTCACATAAAGTTTAAGTGAAAATCAAAGCATCCGTTAAGTGTCCATTAGTTTCGCTGTGAGTAGCCTTTGCAAAGAATAGTTTGCACAATACTTTTGTAAATAATTTCGCAACTTCATTGACGTAATTAAGTACATGTTTCCAAATTTCGAGAAAAAAATTGCACTGTGATTAGCAAATTTCCTGCATCTGTTCGTGTGTTTAAATTTTCGTCTGCCTTGGTCAGTTTTACTATTGCTGTAAAAAAATGTCTTTATGGCTCCATTGTAAATTCACTATTTTGTATCCTGATGTCAGTTGAATGCCTTGCCTGTAGCAGCAACTAGAAATTTTCAATGTGTATGGATATGGGGGAAAATGCGTAACGACGTTCTAGTGCACTAATAAAAAAAAACCCGTAAACAAGTTTTGACTATAAATCATTTATGTACGAGACGTAACTCAAAGAATGTTCATTATAATACGAAGAGCAAGACCATCCAAAAATACTCAATTGTAGTTATGTCTCGTAAAACGTGTTTAATAGAATGCGCACCGATCAGGAATATGTTCATAAAAAGTGTTGTCAATAAAATACGCACCTTATTGCGCTACAATAAGGTTGTTCAATATAATACGCAACACGACACTCTATCTCAAATATTTAACATGATACATAAAGATAAATACAATAAACAAAAAAATCAATAATTTAAATACAGTACACGCGATCAATCTGAAATTTTGATGCATCGTTTTTATTTTTGGCACGAGTCTGCCTGCAAAATTTCAGCTTGCTAGCTTATGAGGAAGTATGATAAAAATTGATCCAAAGTTTTTTCGACAAGCAAGCAAACGATCAACCGAACAGACACCAAGAGTTAATATAAATGATTTAAAAATATAAAGTTTTTTTCAGGGGGAACGGCATGTTAACAACAAAAAATTAATAAACTGAGAGAGATTTGACATTGCGATTAACTTCTTAAAGTCCATTGAACTCCTAGTCTAATCTTTTATCCGATTTCTGCTTCCTCAAATTTGCAAAATAATTAGGAAATGTTGAGTACTTGTTAATTTGAATTTAATTTGTGTCAATTATTATTCCATTAGATAAGCAACTTTGTTCAATTTTTTAATGCATCAACACAGAAAATATTAAAATTAAAATGATGATGCTTTAACTTTGAGAATACGCCATATAAGTAGGCTAACAAAAATTAAACTAATTTAATTACGTTAAAATCATTCTCACGTTACCCGTCTCATCTCTATCTGGGTTTAATATCCCTTTATATTTTGGAGAAGTTAATGTTAGTATGTTGGACACTCTTTCAATCTTGTTGCACTTATACTAATCTACGTATATCGATTTACTAGTGGTCTACCGATATATAGGCCAGCCGATATATCGGCACCGATATCAGAATATCGGTAATATCGGTATCGGTAGAATGTAAAGATTCCGATATTGACGTCACCGATATTTCATAATAAGTTACACTTTGATCACACAAAATTTCAGAAAAATTGTTTTAATTAGATTTTTAAATATCTCAACAAATTAATATGTCGATCCCGATACCGGTATAGAAAGAAGCAAAAGATTCCTAGTCCTAGTATTAATATGTACAGACGCGATACAGCGTGCCATGTATTTTGCTTTGTTTAGGTCTCAGCCGAATTTCGTATAATCGGAAATACTGTGTAAGTGATACGATGCCGATAATAACGTAATTTATCTAATAGTAAAGATACATGCAGAATCGCAGATATCTAAAAGATTTCGTTTCGTATGGAATAACAAAGTTTACCATGTGCAGACTTTTTTTCATAACAGCCATTAATCCTTCAACCTCATTTTGACTCTATTACTATTGCTTTGTTTTCATTGTTTCATTCATAAAAGGTGGCCGTGTGCAAAAGCAGTTTAACTATTGTTTAGAATTAATTATGAGTCAAGGTTGAAGGTTCAAAAGGAGTTCATAATTTTATGTGTACATTTCGTTTTGTCACAGTTCACTTTGTCATGAGTCACATGTAGGTTATACTCTGGAACTTGTAAACACATCAGAAACTTTGTTTAAAGATAAATGTTACTGTTTATACAAAGTTAAATGAGTTATGAATAAAGAATATGTTAAAAACATAATAAAGAAATCTTAATTTTATTTATGGCATTGATCCTGAAAATAAATTATTATTAAAACGAGAGAAAAAATGCGTTACGTGAACAGCGAAATTGAGGTTACAAAATGACGAGGTAAAATGCATAAGGGATTAAGACGAATTGAACCACCTTTAAAAAATTCTTAACTTGAAAACTACAAATCCTAAAAATTACATTCATAACGTAACACAATTTTAACAACTTCTTACTTCTTCTAGTACTCTTTATCGGTACTCGGTATCGGTAAAACTTCACCGGAACTACTCGGTACTCTGTACTCAGCAAAAAATCATTAACGGTAAACTCCTAATATTGTATGAGTTAAAATAGTTTGTAAAAATAAACAATTAATCTAGATCACAAAATCTATATTTAAAATTGTTATTGTTAATATTCATAAAAAATGTTTTGATGTGTTATTTTATCCCGATTATTACGGTATTAACTAATTTTATCTATAAAAAAATATTCGATCCATATTCCTCCATCGTTACGAGGAAAAGAAAGAAACAAGAAGGAAAGTGACAAAGAAGAATGAACACGAAATACGGAATACTGTAATCGATACACACTAATAATTCATATGAAATTGTAGGACGTGTTTCTTAATTTACGTTTGTCTCAATTAAAACAGTAGCCTGACATCTCAAATGTCATTAATTACCACGGATAAAATTAAGAATGACGTCGTCAAAATATGACCGCTGTTTATTGTCCTAACAAATACTGATATCGGCAAAAATATATATTTAAATCGGCAAAAATGCGTATTGGTTACCCCTAATATAAAATACAAATAATTACCAGTGATGAATTTAAGAATGACTTCATCAAAATTACCGCTGGTTTTTGTCCTAACAAATACTCAGATCGGTAAAATTAATATCGGTAAAATCGGTATCGGCAGTTTCGGAAAATACATAACTGTAGACCCCTACAATTTACTCCGTTAATATTGTTAAATTTTTTGTAGTTTTTACCACGTTTTTATTAACTCACTTTCGTTCCTGTTTGTCTGTCCACAATTTTTCAAATCTGCCAACGTAAAATTAAACCACTATTGATGGTCCTAGAGATCTCAAAATTTTACACCAGATAGATCTTGGATGACAATGCATAGTATCAGAATTTCAGATCGATCGAATGTACCGTTATTACATTATTGAACTTTTTAGTTTAACTATATATAAGCATATGTATTATCCGACTGCTCTTGTTTACATTAGATTGACGTGCCGAGTTCACACCTAACCCGACCAAAAAAACCATGTTTAACATCAAGGGGTGATCAGTCTTTTCCAGACTGTAAATGTTTGTCAGGCAATGCGTATTATATTTGAACAGAATCAATACTTTAAAACTCACCCTAGCATACACTTAGACTAAAAAGAATACAATAAATAGAAGTAAAAAAAAATATTTTTAAAAACCACGTTTTTATAAGCAGAATAAAAAGAACAATTTAATTTTTTTCCACAGAATTGTGAAGGAAAAATCTTTTTCTGGATTGATAAAAATTTCAAACTTATATGCTCAAGTACTATGATGTAATATCACTAAAAACGTGGGGCGCAGGGCCGGCCCTAGAGTATGCGAGGCCCAAGGCAGCAAAAGATGGGCGGGGCCCTGGCACCAAGGGGGCCGTCAATAAATGACGTCATGCAAATTTTTGCCGATTTTTCACCCCCTTCCCCCTTTGTCACACGATGTCACAAAAAGCTTGACCCCCTACAATATGACGTCACAAAGCTTTGCCCCACCCCCTCCCCACAAGAGCCGTATTTTCTATTTGAAAATGAGAATGTTTCAAATCTCTTTTTTGTCATTTTAAGAATGTGTGCACTCTAATATTGTAACACGCATGAAGACATCTAAAACGTCATTAAATAAACTTTCAGAAATCAAATATTTAAGTGGAACTTTTATTTAAAGTTGCGTGGTTTGTCGTCACAGTTCTTAAACTCCCCCCTCCCCCTCGTCACACATGGTCAAAAATGTGTGATCCCCTCCCTCACCTAGGTGCATGACGTATTTTATGGATGGCCTCAAGGCAGCAGACAAGGAGCAAGAGCCATGCACAAATTTGCATTTCCATAGATATTAAAATAATGGGAAATAAACAAATTAAATTACTTAAATTTTTACTGTATAACATTATTGACACATGAATGATTACATCTTTATTCATTTAATTGAAGATCCTAAAAGTCTTTAAAATATTATTAACATAACGTTTTTTTAATAATAATTGACAGTTTATATGTATAGACATATATAACTTAACACTATAAACTATATCAGAGCCGTCTTTACACCATTTTGGGCCCCCGGGCAAAGTAATAGTGTTTGGCACAAAAATATATATTTACATAACTTTTTTAAATAATAAGCAACATAATATATTACATCTATTACACAAGGTCAAACAAAGGTATGAAAATTCGTTATGGAAAAAAACCCACTTAGATTAGAAAAAAATGTGTACGTTACTTTATTATAAAACGCGTCTGCGACATTTCTTTTCATAAAATTGTTTTATTATCGGCTTGAAGTCAATGGTCTTCAGGATGTCTTTCTTTAAACTCATGAATGAAAGTCAGTTCAAACGATGCTGTCCCATTGGTCTACGAAGCTGATTTTTTAAATAATTTTAAGTCTTTAAAAAGAACAGTACAGTTGCTCTCCAGCATGCACACGAACACTCTGAGTGCAATTTCAATGATCGGAAAAACATATTTTAAATTGCCCGAAATTATTTTTCTGTACAGTGCATGGCGAGTCTCGCAATTTTCATCAAGAGCCATGTAATGCTTGAGATGCTCACATTCATTAAAAATATGGAAATAACTCAAGTCCTTGTGGTACGTAATGGCAAGATGTTCGCCTTTTTTTTTACTGCATCAAAAGTAAAGTTTTATAATTCACAGATTTCCAATTTGTGAATACGATTCTGCACGTCTTGTTAGTTCAACAATTAAAGTGTCAAGAATAGGGGGGAAAGTTTCTACCTTGAACTTTTCGGACTTATTTAGAAGTAACTCTTCTCCTGACCTATCATACCTACTAAAACGCATACTTCGGGTTCGTTCCCGTTTTTTTCCATCATAGAAATTGTCATCTGGACACATACTCCTCGCTTTAAATTCATATTCAGTGAAATTGTCATTAGTTTCCTGAAGATAGCTTTTCAGTGACTCAAGAAGATTTGTGGCAACTAGGATGTTCACATCCTTTAATTGTCAAATTTTGCTTGTTGTATTCATCCTTTCTAGAATGTACTTCCAAAGAATTGTAAGAAAGATTGTTTCAAGGTGTTCCATTTTTTTTTGCTCAAACGTTCCGCCTCACAACTCGTTGTCACTTGTTGTTCATTTTCACCTCATATATAATCCAGTAAATGTTTTATTTTGTCGAAATCTCTACACAAAGCATGAACAGCATCAAAGTGTGCTGACCAACGTGTGTCTGACAGACGCTTGACCTCAAAATATTTGTTCCTAAATATGATGTCAATACATTCCAGCGATGAGTAGAACCAGCAAAAAATGTATACAGGTGCTGAACAAAGTCAAAGAATGTTATAGACTGTAGACAACACTCTGCAGATTTCACTCCCACCAAATTCAGGCTGTGTCCTGAACAGGGGACATAGATGGCATACTCATTGAGTTTATGAATACGTGCATGCAATCCAGTGTATCGTCCAGACATATTTGACGCATTATGGTATGATTGGCAACGGCAGTTTGAAAGTGGAATTTTGTTCTCTTTAAGAAAATTAAAATGGAACCAACGCATAGTGTTACAGTATTAATACATTTAATAGCTATAATGTATTGTGTGCATGCTCACGGCACCTATATTTTTAAACCCGGCGCGTTAGAGAGCTTTCACTTCGTCCATGGTTAGAAATGATTGATAAACTTAAATGGCCCGTTCGCACATAAACACAAAAATATGAGATTTTTATAAAAAATACTAAATTTGATACAGGTTTTCCGAAACCCTACAATATATTCGCAAGGGGCCCCTATTGCTCGTAGGCCTCCGGGCAAATGCCCAACGGGCTTTTGCGTTAATACGGCCCTGAACTATATACACTAGCGTTGGTTTTGTTGTATCTTCTATTTCCACCTTGTTTTTACAATTTTCTATTGTATCATGCAAGTTTTGGCGGCTGCAATATCTGAAAGAAATTCATTATTGTCGAGATCCCTAGCAACATCATTCTCAGTTGACAAAAGAGCTAAGTTATTGAGCCGAACTAGAATCACTATGGATCGCATACAGTTTTAATAAGTTATAATTTCGAAAAGATTCTTTCTTCGTAAGCCACAGTGACAGGAATATATATGTTAGAAGTATTCGAAGCGCAAATTGTGTGTTAGGAAAGTAACTGAAAGAATTGCACAATCTAAACAGGATGGTTGTAGGTGTCTGCCGGAATTATGGAACTCAACGATTGCCAATCTTCGGAAACCATGAAACTATTCTCTAAATTCAGACTGCAATTCAGTAGTAAGTAGATAATGTTTACTAACTGATGAATTTTATAAAGGAATCAAAACGAGTTATGATGCCTTCGTAGTTGTTCAAAGCGACTTTCCATCGACATGACAGTCCTATCAGTCCTAGATCGACAGAAATATTTTGCAATTCTTTGCTGTTGTAATTCAATTGGAACAAGATGACGTACCAAAATGCAATTAAAACAATAAAATAGAAGTTATAAGTTTTTTTGTTTTTTTTTCAGAATGACTCTGCTTTACTTCGAGCTTTTGAATCGCTACTTTGGTCTGCAACTTCGAAAAGTGCTAATAGATTTCGTCTGATTGATATCACACTGCATTTAAACTTTCCCACTCGGCTTACCCATGATCTTGTTTCACAAATATTTCGAACAAACTTGGAAAGGATAGCCTATCGCTTTGTTGAAGCAGAAAATAAAACAATAAAATATTATTTTTTTTCATTATGCCCAAAAAACGTAATTGCTTCAGGACAGGTCTTTGCCATATCACAAAGCAGCAAGTTATATCTGTGACAGGCACAAGGGGTAAACAAATAGGCAGGGATTTAATAGTAAACGATGAGCTTGTACGTCTAAGCAAAATTTTGTCAGTTCCAATAATAAGACATTAAGCATGTCAATGTGTTGTACAGTGCTTTCTTTTACTTTTAGAAAATGTATGAAGGGCTCATGAATTATTTCAGAATATCCACATCTGGGCTTACATAGCGAATTGTTAGAGACATCTGTTCTTGGTCACTTTGGTCCGGTGTGCAATTAAGTATTATTGAAAAGTATTTAGCTGATTTTACTCATTTTGCTATAATTTTCCTTACCTTATTCCCCATCCACGAAATGAGTTTGTTTTGAATTCACTTTCAAAAATAGATGGCCTGATGTAGTTTATCAACTGAACTTGGAGAAGCCATGCTTTTCTCAGCTAGAAATTGGACAATGGCAATGATATGTTGAAATACACTATGCCGACAAGCCTTTCAATGTTTATTATTTTTTTTACTTTGCTTGTCAATTGTGCATCGTACTATTAGCCTGTCTTCCAGCTCAAAACATTTGAAAGTAAATGTTATATGTCCCTTTGATTTCTCCTGATCAGACAGTCTCAGAATGGCATTTTCTTAGGCACAAATCCCGCCGTGTCCCAAAGCAGACAATCTGTTACCAAAAAAGTTTGCAACAGAAACAAAACATTTAGTTCATTGCTGCTAAATATATAAGCCTTTTCGGTTGACGGGAGAGTGTCCTTTAATCGAAATTGTCCTTAAATAGCAAATTAAAGCCTAAAATCGGCGTTTTAAAAAAATTAAAATATTCTCCTCAATCCATAAATGCTTAATAAAATGCTCTGGGATAAATGCTTTGTGAATTAGGATTTAGGGTGATTTTAATATTTTATTATATTAATACTCTATTTTTCTAATGAGTACACATGAGTAAAACCAGATACCAACCGAACACTATAGCTTAGACACTGTTAATATTCTTTTTATATAAATTAAGCTTAACGTGATGGGTAAATTCAATTTATAAATATAATAATTTACAGGGAACGGAATTTTAGTGATGAAAGCAATGCCAATGTTTGTAAGGTATAGATTTATTTTCTTTCGATGTTTTAATAGTTTACGTAATTTGTTTTCTGGTACGATTTATCCATAAACGATTAATCAATTATCTGCCACAAAGAAATAGATGAATTGAAAAAAAATCGTTACTGTTAAAGACGAAAATGGATTTTATATAGGAGTTACATGCACGGACCTAAGAATATGGGTAATACGTTGAAGAGTTATTTTTATATTGAGTGGCAGCTTTCTGACCTTTTGAAAGGTACCTTTTATTGGTCGGGGTAGGTGTCAATAATATCGTCCAACCCTGGGTTGCATAAACACTATAGCTTAGCAACTGTTTTTATACTTTTTGCATAAATTAAACTAAACCAGCAGGGTAAAGTTTAAGCCCAAACCTTGCGATTAAAATGTTTCTTTAAAACAAATAAACCCCATAAACACATTACCTAAGTATCAATATTCACATAAATAATATCTGGCTCATAAAAAAAAATCTGATTCGTTGACTAAGGTCATACTTTGTCTTGAAATAGAAATAATGTTTTGGAGAGCTTTTGCAATGAAAAAAGTAATACTAAGAAAGATTTTTAAAAGCTAACTACACCTAAAACATTCATTAAAAAATGGCTAGATTTCTAGCACAATGCGGTTGCGTTGCACACACTTCGGCTATAAACTGTACTGTTCTTTAAGGTGTACATTGTACATATATTTAGTGTAAAGACATATCGCGGGTATTACGACTTATATATAGGTTCTAGCTTCAAAAATTGCGTGTTCTGGCGAAAAAATAAATGTCATTTTATAAGCTAAAAAAGCTACAAGGAAAAAAGACTTAAATATAAATACAAAGAAAAATAATCCGTTATTTTAGTGGAACAAGTATCTGTCAGTTTATTTCTTTGTTATTTTTAGAAGAAAAGAGTGGGAAGTCACTTAAAATGACATAATCTTTCAGAAAATCAATCTCTCAGAACATTAAACATTTTTTTAAAAAAATAATAATAATAACAAAAAAAACCAACAACACTTTTTTTGTTTTTAAAGGCCCACGGGGTGGACGCGGCCCGCGAGGCCCTCTGATTCGGCCCCTGGAGACCTTTTAATAATTTAAAAAAAAATAATATTTTTATCTGTATTTTACAATAAAAATTTGCGAATAACACTAGCGAAAGCAAACACTGCCGTTCCCGGAAGTCACCTAAAGCTCCTCTTACGAAAGAAGGGTTTCTACTTTCTATGATTTCATAGCTAAAGATAGTGCTATCAAGGCGCGCATTACCGCTAGTCAAAAAGCGTTACGTGTGAACAAAGGAAAATTAAAAGGTGGGTGATCTTTTTTCAATTTAAAAAAAAATAGTGCTGCTACTGTATACAGTTGTCCCTCGAATGTAAGTTTCAGTTTCGTGATGAAAAATAAGGATAATAGTTATTACACTAGTGTACATACCTTCTGTATATGTTATATAATTAAACAATTTTTCAATCTCTTCTTTTCTATCATAATTTACATTCTTTCATGGCATGGATAATGATTGATACATTTTGCTGGCCTAGTGTTATAAAGTTTAACTATGTGGCCAAAGCTATTAGAGATGTGAACTCAATGTGATTGTTATTACACACATGGGCAATAGTATGTATGCATATGTATATGTGACTAAGGAACTTAATAAGCGTTGTCAAATTGTTGGTGTTATACAGTATGTATATTGGTCAAAATTGTGAAATTTGTTGCACTCTATTTTAATTAGTGATAATTATTTACCAGTGTTCATTTTTGTGCGCTATTGCGTGCAAGATACTTACAGTTTCACTATTTATTCATGTTGAATCCACTCTTATTTTTAGAACCCGAAAAATTCTTTTATCTTATCTATACAATTGCTCCTTCTATGCAGAAGATAATTGCGTCCAAAGACCACGACAGATGAACTGTTGGCACGTGATGCAGCGTTCACAGGTCACGGCTTTGTGGGTTCCACACATTACCCAGCCGCCTAACTAGTGTTAGGTTGCCTTCACATGGATTCGAACCCGTGACCATCGCTGCCAGTCGACCACCGCGCCCCCGAGAATGACCATGAAGAGGAAAAGAAAAATAGACAATGAGTGTCGGCAGTTTCAAGATGATTGGAGTTTGAAATACTTCTTCATTAAATCCGACGAGAAAGCACTGTGTGTCATTTGCAATGAAACCGTTGCTGTGATGAAAGAATACACCATGTGCCGTCATCATGAAAGCAAACATTGGGAGAAATATGCACAGCGGAAGGGTAAGGTCTGTGCAAAAAAAATTTCAAAATTAAAAAATCAACTCACATTTCAAAGGACAATTTTCAGTAAATCCTCGAATGAAAATGAATCTTTAACTAAGGCCAGTTATAAAGTTGCCTATGTCCTGGCTAAAAGGAGCAAACCATTTACAGATGGTGAATTAGTGAAGGAATGTTTGTTGGAGGTAGCTGAGGAATTTTGCCCAGAAAAGTCCAAAGAATTTAAAATGTAGCTATGGGTGCAAATACTATTGCTCGCAGACTTGGGTGAAAACATTGTGACTCAATTAGCGAAATATTCAAGCCAGTTTCGCCATTTTTCAATTGCAATGGGTGAATCGCTGGACAGCTTTTCCACCCCTCAACTGCTTGTTTTGATTAGAGGTGTGGGTGAAGACATGAACATAACACAAGAGCTGGCTTCTCTACATAGCATGCCGGAGAGGATATATTCAATGAATTGGAAAAAAAAACATTTGTTGATTATAACTTGGACTGGACTAACTTGACTTGCTTGACTGTTGATGGAGGAAAGAACATGAGTGGCATAAAAAAGGCTTGGTTGGACAAGTGAAGCTAATATGTTATGAGAAACATATTCCACAACCAATGTTCTTGCCCTGCATTATTCACCAGCAAGCTTTGTAAGCTAAATATGTGATCATTAGCAGTGTACTGAATCCTGTGGTGAAGATTGTGAATTTAATAATGTCACTTGGGCTCAACCATAGACAGTTCAGAGACATGTTGAAAGACACAGACACAGAATTGCAATATTTACCAAATTATACAGCATTAAGATGGCTAAGTTGTGTAAAAGTTCTGAATAGAGTATTTAAATTAAGAAAGGAAATACATGACTTCCTAGAAAGCAATTACTGTCTGATGAAGAGTGGGTATGGAAATTAGACTTTGCTGCAGACATTACTGATCAATTTAAATTTCTGAACCAAAAACTACAAGGAGAGAAAAATCTAGTTTTTGATCTATACAATCACCTAAAGGCCTTCAGATCTAAACTTGTTTTGTTTTTGGAACAAGTACAGGCCAACAACTTGACACACTTTCAGCAGTGCAAGGTCTTCATGGCTGAAGCAACAGCTGAGTTCCCCTTATCATTTGCATGCAATATCATCAAAGACATCCAGCTGCAGTTTGTGAAGTGGTTTTCTGACTTGGATTCAAAGGCAGAATAAGTGAGGCTATTTCAAAATCCATTTGAAGCAGGTGTGGCCAGTTGCTAAGATGAACTGCAGCAGGAGGTGATTGATTTGCAAGCAAATGACCTCCTTAGATACAAGTTCAAAGAAGCGCTTTTGAGTTTTTACCAGTTTTTGCCCAAGGAAGACTTTCCTAATGTCAAACCTTCTGCATCAAGGTACCTTCCAATATTTGGAACAACATACTTGTGCGAACAGACATTTTCGAGGATGAAATACGTGAAGAACAATTTGAGAACTAACTTGTCTGATGATAATTTCAAGTCACTGTTGATGTTAGGGACATCAAATCTAAAGCAAGAAATATATACTAGTTTGGCATCCAGGAAACAATTTCTCAATTCCCACTAATACAGGTATTGATGTGCAGTGCATCGATGTATTATTAAATATTATTAAATATAATATTAAATAATATTAATATTTTAAATATAATAATATTAAAAATATAATTAAAAACAACATCTATGTTTTGATTCTTTCTTATTTGAACCGCTTTTTGACAGTTAATCCGACCCTCCGGCTGTAAAGTTTGGAGACCACTGTGTTACACAAATAAACTCTATTTTCTACTCTCAACTAGGCATAAATATTCATATAAATATTATCTGGTTTAAAAAATATCCTTTTCGTCTTGAACTAATTTTATGCTTAGACTAAAAAATGGAATACTTGTTTTCGGGAGCTTTTCCTAGAACCAAAAGAATACTATGGAAAGATATTGTTTTCATTTGTTTATTCACGTGAAAAGAAATTGAGCCTTGCCCATTAAATTTTTGCAACTGTTCAGGCCCTTTGTTATTCTGGTCGCGTATAAAGAGAAAAGAACGCGTTATTAAAGAAGAACTAAAATAATTGATTGGTAATATTTAAATTCATCATACTTTCTATTATCTGGACACACATATAGTGATTTTTATAAATAAGGTGTTTGATTGATCACTACCCTAATTTCCTGATGCCTTTACACTCATTTATAAGGGGAATTAGTGACTCAAAACCAAATAAAGTTATTTTTATTGTGCCTACCCCGTAGCATAGCACGGGCATTGTTCTCGTGTTTAATATAATAAGGATCGATCAGGAATATATTTTTTAAAAAAAAGTATTATCAATATAATACGCACCTTATGGCGCGACAGGAAAGTTTGTTCAATATAATACGCACTACGACACTCTAGCAAAAACAATTAACATGTTACATAGAGATAAATAAAGATATTCTAAAAATGCATTAATTTAATTACAGTACATGCGATTGATCTCAAATTTTCATACATCATTTTTATCATCATCATGAGTCTGCCTGCAAAATTTAGACTCGCTAGCTTAAAAGGAAGTGGGTTAAAATTGATCCTAAGTTTTTTCAGACTTCAAACAATCAAGCAGACACCACGAGTTAAGTTAAAGGATTTCAAAAGCTCCTATTTCTTTCCAAATTGTCATTCTTAGCAGCTACATAACAACTAGGAATTTGCCGCACTTAAATAGTGTTGTCCGGGTATTTGCCCCCCGGCCCCCTTGCAATGCCGTTGTCTATAATTATAGTTATGAGATTATGGTTAGGGCTTAGTATTTGCTAAAGTCGAAAATTATTTGCAGCACGCCGAGCATACTACACATAGTTGTTATAGGATAATTGGGAGTTTCAAAATGTATTCAATTTCATGCTACAACTGGAGCTCAGATGTATATTTTTATAAATACATATATTTGTTTTCTAAACGGCGTAAACTAAAATGAAGTAGTTATCAGTAATATGATTGCAAAGATTAAAATTAATACCTGAAAATTCCCATACCACTTAAAAGACGTATATACCTTCTATAACACATGTACATATATCAACATTATACTGTTACTATAAATTACTAGTCATTGTGCCCTTATTGGGGCTAGAACTAATGAAGTCAATTTAACATTCTCATAATTACAAATTAATTAGAGCTGACAAGACTAAGCATAACTGTTTATTATTATTTTTAAGAAATAAGCAATGATAACTACATATATAAAATATACTAATTTGGAACGAGGTAAAAGTGTGGAAATTTTTTTTAATATCATTTTGTTTGTTTGTTGTTGTTGTTTTTTTTAATATATTTTTTGGGGGGGAAAGGAGGGTGGGGGTTGTTTTTTTAAATAGAAATTTTCCTTATAACTCCGGATGTTATTGGGAGATATCTCAGTATAACGCATCCCTATTAGAAAAGAGACGCATTAAATCCAAGCAAATCACGTGTCCTTCTTTTGTGCCATTCGTGATCGGATAAACTTCGGAAAAAAAATTATTTCTGTTCATAAAACATATATTTGTTAGCAATTTCGACAAAATATTGATCGATGTTTTATCAAATACATATTTACTCATGCCTCAGATGTGATGAATCGTAAGTTTATGCAGTGGCGTGGCTAGGGCAGGGGGATGAAGGGGGAGGTCCGCCCCTGGCAGCAGACATTTAGGGGCGGTATTTGTGGGCATTTGAAGAAAAGTACAACAATTTCCGACAACCGCCCTTTTTCTTTTGAAGGGGGAAAACCCGATGGAAACAAAAATACTTGTACTTTCGAGTCTTAAATAACGGATTCCCACATTTGTTTGATTACAGCGTGGATGTTATAACTAACTTAAAACAAGTTAAAACCGTTCAAAAATGTGTATTCGCTCAAAAAAAGGTATCGATATGTTTGTAAAAGTAAGCGGTATACGTCAAAGATGACGCTTTTATAAGAAAAAAACCACGAAAAACACATGACCGCTGTGCCGAATAATATGTCCTATTAATATCGCCACGAACGTCTTTGCGTGGAATTTTGACATTCGCAGAATGATGCGCGAACTTGTACCTACAAGGCATGGTGGTTCAAATATTGTGTTTAACTTGCAAGTAGTAGTTTATATTACCATTTCAGTTTTCAGAAAATTATTGTAAGGTAAATTATTAAAAATTAATTTTGTATTTATTGTTTGAAAGTATCACAAATAACTTGTGTTTTTTATTAAAATACCTTTGTTCATTAAACATGTTAAGCCTATCCAATTAAAGTAATGTGTAAATAATTTGAATTCATCTATTTTATGGTAAATTATTGAGATTTATGACAAAAATATGAAAATATTCAAATTTCTTCGTTAATAAACACCACATTAGTCACAAATACTTTTTAAAAAGACATACTTTAAATTTCAAGCGTCTTGGAAAAATTGACATCTGAAGAAGTAACTAGTTAAAGGAGATCAGATGCTGGAATTTTACTCAATTCAGTGCAATCTTTTTTTTCTATGTTATCTCAATTTATGGGAACCCGCCATTGCATGAAACAAAGAGATGTAATAATAGAAAAAATCTGTTATATCAGCCAAGCAATGTGTGAAGAGTTGAAGATATCAACTGAACGCGAAGTTAAAAGGATTAAATACATGAGTGGTGGAAATTAAGAAGACGTGGTTCTATCTTTAGAACAAGAAGTAGAACAATACATTTTTTTATCCATGGATGGAATTATAAAAGAACGCTTTGATCAGTTGCATGTCCTTGCAAGAAAATATTCGTATATAATGCCATGTAACCTACTAAATAAAGCATTTAAACATCAAATAAATTAATTTATTGAATATTGATAAAGAACAATTCCTTATTGAAAGAAAAAGAATCCATGTTTGTATGGCTGGACTTACACTACAAGAAGAGGCATATACGTTAGAAAAATGGGGGAAGAGGCCCCATTGATCTATTGAAATCGTTTCAAAAGTATCGATTGGAAAATTCTGTACCCAACATGGTAATTTTGCAATGAATTTTTCAAAAATTACTATCAGTGTCGCTAATTTTGAAAGTATCTTCTCCAAACTAAAATTGATACAAAATTAACTTCATTCCACAATGAGCGATTTAAGACAACAAAATCTAGCAATATTGTCCACATATCAAGATATCACAAATAATTTAAATGTTGATTACATAATACAATATGTTTCTATTATGAAAGTAAAGGGGCTGTCCATAAATCACGTCACGCTCAAGAAGGGGGAGAGGGTGTAAGAAAGTGTGATATTTTGTGAGAGAGGGAGGGAGGTCCGGTCATGTGTGACGTCACGGTGTTTCATATTAAATTGAATTTATTTGGTTAATAAAAACAATTTTTTTGTTCGAAAGTGTGACGCACTTTAACTTAAAAAGGGGGGTAGGGTCCGACAGTTTGTTACGGGGAGGGGGGAGTTAAAATGGTCAAAAATTGCGTGACGTACTTTATGGATGGCCCTAAATGTATACATATGCTTATATACTAACTAATGTATACAATTTCTTTGTTTAGTAATATTTTTTTTATTGTTTGGGTGTATGTTTTGAATATATTTTGTCTCATTTAAGGGGTGGGGGTGTGGGATCAGTGATCTCAGTAACTTTCTTGTTGCCTTTAAAAGAGCTATCGTGTATTTTTTTTTATAAATGTGTATTCATAGGTATACCATCTTATGCGGCCTCTTTTATTAATGCTTACACAAATATGGCACGCAATGGTAATGTTACCCTCCTTTACTTCGTTTCAATTACAATTATTTATTCATGTTTATTCATTTATCAAAAATATCATATTATCGAACGTGGCCGTCCTTAAATGACGTCATGCGATTTTGACTGATTTTTCACCCCTTACCCTTTCGTCACTCGTCTTCACAAAAACTTAGACCCCTTGTTCAATATGACGTCACAAACGATTGATTACAACCCCCACTCCCACCTTAAAAGCAGTAATTCCTATTTGAAAATAAGAATGTTTCAAATCGAATTTTTGTCATTTAAGTATGTTTTTAGTGTAAGGCCGCACTCTTATATCGTAACACGCGTTTTACATAAACGTTTTACTTTAAGTGTCAGTAATCAAATATTTAAGTGGAAATGTATCTAAAGTTGCGCGTTTTGACGTGACATCAGATTTCTTAGACACACAATCCTCGTCAAACATCGTCACAAATGTATGACTCCCTTCCCTCCCCAGGTGTGTGACGTCATATATGTACGGCCCCTAAAAATGGCGGGAAATTGGAGACCGGCCCGGGCGGCTAAAGGTCTAGCTACGCCACTGAATTTATAATTCGATTTGTAAAATTCTTTGAGTACCCGAACTAAAACCGTTTAGTTATAGGAGGCAGAAATAATTAACAAATTTACCATCTTCCAATAATTTAGAGATGAAAGAGTTACTTATCTCTTTAAGTCTTAGAAAATACATTTATACAACATTAAATATTTGCGAGAGGATGCTTTCTCTGACCACACTATTGTATAAGCATTATCTAAGGAGGATCTCAAATATTATATTAAACAAGGTAATAGAAATTGAGGACAAATAATACTTTCTGTAACTTAACACACACACACACACACACACAAAATTAAAACAAAATAAAAAAAGAAATTACCGATACCTAATAATATAATATGCTTGTTACGTCATTTATTTTAATAGAATAAAATTATAAAGACAAAAAAGCTTATTTAAAATTGTATCACATTGTATAATTAATGTGTATTAAAATTACATTCTAAAAATGAAGGGAAATAAGTGAACCTTAGATTTCTATAATATTATAATAAATTATATATCTGTATTAAAAATAATAATAATAAAGTCAGGTGTTATCATTAATTCTAAATCCTTCTAACTACAACTGGGCAACACAAAACTTATCTAAAATATAAATAATAGTGATAAACATACTGTGTAAAACAAATCACAACAACGGTGAAATTTCATTCTTACCTCTGTGTTATGGATTGTTTCATCACGGTTTGAAAATAAATCGTGTCGTACACAGCAAACGAGTCTGAGCATCTCCTGCAAACTAGGGGCTTTAAAAATAGAAAAATGAAAGATTTTATATAAATAACATCACAAAAATATAAAGTCCTTCTAATAATTAAACTTATAACAGAACCACATAGCTCACATATGTATGTATTTATGAGTGTGTGAGTTTATAAGCAATCGTCTTTTTGAAATGTTAATAACATGTTTATGTAGTGTTTACCTGAGCTAGTTTATAATTTGTGTAAACAATATTTTAATGTAATCAATATTTAACCAGACTTGAGTTCATTCTAACATGATTATAAAAGTACATAATTTATCTTTTGCAGTATGTATTAATTTCGAAAAAAAACCAACTTTTTATAAGAATGTATTTTTAAAAAAATAGATGCCATTGTTGTTTTCAATGTAATAATTCAACATTTATAATGGTACCAAATCAGTTTATATTACATAATTACATGCATATCAATACACATTATTGTTATCTTCAACCATTTAAGCTAGATTTTTAAAAAATGACATGAAAACATGTTCAACTTTTAAGTCAGCAATAATGATGCTCTCTTCAATGGTTAAAAAATGTAAAGATTAAACATAACAATATTAAATCTTTAAATTTCTGAACTGAAGTATTATTTTTGAGATATAATTTTCAAAACTATGTTATTTATCATTTATACATCGTGGTGACGTAGACATCATTCCATTATTTTAGTAAGTAAATCTCAGTGACATTGAAGAATACGTCTATAGTTTAATTATATTTATATATTGACACTTAATCTTATCACAACAAGCTGTTTGCATTTAAATTTTCCAAACTTGAATTGACTCCTACGCAATTAAAACAAATTGTTTTTATAATTACATATTGACAAGAAATGGACGTTGATTAAAGTGTTAGGAAACATGTTTGTAATCAAATTGTTAAAAAAGAGTATACATTTTGTTTGCGTATGTATGGTCGGTTTAGTGTCACAAAGTGTTTACCTGGATTGATTGGATCTCGACAAAACTTAGCATATATTTCCAGCATTATCCAGATTGTCATTAAGAATAATTATTTCGAACGATTTATTTGTTGGATTTTATTATTATTATTATTTTAATTAAATTAACTGGATATATATTGTTTCTATTTCGTTCGATACTTTTCTCTTAATAAAAACACAATGTTAAGCTTTTAATCTTATTTTATTTTCAATACTTTCCTAGAAACTGAATTAGAACCACTTGACAACATGTAAAAATAAGGCCTGAAATACTTTTGTTAATTAGGTGTTACATTTTGTGTTGATGAAACATTTCCATATTTGAATGATATCTTTAGAATACCTACTGGAACGGGATCGAACGAAAAAAGGGACAACAAAACCAGAGTGGGACATCACTGGGAATGGTATCCCGTAAGGCAACGGGATCATACAGAAGTAAATAAAACACACCAAAATATGGGCTCAAATCGGGTAAAAGGATTTTTACAAAATTTCATATTTTTCGGATCATTCTGAGGTATGGTATCCAAATCGATGTATGGGATAATCTTGGGGCAAGGGATTCGACAAATACGGTTTTCCAAAATGCACGTGATAATACGTACATGGCATCCGTCCGTACTCAAGGGACGATAGCGTTGACTCCTGTTACTCTTACGCCATTTCCCTTTCTCCTGGCTTTCTCTCTTCACTCCTAGCTGTGTGGGTGGCTTCGCTATTTGAATGCCCTCACACACTTTGGCCTCCAGAGGGTGCGCTCCACACTAATGGGTTTTCATGGTTTATGTCTGATCCGTGTCTTTCTTGCAGTCGTCCTTGTATTGTAGTCAAGGGCGACCTCTTTTCGTCATACTAGTTGCAAGCACATCATAAAGCAGTGCTTTATGTTGAAATTTATTTAACCAAGTTTGTGATTCCATTATTCGCTAGGATAATTCTGGGATATGTGATATCGTTCATGTATGGGATCACACCATAGACAGGGATTACATCACGAACTTGATCCCATTATGCAACAGTATCATAACAGTTTTTTAAAACCTCGATGAAAATACTGAGCAATGTGATCCCATAAAAGTATATTATATTTAGGGGATGTGGAATTACTTCACGAATGGGATCCTATTAAGTAGCGAGATCATAATGGAGTGTGTAATCTCAAAGAAATTTTGAATCATTTGGGGCAAAGGGATTCGACCATAAACGGGATCCAATTATTCAACGGAATCCTAATGGATGGGGTACAAAATGTGATCCAAACTGCAGGGGATCCATAATGCAGGCTTGGGACAATAAGGTACATCTGCCAAAAATAACATATTTTCTCAAAACTGTGCTGGGACTTTTATATAAATCTAACACATTTTTTAAATTTCGTTTTAGCACGTATGTTGTTTAATGTTGCACAGAAAATATTTTTACTTAAATTGGATGTGTTATCAATGATATATTGTTTTATAAAACACAAATGGTCAATAGTTATTCATAGATTTTTAAAGCTAGTTTAAAAAACTATAATATCATTATTATATAATTTTTGAGTTCTCACCTGAATCAACATTTTCTACCTGAAGTGTAAAAGAAAGAAAATATAAAAAATAGCGTGATATGAGTTCTACGAATGTTATTGTAAAAGGTTAACAAAATAAATCATTTTAGATAAGGAAAAAAAAAGATTAAATCAATTAAATGCAAATATTTTATAATCTTTTTTTTTAAAAGAGGGAATCATAGGATATATTGGAAAATATTCATTGGACATACACATTTTGTAATATTTTCCCTTTTTGTTGTTAGACGATTTTATTTTAACTAGCTATCCCCTATGCTTTACAAAAGCTTTTTTATGTAATCCAAAATATATTTTATAATTTTAAGGATTTCAAGTATAATCTAAAATGTTTTGTTTTTAACTAAAATTACAATTTTATATTAAATATGAAAAAAAAACCAAAAAAAACATCTCCATCCTACAATCTTAAACAATTCCTTAATCACAGAGGAAATATTTAAAAATATTTCCTCACTTTTTATTCTCTCTTTAACCAAATCAACTAAAATACGTTAGGCTAGAAATAAAGTATCTTTTGAGATAGACAACTTTCTATAGAATTTCTATTGTGTTGCTTGAAATATATTTTAACTTTTTTATTCATATCTTCAAATAATAAACAGTATTTTTTGTTATAGTACTGATAACTCAAACATTTATGACTTTAAAAAAAAAGTCTTTATTTAGTTCAGATATAAAATTATATGATAATTTCAAATAAATAGTATTTGTGATTGAGATATTAAAATCAAATAAAGAAAAAAAAATAAGACGTACTTTATGTTTAAGATAAAAATCAGCTTTAATTTTAATAGTGGTCACATCTCTTTTTAAAAATAAACAATTTTGTCTGTTATCATTTTTAAAATATATACATTAAATATATTGTGTTAGTAAATGATTGAAATATAAACATTTACCAGAATTGAAAAAAAACTATATTTAACATGAAATAACTGTTAAGCAGTGGTAAATAATAATACAACTTTTCCTTCTTTCTTTGTAAATTTCAACAAGTCATTTGCCCGCTATTTAATGTCCAACTGTAGTTCAGTTGGAACATCATCAAGGTCACAATTTAATGGATTGTGTAAGATTAGAATGTCAATTTAAATTATGTCTTTGCCTGAAAATATCTTAACTGTTTACATACGCTCCTTCTATACAGAAGATTATTGCGTCCTACGCTTATCTAAGGTTGGTGTTTTTTTCCTGCATTTTTATTAGATATTTAAATGTTGATAAAGTGTTGGTTTTCCTGGATTCTTCAGGCAACCCATTCCACGCCCGAATTCCGGACGGGAAGAATGAAAACTTGTATGTGTTTGTTCTTGCATACGGAATAAGAAAGGTGTTTTTATCCTTGTGTCTATCTGAGGGTTGTATTAAGTTATCTTTGTGTTGTATTTCTAAATTAGAAATAATTGCTTTATGTATGATTACTACTTTGCTCTTGGTTCTTCTATCCTCTAGTGTTTCAAGGTTTAATGATTAAACTAATGGTGTTATTCTTGTCAGTTTTGAATATTCTCCTGTAATAAATCTGGCAGCTCTTTTTTGAATTTGTTCTCGTTTATCAATGTTTTCTTTGGTGGATGGGTCCCATACAGAAGATGCATATTCTAGTACAGGTCTCACCAAAGTGAGGTAGCATTTTAGTTTTATATCTCTATTACATTTGTTAACGTTTCTTTTTATAAAGCCTAAGGTTTTGTTTGATTTTTTAATAACTTCAATGACATGGGGATTCCATGATAGTTTCTCATTTATTAAGACTCCTAAGTATTTTGCATCTTTAGTTTGGGTCAGTTCTTTTCCATGAATGTAATATATATGTACATATTATGCGGCCCGTGGGCTTTTACATGTTGCGATCTTATGTCGATGTTAATTTTCTTTGTTTATAATTTTTGCTTTTTTTTTAAAATTATTCCGAGTATTTGATTTGAATCTAGGGATATTAAATCGGTTTTATGGCTCCATAATTGATTAGTGATCATTATTCATTAATTGTAAACATCTATAGTCGAAACTACAATTAAGCTCAACCTAAAGTGGCTTTTGTTTACCGTTTAAACATTAGTGGTTTTTTAAAATTGTAATTTAAAAGTGTATAGACGTTGATGTAACCATGAGTGCTGCCCAAAAACAAAAAAAAAGAAATATAGAGGACAAATGTCGTGTTTATAATGACGAATAGACTACTAAATATTGCTGGACAGCGTTGGCTGTAAAGCAGTTTGCTTGATGTTCCGTGTGTGTCTGAGAGTCTTTAAGAAATACAACTTAAAAATACACCACCAAAAAAAAACATTTTTGATTTCGGGCACACTTTAACTAACGAAGAGAGGAAAAGTTGGTTAATAATTTTAAGAAAAAGCAAATTATTTTCACCAAACATTCTTTAAGACAAGATTTTTAACCTGAAGCCAGTTTGGTGCTGTCCTATTAGATTGTAAAACGGAACTAGTCTTTTTCTGACAGCGAGTTCATCAAATAATGCTTGTCAGATGCAGCAAGCATTATGTTTTCAGAACAGAAAAGCAAAATATGATTTATAGCATTTCTTTATCAAGGAGAACTGTAGTCAGACGTTTAGAAGAAATTAGTCAAAATTTAATGGACCATCTTCAAGATGCAAGCAAAGACTTTTTGTGGTACTCTTTTGCTTTCGACGAAAGTACCGATGTACAGGACACCGCACAATTGTTGCAATATATACCACTTAACCACAAGCAGTTTATGGCACTGCTTGAAAATTTGGAAACTGAATATTGTGATATTATCTACCACAGCAATTTCCACTGGCTGAGCCTGGGCAAGTTATCGAGGCGAGTGTGTGATATCAAGGAAGAAATACCGTAGTTATGTTCCTGGAGATTAACGGTTTTGTTTGTGACTTTGATACTAACATTATTAATGAAGAGCAGAAGTCAGACTTGATGTTTGTTATTGACATTATGTAAAAGTTGAATGGACTGAATGTCAAACTTCAGGGAAATAGCTTGTTTGCACATGAAATTTATGTGGATGTTAAATTATTTCATGCAAAGCTCTCCCTGTTCTTTAGGCAAGCAGGTGAGACAGGTTTTGCCATTTCCCTTTTGCTGTAACAGAAATAAATTTCTGGTGAAATGGCTTACAGGTAAAAGGCTCAGTTGGAGGCATTGGCTATGGAATTTGAAAGAAGGTTTCAAGACTTCAAGAACCTGGAACCACTTTTCAATATCCTCAGTTTGCCATTTTATGCAAAAGCTTTTTCAGCTCCGGAGGATATACAATTAGAACTGATTGACCTATAATCAGATTATGCCCTAAAGGAGAATTTCAAGCCAGTTCTTCCGCTGAAGGTTTATAGATGTTGCCAGCAGCAGCATTTCCACACTTAAAAAACGTTGCTGCTAAAAAAAATTTCACTATTTGTGTCCACACACATATGTGAGCAAGCATTTTTCTTGCATGAAAATAAACAAGTTTAAGAAAAGATCGGTGTGGACTGACTGCAATTTGAATGCAATCATGCGAATAACAACCAGTAAACTGGTTCAAAAGTTCAAGAACATTATCCAAAATTGTGAACAGTTATGTACTTCTCGTTAATTATAATTGTATTCTATCGTCAGCTTACATGTAAATTATGTTCCTATTTCGTCACAGTTATTATGACAGGCAACAATAAACTTGTTGTTAAAATAATGCTGAAAGGTAAAATCTTATTATCAAATAAGAAACTGTTTCAGTTCGTATTTTAAAATTTTATGTACATGTGTAATAGAGTGTGAATTTGAATTAAAATGACAGATACATGGTTATAATGATATATTCATATTTTATTCGGGGTAAATTGTATTTTAAGTAGACAAAATGTATATACGGCCCGCTTACAACGATAAACTTTTTAATGCGGCCCTCCGTCGAAAATGTTTGCCCACCCCTGAGCTAGAGGGAACCTGCAGAACCAAGTACACACGTCAGCACTGACGGAGCCTTGTGTATGGCAGAAATACCAAGCTGAACGCTTCATCGCACACACTGACCAGGGGAGCTTGCAGAACCAACCGCCACACGGAGCGGGGCGCGACGACACCACTGCATTTAAGTACCAACACCATAAACATTAGGTTACACTGCATAGCCTTAATGATGATAAAGCTAGGCCAAAGAAGGGACAGTTAATTTGTTGTATAACTATTATCATTTGGAACCAGTTTCCACTATTGTATAAATTGTGTAAATAAATTTATGGTTACATTTTTCACCCTTTTGGTCTGTTGATTATCGAGTGCAAGAGATCACTAAAGTTTATGCGTGTGAGCAGGAAGGTGTTAATTTAAATATTACACCCCTAGACAACTTGCCAAACCTAGATACTCATCTTTCTCGCCACAGTCTCAAACCCAAGCTAAGCAAATGAATTATAATTTTATTTTTGAGCTTATCTTAGTACTCATAATGCTACAATTGCAGCTATACCTGTTAAAATAAACGCTATTAAATATGTAAACTATTTTAAAGGTCAATCTAAATATCCAAAACATGTTTATTAGCATGCATTGAATTATCAATACATCGAAGGTTTTGAAGTATGGCTTTCAATTTTTCAATCTACGAAAAGGATTGTTTTCAGACTTTAAGTGTGGAGTTGCTACATGGGAATTTATTTTTTTCTTTGTTAAATTGAATACGTTTGAACACGTCTTATTCTTTGATTCCCTAATACTAGGACAAAAATTTCATCAAAAGCAAAATATAAAAAAGCTTTAGAACGATAACTTATTTTATAATTTAATCACGTATCAGTTTTAAAATCTTCCTATTCTAAAGTACTTTAGTTGTATTTTGTTTTCATTACAATACTGTTTTGGTTTTTTTAATTTGAAACAAAATATTTTTTGTAATGTGAGCCTCTGTAAATGGTTTACTTATTAATATATATTGCAGGTGTTCTCTCAATACATAACCTTGCATACAATAATCCTCTGAAGAACTGGTTTTAATAAAACAACTTAAAAATCTACACTATACACATTACATATATAATTTGAGGTTATACAACGTGGAGTCCTCAGATACGGCCGCAATGACACACATAATTTCTCACAACCCCTAATCATCTCGAACCTTCTTCCCGCGCTTTCAATCACGTGACCTCTCCGTCATCCAACTCATGATTCACAAGTGATATTCACCCCCATCCTTCAAACATTTTTTTTATGAAATACAAAATTGTTGGTCTTAATAAAATCAAATTAATCTACATGTATATTCAAATTTCAAATATTTATCATCAATGAACATGCATTGCCTTACACACAACATCTAGACATAAAGATCAAGAGAAAAAAATCTGTAGGACTTCAACAGTCCACCTGTACTGAAAAAATGAAACTGAAATTTTAAACACATCTGTAATTTTGTGTAAGTAAAATACTTTTAACAATCAATATTCATTGAATTAAAAATAAATATATTGTCCATTGGAACTCAAACTCTGCTCCTTTTTTATTTTTCAGCGAATAAAAATACTCATATTAATACAGTCTCTGGATTTATCATTTTGGAATTCACAGATTAATATTAATACAGTCTCTGGTTTTAGCATTTAGGAATTCACAGAATGTCTTTATTTATTGTCATTCTACTTAATATGTCTGCAACCACATTGTCCTTTTCCTTAACAAGTTTAATGTCAAATTTGTAGTCGGCTAATAGCATGGCCTAGTTCAAAGATAGTCATTCTCCAGCTGACGAGTATGAATTCAAATAGATGGGCTTTCAATGCTTCTTCAGCCTATTAAATGTTCAATTGTTCACCAACCGCGACCACGATTATGTCCATTCACAATATCAATTCCAGCATCTTGAATAAGTCGCTTAGCTTTTAAGATATCATTTTTGCTTCCAGATAATTCAACATAATTTCGACCAGATGAGTCACTGTCACTAGAAACCTTTATCTGATAATCATTTTCTATTTCTGTGTCTTAGATTCTGCTTAATACACAAACCATTGTTCTTCCTACTTCAGATGATTGCACATAAATGGTCTCAGACTCACTAGTATCATTTCTATCTCTGCTACTATGACTTTTATCACTTCTACCATATACGTGAAAGTCAATTGTGGCTACGGTGTCACTAAATTGCTGTTTCATCTCTATTCATCTTTCTTCTATCATTCATGTCTTGGTTTTAATTCTTCCTCCATGGTTGATCAAAATATGTTATTCTTGAATCAAAACTATATCTGCCTTTCCATGATCGTCTATCTTGATTATAATCTATCTTTATGGAATTATGATTATATCTGTCTCTCCATGATTGTCTACCTTGATCATAATCTCTATGTCTGGAATTATTATTATTTTTTTCTCTCCATGCTTGTCTACCTTTGTTTTCAAAGTGATCTTGTCTTGATTTTTCTTTTGTTTTCTTTCTTATAGTGCTATCATTAAGTTACACCCTATTTGGTTGTCCTTTATTGTGGTAACACTGCCTCGCTATATGTCCTGGCTTGTTACAGTACCAGCAAATAGTATGTCTGTTGCCTTGGTTTGGCAGACTCTAGTTTCTCATTACTTTTCTTTTTTCTTGGTTTTTAATTTGTATTGCTGCAAAGATATCTTGTCTCTTATCCATTTCAACATTTGGATGAGAGTCTTTGAATGTGCGTAATGCATTTGTTAGCTCTGCTTGATTACAAACCTTCTCATCAGTTAAATATGTGAATAGAGCTGGTGTTGCATTTTCTAAGAACTTGTCAATTAACACCATGTCTAGTATGGCCTTTGGAATGTTTGTATCTATTGCTGTAAGTTCCAGCCATTTTGTTAATTTATCTTGTGCTTCATGCACTATGATCTGTGGATCTTTGTCCATCTTGATTCTCATTTCATGAAATTCTTGTCTATAATCATTTTCTGACTTTCCGAAATGACATAGAAGTGCCTTTTTGACATTTTTATATATGTTTTTGTCTTCTTTGGCTATACTGTTGTAAGCTTCAAATGCTTCTCCTGTTAGTTGAGTCATCAATTGTGCTGGCCAATCTTCTTCCTCATAACATTTCATGGCCATTATGGATGCAAAATAATCCATATAAACATCCATTTTTTTTCTGGCTATCGTATTTTCTAACTTCGATAGTGTCCTTTGGTGCTGACTTTCTATTTGTGTCATTACCAGGATTGTGGCCTCTACTCTCTAAATCAATTTGTAGTTTTAAGTTGTCATTTTTAAGTTGTTCAAGTTCTCTTCTTGCAGCTCTTTCTTCTCTTTCAATTATTTGTGTTTACCTCTCTTTTTCTTCAGCCTCTTTTTTGCTTTTGCCTCCCTTCTTCTTTCGCCTCTTTTTGCTTTTGCCTCTCTTTTTTTCCAGCTATTTTGACTTTCTCTTCAACAAAGTCTTTCAATTCTTTTCCACTTAAGACAAATATTTCTGCTATGACAGTGAATTTTTTCGTAGTAATCCATGTTTTGTTATATGTAATGATATGAGTCAAGCAATTCGGTAAGTAATTAAGAATTTATATATTAAGGTAAAAATCGTCCAAATAAAAAAATATGGATTTCAAAATGTTAAGTACAAACAAGTGACACATTTAAACCATTAAATTTGATTTTGACAAAATGAGCAAAAAAAGCATCCTCACATGGGATCTTAAGTAAACTTTATATATACGCTCCCTCAGATTTACAAAACACATCCGACGTCCAAAGTAATTAATATAATAAGTCACTTAGTCAAATTTTCCAATTTTCGAACTTTAGAGTAGTTTTTAGACACTTTAGACAGTTCACTCCATTACTCCAAATTGCAACTATCACACTTTTCAACACAATGAATGAATACAAATTCATTTCCTTGATTTATAATTCACACTGACACAGTGATTAATAGTCAATAGCTTCCCAAGTTCAAGGTTATGTTTACAAATGTTTCCCAGAATCGTCTGGCTTGTTAGGCTTGCTGACGTAAAGACCTACCAGCTCTCGGTAGTGTGTATACTGGAGTACGCTTGTACTGTGTATACTGTGTTACCATATGGTGAGGACCAACTTGTCTAATCTAGTTTAACAAAGCACACGCAGTGGTCACTTGCGTTTAAGCCGCCATATTGAAATACTTATAATAATAATATTCCTTCAATCTTCAAAAGTTTATACACTGCCACACACGGCCTTTAATATTCATAAAATACGATGGGTGCTAATATTTCTTCTTTTAATGAATACTTTCCTTTTTGCAATACACAATACTTGTCACTCCCACGAAACTTCTCTTTCTCACCTTTCTGTATCGTGATAACAGTTCAATGTTCGTTAACTTAGACTTTCACGTCTGACAACAATGTAAATGGTTTACTTATTAATATATCTTGTAGGCGTTCTCTCAATACATAACCTTGCATACAATAATCCTCTGAAGAACTGGTTTCAATAAAACGACTTTAATATCTACACTAAACACAGTACATATATAATTTGAGGTTATACAACGTGGAGTCCTCAGACACGTTCGCCATGACACACATAATTTCTCACAACCCCTAATCATCTCGAACCTTCTTCCCGCGCTTTCACTCACGTGACCTCTCCGTCATACAATTCGTGATTCACACGTGACAGCCTCTACTAATTGAATCTAATTTCTTTCATTTTAATCATTGTTTAAATTAAATGTTAATATCGATATCATGTTTCCAAAATTTCTTCTTCTACGCAAAACGTAGACAGTGTAAGGAAATAAAACAGTTTTCAAAATTAAAAGCCAGTATTATAATTAATAATTGTATCTTACTGCTCAGATAATTTCAAGGGAAAAGAATAATTTAAATGAAAGAAAAAATGTTTAAACGACTTATATCAAATTAAATGAATACTCTATGCAAAGAAAATTTTTGGAACAACACTTTGAATATGTGCAGTTTACAGATATTTTTATAATATGATCTATTTATCTAAATGTCCTTCTGTTAGAATTCTGTATTCAAAACGAAGTAGTTATATGGAGACATTTCCTTATAACGCTGACCATAATACGGATATTTTTGTTCCCATAATTCTTAGTGTTATATGCATTATTTTTTCTGGTCACCTGACTATTAATTAAAATTCTATACAGGTTAGTAGTAGTTGTTGATTGTTACAAAATATACACGTAAATCTTTGATTTTAGGAAGTGTATATTTTTTAAAATAAGACATTTTTATCTAAATATCTTTCTGTTAGAATTGTGTATTCGAAATGAAGATGTTATACGAAGTTCCTATTGGTACTCGACTACAAACAGCGGTTGCTACTGTAAATTAAAACCCCGAAACTTAAAAACTTCTGATATAAGATTTTTTTAAAAAAATGTAAATAAACCATTAGCTTCTGCGGTTTCATGGTAGTGCGTTGGTTTTTTTAACTGAAACTATCAGTTTGTTTGGGGTTCAAGTTTCGTTTGAGCATTTTATTTACTTATTAAAAAAATAAATATTTCTTTCTAATTTCTTTTTCAAATACTTTCAATGATCTATAATCATCGGCGTAACGTGGGTATGTGCCGCCCAGAGCAAAACCCAGGTTTGCCGCCCCCTTCCCCAGTAATTACATATATGCACTAAAGGAATGACACTTTATATGGAAAGTAATTATAAGGAAATCATGCATTTATATGTTAGCAATAAATATGAAAGCTTTCATTAAAAAATCAAATTGAATTTTTCTGCTTTTTCTTTATGGCTCAATCTTTAATGTATCAATGTTGTTAGCCATGCCATGTTCAAAATCAAAAAATGCTATTTGATTACGAAAATGGTGTACGGAAATCATAACTGCCAAACCTCCCTTGAATTTCTACAGTAACCTCATCTTATGAAGACTACAACTTTCTTCAACTAATTCTCTACATAACATGACTACATATTCGCTTTGATCTCTCGTTTTTTTTTACTGAAAGGTACAATTACAATCGTAAGGTCTTCACATAAAGTTTAAGTGAAAATCAAAGCATCCGTTAAGTGTCCATTAGTTTCGCTGTGAGTAGCCTTTGCAAAGAATAGTTTGCACAATACTTTTTAAAATAATTTCGCAACTTCATTGACGTAATAAAGTACATGTTTCCAAATTTCGAGAAAAAAATTGCACTGTGATTAGCAAATTTCCCGCATCTGTTCGTGTGTTTAAATTTTCGTCTGCCTTGGTCAGTTTTACTATTGCTGTAAAAAAATGTCTTTATGGCTCCATTGTAAATTCATTATTTTGTATCCTGATGTCAGTTGAATGCCTTGCCTGTAGCAGCAACTAGAAATTTCCAATGTGTATGGATATGGGGGAAAATGCGTAACGACGTTCTAGTGCACTAATAAAAAAAAACCCGTAAACAAGTTTTCACTATAAATCATTTATGTACGAGATGTAACTCAAAGAATGTTCATTATAATACGAAGAGCAAGACCATCCAAAAATACTCAATTGTAGTTATGTCTCGTAAAACGTGTTTAATATAATGCGCACCGATCAGGAATATGTTCATAAAAAGTGTTGTCAATAAAATACGCACCTTATTGCGCTACAATAAGGTTGTTCAATATAATACGCACCACGACACTCTATCTCAAATATTTAACATGATACATAAAGATAAATACAATAAACAAAAAAATCAATAATTTAAATACAGTACACGCGATCAATCTGAAATTTTAATGCATCGTTTTTATTTTTGACACGAGTCTGCCTGCAAAATTTCAGCTTGCTAGCTTATGAGGAAGTATGATAAAAATTGATCCAAAGTTTATTCGACAAGCAAGCAAACGATCAACCGAACAGACACCAAGAGTTAATATAAATGATTTAAAAATATAAAGTTTTTTTCAGGGGGAACGGCATGTTAACAAAAAAAAATTAATAAACTGAGAGAGATTTGACATTGCGATTAACTTCTTAAAGTCCATTGAACTCCTAGTCTAATCTTTTATCCGATTTCTGCTTCCTCAAATTTGCAAAATAATTAGGAAATGTTGAGTACTTGTTAATTTGAATTTAATTTGTGTCAATTATTATTCCATTAGATAAGCAACTTTGTTCAATTTTTTAATGCATCAACACAGAAAATATTAAAATTAAAATGATGATGCTTTAACTTTGAGAATACGCCATATAAGTAGGCTAACAAAAATTAAAACTAATTTAATTACGTTAAAATCATTCTCACGTTACCCGTCTCATCTCTATCTGGGTTTAATATCCCTTTATATTTTGGAGAAGTTAATGTTAGTATGTTGGACACTCTTTCAATCTTGTTGCACTTATACTAATCTACGTATATCGATTTACTAGTGGTCTACCGATATATAGGCCAGCCGATATATCGGCACCGATATCAGAATATCGGTAATATCGGTATCGGTAGAATGTAAAGATTCCGATATTGACGTCACCGATATTTCATAATAAGTTACACTTTGATCACACAAAATTTCAGAAAAATTGTTTTAATTAGATTTTTAAATATCTCAACAAATTAATATGTCGATCCCGATACCGGTATAGAAAGAAGCAAAAGATTCCTAGTCCTAGTATTAATATGTACAGACGCGATACAGCGTGCCATGTGCTTTGCTTTGTTTAGGTCTCAGCCGAATTTCGTATAATCGGAAATACTGTGTAAGTGATACGATGCCGAGTATAACGTACTTTATCTAATAGCATTTTACCTCGACATTTTGTAACCTCAATTTCGCTGTTCACGTAACGCATTTTTTTCTCTCGTTTTAATAATAATTTATTTTCCGGATCAATGCCATAAATAAAATTAAGATTTCTTTATTTTGTTTTTAACATATTCTTTATTCATAACTCATTTAACTTAAATTCTTAACTTGAAAACTACAAATCCTAATAATTACATTAATAACGTAACACAATTTTAACAACTTCTTACTTCTTCAAGTACTCTTTATCGGTACTCGGTATCGGTAAAACTTCACCGGAACTACTCGGTACTCTGTACTCAGCAAAAAATCATTATCGGTAAACTCCTAATATTGTATGAGTTAAAATAGTTTGTAAAAATAATCAATTAATCTAGATCACAAAATCTATATTTAAAATTTTTATTGTTAATATTCATAAAAATGTTTTGATGTGTTATTTTATCCCGATTATTACGGTATTAACTAATTTTATCTATAAAAAAATATCCGATCCATATTCCTCCATCGTTACGAGGAAAAGAAAGAAACAAGAAGGAAAGTGACAAAGAAGAATGAACAGGAAATACGGAATACTGTAATCGATACACACTAATAATTCATATGAAATTGTAGGACGTGTTTCTTAATTTACGTTTGTCTCAATTAAAACAGTAGCCTGACATCTCAAATGTCATTAATTACCACGAAAAAAAAATAAGAATGACGTCATCAAAATATGACCGCTGTTTATTGTCCTAAAAATACTGATATCAGCAAAAATATATATTTTAATCGGCAAAAATGCGTTTTGGTTACCCGTAATATAAAATACAAATAATTACCAGTGATGAATTTAAGAATGACTTCATCAAAATTACCGCTGGTTTTTGTCCTAACAAATACTCAGATCGGTAAAATTAATATCGGTAAAATCGGTATCGGCAGTTTCGGAAAATACATAACTGTAGACCCCTACAATTTACTCCGTTAATATTGTTAAATTTTTTGTAGTTTTTACCACGTTTTTATTAACTCACTTTCGTTCCTGTTTGTCTGTCCACAATTTTTCAAATCTGCCAACGTAAAATTAAACCACTACTGATGGTCCTAGAGATCTCAAAATTTTACACCAGATAGATCTTGGATGACAATGCATAGTATCAGAATTTCAGATCGATCGAATGTACCGTTATTACATTATTGAACTTTTTAGTTTAACTATATATAAGCATATGTATTATCCGACTGCTCTTGTTTACATTAGATTGACGTGCCGAGTTCACACCTAACCCCGACCAAAAAAACCATGTTTAACATCAAGGGGTGATCAGTCTTTTCCAGACTGTAAATGTTTGTCAGGCAATGCGTATTATATTTGAACAGAATCAATACTTTAAAACTCACCCTAGCATACACTTAGACTAAAAAGAATACAATAAATAGAAGTAAAAAAAAAGATTTTTAAAAACCACGTTTTTATAAGCAGAATAAAAAGAACAATTTAATTTTTTTCCACAGAATTGTGAAGGAAAAATCTTTTTCTGGATTGATAAAAATTTCAAACTTATATGCTCAAGTACTATGATGTAATATCACTAAAAACGTGGGGCGCAGGGCCGGCCCTAGAGTATGCGAGGCCCAAGGCAGCAAAAGATGGGCGGGGCCCTGGCACCAAGGGGGCCGTCAATAAATGACGTCATGCAAATTTTTGCCGATTTTTCACCCCCTCCCCCCTTTGTCACACGACGTCACAAAAAGCTTGACCCCCCTACAATATGACGTCACAAAGCTTTGCCCCACCCCCCTCCCCACAAGAGCCGTATTTTCTATTTGAAAATGAGAATGTTTCAAATCTCTTTTTAGTCATTTTAAGAATGTGTGCACTCTAATATTGTAACACGCATGAAGACATCTAAAACGTCATTAAATAAACTTTCAGAAATCAAATATTTAATTGGAACTTTTATTTAAAGTTGCGTGGTTTGTCGTCACAGTTCTTAAACTCCCCCCCCTCCCCCTCGTCACACATGGTCAAAAATGTGTGATCCCCTCCCTCACCTAGGTGCATGACGTCTTTTATGGATGACCTCAAGGCAGCAGACAAGGAGCAAGAGCCATGCACACATTTGCATTTCCATAGATATTAAAATAATGGGAAATAAACAAATTAAATTACTTAAATTTTTCCTGTATAACATTATTGACACATGAATGATTACATCTTTATTCATTTAATTAAAGATCCTAAAAGTCTTTAAAATATTAATAACAAAAACGTTTTTTTAATAATAATTGACAGTTTTATATGTATAGATATATATAACTTAACACTATAAACTATATCAGAGCCGTCTTTACATCATTTTGGGCCCCCGGGCAAAGTAATAGTGTTTGGCACAAAAATATATATTTACATAACTTTTTTAAATAATAAGCAACATAATATATTACATCTATTACAAAAGGTCAAACAAAGGTATGGAAATTCGTTATGGAAAAAAACCCACTTAGATTAGAAAAAAATGTGTACGGTACTTTATTATAAAACGCGTCTGCGACATTTCTTTTCATAAAATTGTTTTATTATCGGCTTGAAGTCAATGGTCTTCAGGATGTCATTCTCTAAACTCATGAGTGAAAGTCAGTTCAAACGATGCTGTCCCATTGGTCTACGAAGCTGATTTTTTAATAATTTTAAGTCTTTAAAAAGAACAGTACAGTTGCTCTCCAGCATGCACACGAACACTCTGAGTGCAATTTCAATGATCGGAAAAACATATTTTAAATTGCCCGAAATTATTTTTCTGTACAGTGCATGGCGAGTCTCGCAATTTTCATCAAGAGCCATGTAATGCTTGAGATGCTCACATTCATTAAAAAATGTGGTAATAACTCAAGTCCATGTGGTACGTAATGGCAAGATGTTCGCCTTTTTCTTTACTGCATCAAAAGTAAAGTTTTATAATTCACAGATTTCCAATTTGTGAATACGATTCTCCACGTCTTGTTAGTTCAACAATTAAAGTGTCAAGAATAGGGAGGAAAGTTTCTACCTTGAACTTTTCGGACTTATTTAGAAGTAACTCTTCTCCTGACCTATCATACCTACTAAAACGCATACTTCGGGTTCGTTCCCGTTTTTTTCCATCATAGAAATTGTCATCTGGACACATACTCCTCGCTTTGAATTCATATTCAGTGAAATTGTCATTAGTTTCCTGAAGATAGCTTTTCAGTGACTCAAGAAGATTTGTGGCAACTAGGATGTTCACATCCTTTAATTGTCAAATTTTGCTTGTTGTATTCATCCTTTCTAGAATGTAATTCCAAAGAATTGTAAGAAAGATTGTTTCAAGGTGTTCCATTTTTTTGCTCAAACGTTCCGCCTCACACCTCGTTGTCACTTGATGTTCATTTTCCCCTCATATAGAATCCAGTAAATGTTTTATTTTGTCGAAATCTCTACACAACGCATGAACAGCATCAAAGTGTGCTGACCAACATGTGTCTGACAGACGCTTGACCACAAAATCTTTTTTCCTAAATATGATGTCAATACATTCCAGCGATGAGTAGAACCAGCAAAAAATGTATACAGGTGCTGAACAAAGTCAAAGAATGTTATAGACTGTAGACAACACTCTGCAGATTTTACTCCCACCAAATTCAGGCTGTGTCCTGAACAGGGGACATAGATGGCATACTCATTGAGTTCATGAATACGTGCCTGCAATCCAGTGTATCGTCCAGACATATTTGACGCATTATTGTATGATTGGCCACGGCAGTTTGATAGAGGAATGTTGTTCTCTTTAAGAAAATTAAAATGGAACCAACGCATAGTGTTACAGTATTAATACATTTAATAGCTATAATGTATTGTGTGCATGCTCACGGCACCAATATTTTTAAACCCGGCGCGTTAGAGAGCTTTCACTTCGTCCATGGTTGGAAGTGATTGATAAACTTAAATAACCCGTTCGCACATAAACACAAAAATATGAGATTTTTATTAAAAATACTAAATTTGATACAGGTTTTCCCAAACCCTACAATATATTCGCAAGGTGCCCCTACTGCTCGTGGGCCCTCGGGCAAATGCCCAACGGGCCTTTGCGTTAATACGGCCCTGAACTATATACACTAGCGTTGGTTTGGTTGTATCTTCTACTTCCACCTTGTTTTTACAACTTTCTATTATATCATGCGAGTTTTGGCGGCTGCAAAATCTTAAATAAATTCGTTATTGTCGAGATCCCTAGCAACATCATTCTCAGTTGACAAAAGAGCTAAGTTATTGAGCCGAACATGAATCACTATTGATCGGATATAGTTTTAATAAGTTATAATTTCGAAAAGATTCTTTCTTCGTAAGCCACAGTGACAGGAATATATATGTTAGAATTATTCGAAGCGCATAGTGTGTGTTAGGAAAGTAACTGAAAGAATTGCACACTCTAAACAGGATGGTTGTAGGTGACTGCCGGAATTATGGAACTCAACGATTGCCAATCTTCAGAAACCATGAAACCATTCTCTATATTCATACTGCAATTCAGTAGTAAGTAGATAATGTTTTCTAATTGATGAAATTTATAAAGGAATCAAAACGAGTTATTATGCCTTCGTAGTTGTTCAAAGCGACTGTCCATCGACATGACAGTCCTATCAGTCCTAGATCGACAGAAATATTTTGCAATTCTTTGCTGTTGTAATTCAATTGGAACAAGATGACGTACCAAAATGCAATTAAAACAATAAAATAGAAGTTATAAAGTTTTTTTTTGCATAATGACTCTGCTTTACTTCGAGCATTTGAATCACTACTTTGGTCTGCAACTTCGAAAAGTGCTAATAGATTTCGCCTGATTGATATCACACTGCATTTAAACTTTCCCACTCGGCTTACCCATGATCTTGTTTCACAAATATTTCGAACAAACTTGGAAAGGATAGCCTATCGCTTTGTTGAAGCAGAAAATAAAACAACAAACTATCTTTTTTGCATTATACCCAAAAAACGTAACTGCTTCAGGACAGGTCTTTGCCATATCACAAAGCAGCAAGTTATAACTGTGACAGGCGCAAGGGGTAAGCAAATAGCCAGGGATTTAATAGTAAACGATGAGCTTGTACGTCTGAGTGATGACCCTTAATGTTCGCACCATTGTCGTATACTTGACCACGGATATCAGAAAGATCTAAGCAAAATTTTGTCAGTTCAAATAGTAAGACATTAAGCATGTCAATGTGTTGTACAGTGCTTTCTTTTACTTTTAGAAAATGTATGAAGTTCTCATGAATTATTTCAGAATATCCACATCTGGGCTTACATAGCGAATTGTCAGTGACATCTGTTCTTGGTCACTTTGGTCCGGTGTGCAATTAAGTATTATTGAAAAGTATTTAGCTGATTTTACTCATTTTGCTATAATTTCCCTTACCTTATTTCCCATTCACGAAATGAGTTTGTTTTGAATTCGCTTTCAAAAATAGATCGCCTGATGTAGTTTATCAACTGAACTTGGAGAAGCCATGCTTTGCTCAGCAAGAAATTGGACAATGGCAATGATATGTTGAAATACACTATGCCAACAAGCCTTTCAATGTTTATTATTTTTTTACTTTGCTTGTCGATTGTGCATCGTACTATTAGCCTGTCTTCCAGCTCAAAACATTTCAAAGTAAATGTTATATTTCCCTTTGATTTCTCCTGATCAGACAGTCTCACACTGGCTTTTCTCAGGCACAAATCCCGTCGTGTCCCAAAGCAGACAATATGTTACCAAAAAGTTTGCAACAGAAACAAAACATATAGTTCATAGCTGCTAAATATATAAGCCTTTTCGGTTGACGGGAGAGTGTCCTTTAATCGAAATTGTCCTTAAATAGCAAATTAAAGCCTAAAATTTATGTTTTTTAAATTAAACTCTTCTCCTCGATCCATAAATGCTTACTAAAATGCTCTGGGATAAATGCTTTGTGAATTAGGATTTAGGGTGATATTAATATTTTACTATATTAATACTCTATTTTTCTAATGAGTACACATGAGTAAAACCAGATACCAACCGAACACTATAGCTTAGACACTGTTAATATTATGTTTATATAAATTAAGCTAAACGTGATGGGTAAATTAAATTTATAAATATAATAATTTACAGGGAACGGAATTTTAGTAATGAAAGGCAATGCCATTGTTTTTTAGGTATAGATTTATTTTCTTTCGGTGCTATAATAGTTTACATGATTTGTTTTCTGGTACGATTTATCCATAAACTGCCCTAAAGAAATAGATGAATTGAAAAAAATCGTTACTGTTAAAGATGAAAATGAATTTTATATATGAGTTACATGCACGGACCTGAGAATATGGGTAATAAGTTGAACAGTTATTTTTATATTGAGTGACAGCTTTCTGACCTTTTGAAAGGTACCTTTTATTGGTCGGGGTAGGTGTCAATAACATCGTCCAACCCTGGGTGGCATAAACACTATAGCTTAGCAACTGTTTTTATACATTTTGCATAAATTAAACTAAACCAGCAGGGTAAAGTTTAGGCCCAAACCTTGTGATTAAAATGTTTCTTTAAAACAAATAAACCTCATTCACACATTACCTAAGAATCAATATTCACATAAATAATATCTGGCTCATAAAAAAAAATCTTATTCGTTGACTAAGGTCATACTTACTCTGGAAATAGAAATAATGTTTTGGAGAGCTTTTGCAATGAAAAAGTAATACTAAGAAAGATTTTTAAAACACCTAAAACATTCATTTAAATTAGTTAGATTTCTAGAACAATGCGGTTGCGTGGCACACACTTCGGATATAAACTGTACTGTTATTTAAGGTGTACATTGTACATATATCTAGTGTAAAGACATATCGCAGTATTACGACTTATATGTAGTTTCTAGCTTCAAAAATTGCGTGTTCTGGCGAAAAATAAATGTCATTTTATAATCTAAAAAAGCTACAAGGAAAAAGACTTAAATATAAATACAAAGAAAAATAATCGTTATTTTCGAGAACAAGTATCTGCCAGTTTATTTCTTTGTTATTTCTAGAAGAAAAGAGTGGGAAGTCACTTCTAATTCGGCCCTGGAGACATTTTAATTATTAAAAATTTTTTTTTATCTGTATTTTACAATTAACATTTGCGAATAACACTTGCGAAAGCAAACACTGCCGTTCCCGGAAGTCTACTAAAGCTTCTCTTACTAAATAAGGGTTTCTACTTTCTATGATTTCATAACTAAAGATAGTGCTATCAAGACGTGCATTACCGCTAGTCAAAGAGCGTTGCGTGTGTACAAAGGAAAATTAAAATGTATGTGATCTTTTTTCAATTAAAAAAAATAGTGTTGCTACTGTATACAGTTGCCCTCGAATGTAAGTTTCAGTTTCGTGATGAAAGATAAGGATAATAGTTATTACACTAGTGTACATAACTTCTGCCTAAGTATTTCTTATATACTTAAATAATTTTTCTATCTCTTCTTTGCTATCATAATTTACATTCTTTCATGGCATGGATAATGATTGATATATTTTCCTGGCCTAGTGTTATAAAGTTTAACTTTGTGGCCAAAGCTATTAGAGATGTGAACTCAATGTGATTTTCATTACACACATGGGAAATAGTATGCATGCATATGTATATGTGACTAAGGAACGTAATAAACGTTTTCAAATTGTTGCGTTATACAGTATGTATATTGGTCAAAATTGTGAAATTTGTTGCACTCTATTTTAATTAGTGATAATTATTTACCAGTTTTCATTTTTGTGCGCTATTGCGTGCAAGATACTTACAGTTTCACTATTTATTCATGTTGAATACACTTTTATGTTTAGAACCCGAACATTTCTCTTATCTTATCTATACAGATGTTCCTTCTATGCAGAAGATAATTGCGTCCAAAGACCACGACAGATGAACTGTTGGCAAGTGATGCAGCGTTCACAGGTCACGGCTTTGTGGGTTCCACACATTACCCAGCCGCCTAACTAGTGTTAGGATGCCTTCACATGGATTCGAACCCGTGACCATCGATGCCACTTGACCACCGCGCCCCCGAGAATGGCCGTGAAGAGGAAAAGAAAAATAGACAATGAATGTCGGCAGTTTCAAGATGATTGGAGTTTGAAATATTTCTTCATTAAATCCAACGAGAAAGCACTGTGTGTCATTTGCAATGAAACCATTGCTGTGATGAAAGAATACAACATGTGCGTCATCATGAAAGCAAACATTGGGAGAAATATGCACAGCGGATGGGTAAAGTCCGTGCTAACAAAATTTCAAAATTAAAAAATCAACTCACATTTCAGAGGACAATTTTCAGTAAATCCTCAATTGAAAATGAATCTTTAACTAAGGCCAGTTATAAAGTTGCCTATGTCCTGGCTAAAAGGAGCAAACCATTTACAGATGGTGTAGTAGTGAAGGAATGTTTGTTGGAAGTAGCTGAGGAACTTTGCCCAGAAAAGTCCAAAGAATTTAAAAAATGTAGCTATGGGTGCAAATACTATTGCTCGCCGTGTTGCAGACTTGGGTGAAAACATTGTGACTCAATTAGCGAAAAATTCAAGCCAGTTTTGCCATTTTTCAATTGCAATGGATGAATCGCTGGACATCTATTCCACCCCTCAACTGCTTGTGTTCATTAGAGGTGTGGGTGAAGACATGAACATAACACAAGAGCTGTCTTCTCTACATAGCATGTATGGTACAGCTGCCGGAGAGGATATATTCAATAAATTGGAAACAACTTTTGTTGGTTATAACTTGGACTGGACTAACTTGACTTGCTTGACTGTTGATGGAGGAAAGAATATGAGTGGCATAAAGAAAGGCTTGATTGGACAATTGAAGCTAATATGTAATGAGAAACACATTCCACAACCAATGTTCCTGCCCTGTATTATTCACCAGCAAGTTTTGTAAGCTAAATATGTGATCATTAGCAGTGTACTGAATCCTGTGGTGAAGATGGTGAATTTAATAAGGTCATATGGGCTCAACCATAGACAGTTCAGAGACATGTTGAAAGACACATACACAGAATCGCAAGATTTACCAAATTATACAGCAGTACGATGGCTAAGTTGTGTGGAAGTTCTGAATAGGGTATTTAAATTAAGAAAGGAAATACATGACTTCCTAGAAAGTAAAGGAAAACCACAGCCATTACTGTCTGATGAAGAGTGGGTATGGAAATTAGCCTTTTCTGCAGACATTACTGATCAATTAAAATTTCTGAACCTAAAACTACAAGAAGAGAAAAATCTAGTTTTTGATCTATCCAATCACCTAAAGGCCTTCAGATCTAAACTTGTCTTGTTTTTGGAACAAGTACAGGCCAACAACTTGACACACTTTCAGCAGTGCAAAGTCTTCATGGCTGAAGAAACAGCTGAGTTCCCCACATCATTTGCATGCAATATCATCAAATACCTCCAGCTGCAGTTTCAGGAGCGGTTTTCTGACTTGGATTCAAAGGCAGAAGAAGTGAGGCTATTTCAAAATCCATTTCAAGCAGGTGTGGCCAGTTGCTCAGAGGAACTGCAGCAGGAGGTGATTGATTTGCAAGCAAATGATCTCCTTAAATACAAGTTCAAAAAAGGGCTTTTGAGTTTTTACCAGTTTTTGACCAAGGAAGACTTTCCTAATGTCAAAGCTTTTGCATCAAGGTACCTTCAATCTTTGGAACAACGTACGTGTGCGAACAGACATTTTCGAGGATGAAATACGTGAAGAACAATTTGAGAACTAACTTGTTTGATGATAATCTCAGGTCACTGTTGGTGTTAGGGACATCAATTCTAAAGCAAATAACATATACTATTTTGGCATCCAGGAAACAATTTCACCATTCCCACTAATACAGGTATTCATGTGCAGTGTATCAATGTATTATTAAATATTATTAAATATAATATTAAATACTATTAATATTTTAAATATAATAATATTAAATATATAATTAAAAACAACATCTATGTTTTGATTCTTTCTTATTTGCACCCCTTTTTGACAGTTAATCCGACCCTCCGGCTGAAAAGTTTGGAGACCCCTGTTTTAAACAAATAAACCATATTTTCTACTCTCCACTAGACATAAATATTCCTATAAGTATTATCTGGTTTAAAAAATATCCTTTTCGTCTTGAACTAAGTTTATGCTTAGACTATAAAATGGAATACTTGTTTTCGGGAGCGTTTCCTAGAACCAAAAGAATACTATTGAAAGATGTTGTTTCATTTTTTGATTCACGTGAAAAGAAATTGAGCCTTGCCCATTAAATTTTTGCAACTGTTCAGGACCTTTGTTATTCTGGTAGCGTATAAAGAGAAAAGAAAGCGTTATTAAAGAAGAACTACAAACATTGATTGGTGATATTTAAATTCATCATACTTTCTATTATCTGGACACACATATAGTGATTTTTATAAAGAAGGTGTTTGATTTATCACTACCCTAATTTCCTTTTTCCCAATTTGCTTTTACACTCATTTTAAGGGGAATTAGTGACTCAAAACCAAATAAAGTTATTTTTATTGTGCCTAACCCGTAGCATAGCACGGGCATTGTGCTCGTGTTTAATATAATAAGCATCGATCACGAATATATTTTTTTAAAAGTATTGTCAATACAATAGGCACCTTATGACGCGACATGAAAGTTTGTTTAATATAATACGCACTACGACGCTCTAGCAAAACAATTAACATGTTACATTGAGATAAATAAAGATAATATAAAAATTCATTAATTTAATTACAGTACATGCGATTGATCTCAAATTTTGAAACATCGTTTTTATCATCGATATAAGTCTGCCTGCAAAATTTAGACTCGCTAGCTTAAAAGGAAAACGGGTAAAATTGATCCAAAGTATTTTCAGACTTCAAACAATCAAGCAAACACCACGAGTTAAGTTAAAGGATTTAAAAAGCTCCTATTTCTTTCCAAAGTGTCTTTCTTAGCAGCTACATAACAACTAGGAATTTGCCGCCCTAAAAAAGTACTGTCCGGGGATTTTCCTCCCGCAGCCCTCTTGCAATGCCGCTGTCTATAATTATAGTTATGAGATTATGGTTAGGGCTTAGTATTTGCTAAAGTCAAAAACTATTTGCAGCACGCGAGCATACTCCACATAGTTGTTATAGGATAATTGGGAGTTTCAAAATTTATTCAATTTCATGCTACAACTGGTGCTCAGATGTATATTTTTATAAATACATATATTTGTTTTCTAAACGGTTTAAACTAAAATGATTTAATTATCAGTAATATGATTGCAAAGATTAAAACAAATACCTGAAACTTCCAATACCATTTAAAAGACGTATATACCTTCTATAACACATGTAAATATATCAACATTATACCGTTACTTTAAATAACTAGTCCTTGTGCCCTTATTGGGGTTAGAACTAATGAAATAAATTTAACATTCTCATAATTACAAATTAGAGCTGACAAAACTAAGCATAACTGTTTATTTTTATTTTAAAGAAATAAGCTTTGATAATTACATATATAAAAATATACTAAATTGGAAGGAGGTAAAAGTTTGGAATTTTTTTAAAATTTCATTTTGTTTGTTTGTTGTAAATTTTTTGTGGGGGAAAGGAGGGTGGGGGTTGTTTTTTTTTAAATAGAAATTGTTGTCAAAAGCCCAAGTAACTTATCCTTGTTTGAAAAATAAATATATATATGATTGACAACAAAAGAAGTGGGCGCCGTAGGCGCCCTACAGACCCTATTATAAAATACTTTGTGTACCTTTCAGGAAGTTTAATATTACGTATTTATCATACAAGGACAAGTTAGCTGGGCTTTTGAAAAAGGTGGGCGCCGTAGGCGCCTTTAAAAAAAGCGGGCGCCGCAGGCGCCACGGCGCCGCAGCACAACATAGTCACAAATAATTTAAATATTGATTACATAATACAAGATGATTCTATTATGAAAGTAAAGGGTCTGTCCATAAAGTATGTCACGCTCAAGAAGGGGGAGGGGGTGTAAGAAAGTGTGACATTTTGTGAGAGAGGGAGGGATGTCCGGCCATGTGTGACGTCACGGTGTTTCATATTAAATTGTATTTATTTGGTTAATAAAAAACAATTTTTTGTTCGAAAGTGTGACGCACTTTAACTTAAAAGGGGGGGGGGTCCGACAGTTTGTGACAGGGGAGGGGGGAGTTAAAATGGTCAAAAATTGCGTGACGTACTTTATGGATGGCCCTAAATGTATAAATATGCTTAGATACTAACTAATGTATACAATTTCTTTGTTAAGTAATATTTATTTTTTATTTTTGGGTGTCTATTTTGAATATATTTTGTCTCATTTAAGGGGTGGGGGGTGGGACCAGTGATCTCAGTAACTTTCTTGTTGCCTTTAAAAGAGCTATCGTGTATTTTTTTTAATAAATGTGTATTTATAGGTATATCATCTTATGCGGCCTCTTTTATTAATGCTTACAAAACTATGGCACGCAATGGTAATCATGTTCCCCACCTTTTCTTCGTTTCAATTACAATTATTTATTCATGTTTATTCATTTATAAAAAAAAACATCATATTATCGACCTTGGCCGTCCTTAAATGACGTCATGCGATTTTGGCTGATTTTTCACCCCTTCTCCCCTTCGTCACACGTCTTCATAAAAACGTAGACCCCTTGTTCAATATGACGTCACAAACGATTGATTACCCCCCCCCCTTAAAAGCAGTAATTCCTATTTGAAAATGAGAATGATTCAAATCGAATTTTTGTCATTTAAGTATGTTTTTAGTGTAAGTCTGAACTCTTATATCGTAACATGCATTTTACATAAACGTTTTACTTTAAGTGTCCTTAAACAAATATTTAAGTGGAAATTTTGTCTAAAGTTCCGCGTTTTGACGTGACATCAGATTTCTTAGGCACACACCCCTCATCAAACATCGTCACAATTGTATGACTCCATTCCCTCCCCAGGTGTGTGACGTCATATATGTACGGCCCCTAAAAATGGCGGGAAATTGGAGACCGGCCCGGGCGGCTAAAGGTCTAGCTACGCCACTGAATTTATGCTTCAAATTGTAAAATTCTTTGAGTACCCGAACTAAAACCTTTTAGTTAAAGGAGGCAGAAATAATTAACACATTTACCATCTTCCAATAATCTAGAGATGAAAGAGTTACTTATCTCTTTAAGTCTTAGAAAATACATTTATACAAAATTAAATATTTTCGAGACGATGCTTTCTGTGACGGCACTATTATATAAGCCTGATCCAAGCTGGATCTCAAATATTATATTAAAAAAGGCAATGGAAGTTGAGGACAAAGAATACTTTCTGTAACTTAACCCAAAAAAAAATTAAACAATATAAAACAAAATAAAAAAAGAAATTAACGATACCTAATAATATAATATGCTTGTTACGTCATTTTTGAAATAACATAAAATTATAAAGACAAATACGCTTATTTCAAATTGTATCACATTGTATAAAAAATGTGTATTAAATTACATTCCAAAAATAAATGGAAATAAGTGAAACTTAGATTTCTATAGTATTATAATAAATTATATATCTGTATTAAAAATATTAATAATAAAGTCAGGTGTTATCATTAATTCTAGATCCTTCTAACTACAACTGGGAAAAACAAAAGTTATCTAAAACATAAATAATATTGATAAACATACTATGTAAAACAAACCACAACAACGGTGAAATTTCATTCTTACCTCTGTGATATGATTTGTTTCGTTTGAATCCAATCTGCAATACCATCTAGCCCATCTGCATGCTATATTATCATCTATAAACATTGAAAAATGAAGATATATTATATATATAACACAGAAAATATGAAGTCTTTCTTATAATTAAACTTATAATAGAACTACATAGTTCACATATGTATGTATTTGTGAGTGTGTGAGTTTACAAGCAATCGTAATTTTGAAATGTTAATACCATGTTTTTGTAGAGTTATATCTGAGCTAGTTTATAATTTGTGTAAACAATATTTTCATGTAAGTTTTGAAAATGTATAAAATTATTGCTTATCAATATTTAACAAGACTAGAGTTCATTCTAACATGGTTATAAAAGTACATAATTTATCTTTTTCAGTAGTTATTAATTTTGAAAAAAAAACACTTTTTATAAGAATATATTTTTTTTATAAATTGATGCCATTGTTGTTTTCAATGTAATAATTCAACATTTCTAATGGTACCAAATCAGTTTATATTACATAATTGCATGCATATCAATACAAATTATTGTTATCTTCAACCATTTAAGCCAGATTTTAATAAAATGACATGAAAACATGTTCAACTTTTAAGTCAGCAATAATGATGCTCTCTTGAATGGTTAAAAAATGTAAAGATTAAACGTAACAATATTATATCTTTAAATTTCTGAACTGAAGTATTATTTTTTAGATATAATTTTCAGAACTATGTTATTTAACATTTATAAATCGAGGTGACGTAGACATCATTCCATTATTTTAGTAAGTAAATCTCAGTGACATTGAAGAATACGTCTATAGTTTAATTATGTTTATATATTGACACTTAATTTTATCACAACAAGCTGTTTGTATTTAAATTTTCCAAACTTGAATTGACTCCTACGCAATTAAAACAAATTGTTTTTATAAATACATATTGACAAGAAATGGACGTTGATTAAAGTGTTAGGAAACATGTTTGTAATCAAATTGTTAAAAAAGAGTATACAATTTGTTTGCGTACGTATGGTCGGTTTAGTGTCACAAAGTGTTTACCTGGATTGATTGGATCTCGACTAAACTTAGCATTTATTTCCAGCATTATCCAAATTGTCATCAAGAATGATTTTTTGGGATGATTTATTTGTTGGATTTTATTATTTTTATTATTTTTATTAAATTAACTGGAAATATATTGTTTCTATTTCGTTCGATACTTTTCTCTTAATAAAAACACAATGTTAAGCTTTTAATCTTATTTTATTTTCAATACTTTCCTAGAACTGAATTAGAACCACTTGACAACATGTAAAAATAAGGCCTGAAATACTTTTGTTAATTAGGTGTTACATTTTGTGTTGATGAAACATTTCCATATTTGAATGATATCTTTAGAATACCTACTGGAACGGGATCGAACGAAAAAAGGGACAAAAAAACCAGAGTGGGACATCACTGGGAATAGTATCCCGTATTGCAACGGGATCATACAGAAGTAAATAAATCAAACCAAAATATGGGTGTCACATGGGTATCATGAGTGCACCACGTGTATATTGCGTGATCGGGTGATGGAGAGGTCACATGAGTAATAAACGCGGGAAGAAAGGAGCCTTCCCATTGGAGGAGAAGGTTGGGCGAATCAGTTGTCAGAGAGGTTCGGTAGTGTAAGGACGGAATATGTGTGTGCCTCAAGACTTCCACGTTGTATAACCTCAAATGTATATGTTATGTAAATAGTATACATATTAAAGTTGTTTTATTGAAACAAGTTCTGAAGTGGATTATTGTGAACAAGATGATGTGTTGAGAGAACGCCTACAAGAGAGTTATTAAGTTACAATGGGCTCAAATCGGGTAAAAGGATTTTTACAAAATGTGATATTTTTCGGATCATTCTGAGGTATGTTATCCAAATCGATGTATGAGATAATCTTGGGGCAAGGGATTCGACAAATACGGTTTTCCAAAATGCACGTGATAATACGTATATGGCATCCGTCCGTACTCAAGGGACGATAGCGTTAACTCCTGTTACTCTTACCCCATTTCCCTTTCTCCTGGCTTTCTCTCTTCACTCCTAGCTGTGTGGGTGGCCTCCCTATTTCAATGCCCTCACACACTTTGGCCTCCAGAGGGTGCGCTCCTCACTAATGGCCTTTCAAGTTTTATGTCTGATCCGTGTCTTTCTTGCAGTCATCCTTGTATTGTAGGCAAGGGCGATCTCTTTTCGTCATACTAGTTGCAAGCACATCATAAAGCAGTGCTTTATGTTGAAATTTATTTAACCAAGTTTGTGATTCCATTATTCGCTAAGATAATTCTGGGATATGTGATATCGTTCATGTATGGGATCACACCATAGACAGGGATTACATCACGAACTTGATGCCATTGTGCAACAGTATCATAACAGTTTTTTAAAACCTCGATGAAAATACTGAGCAATGTGATCCCATAAATGTATAGCATTTTTAGGGAATGTGGAATTACATCACGAACTGGATCCTATTAAGTAGCGAGATCATAATGGGGTGTGTAATCTCAAAGAAATTTTGAATCATTTGGGGCAAAAGGAATTCGACCACTAACGGGATCCAATTATTCAACGGAATCCTAATGGATGGGGTACAAAATGTGATCCAAACTGCAGGGGATCCATAATGCAGGCTGAAGGAAAAGGGAACATCTGCCAAAAATAACATATTTTCCCAAAACTGTGCTGGGAATTTTATATAAATCTATCAATTTTTTTTAAAATTTCATTTTAGCGCTTATGTTGTTTATTGTTGCACGGAAACTATTTTTACTTAAATTGAATGTGTAATCAATGATATATTGTTTTATAAAAAACAAATGGCCAATAGTTATTCATAGATTTTAAAAGCTAGTTAAAAAACTATAATAGTATTATGATATAATTTATGAGTTCTCACCTGAATCGACATTTTGTACCTGAAATGTAAAAGTAAGAAAATATAAATAAAAACAACCCGTAAAAAACCAAGTTTTTGACTATAAATCCTTTACGTATGAGACGTAACTAAAAGAATGTTCATTATAACACGCAGCGCAAGACCATCCAAAAATACAAAATTGCAGTTGTGTCGTAAAACGTGTTTAATATAATGCGCACCGATCAGGAATAGGTTTATAAAAAGTGTTGTCAGTAAAATACGCACCTTATTGCGCGACAGAAAGGTTGTTCAATATAATACGCACCGCGACGCTCTATCTCAAAAAATAGCATGATACATAGGAATAAATAAAATAATCTAAAAAAGCAATAATTTAATTACGGTACATGCGATCGATCTGAAATTTTGATACATTGTTTTTATCATCGGTACGAAACTGCCTGCAAAATTTCAGCTCGCTATCTTGCGAGCAAGTGGGTTAAAAATCGATCAAAAGTTTTGGCGACAAGCAAGCAAGCAAGGTCGGTCGGTCGGCCGCAGACACCACGAGTTAATATAAAGGATTTAAAAATAGCGTGATATGAGTTCTACGAATGTTATTGTAAAAGGTTAAAAAATAAATCATTTTAGATAAGGACAAAAAAGATTAAATCAATTAAATTCAAATATATTAGAATATTTTTTAAAAAAAGAGGGAATCATAGGATATAGGCTACTTGAAAATATTCATTGGACATACACATTTTGTAATATTTTCCCTTTTTGTTGTGAGACGATTTTATTTTAACTAGCTATCCACCATGCTTTACAAAAGCTTTTTTATGTAAACCAAAATATATTTTGTAATTTTAAGCATTTCAAGTATAATCTTAACATTTTTATTTTTAACTAAAATTACAATTTTATATTAAATTATTTTTTTTAAACATCTCCATCCTACAATCTTAAACACATCCTTAAATCACAGGGGAAATATATATATTTAAAAATATGTCCTCACTTTTTATTTTCTCTTTAACCAAATCAACTAAAATACCTTAGACTAGAAATAAAGTAACTTTTGAGATAGACAACTTTCTATATAATTTCTATTGTGTTTCTTGTAATCTAGTTTAACTTTTTTATTCATATCTTCAAATAATAAGCAGCATTTTTTATTGTACTGATAACTCATTCATTTATGACTTTAAAAAAAAGTTTGTATTTATTTCAGAGATAAAATTATCAGTTAATTTCAAATAAATAGTATTTGTGATTGAGATATTAAAATCAAATAAAGAAAAAATAATAATAAGACATACTTTCTGTTTAAGATAAAAATCAGCTTTTAATTTTAATTGTGGTCACATCTCTTTTTAAACATCATCAATTTTGTCTGTTATCATTTTTAAAATATATACATTAAATATATTGTGTTAGTAAATTATTGAAATATAAACATTTATCAGAATTGAAAAAAAAACTATATTTAACATAAAATAACTGTTAAGCAGCGGAAAATAAAAATACAACTTTTCCTTCTTTCTTTGTAAATTTCAACAAGTCATTTGCCCGCTATTTAATGTCCAACTGTAGTTCAGTTGGAACGTCATCAAGGTCACAATTTAATGGATTATGTAAGATTAGAATGTCAATTTAAATTATGTCTTTGCCTGAAAATAACTCCAAAAAATGATTCCTTAAGTGACGAATAATGTTTATTGAAATGTCGAGGTTGACAAACTCTACAATTGTTAGCAAACCTCTTAGAAACACTGAAATAATAAAGATTTCTAACGTTTCGCTGTGCTTTAAAAAATGAAATATTCATCTACAATTATTTACAATTTACTTAAAGATCGAGGTAGATCCTACTATTTCCTTAAAGTTTTTTTCATTCACTTGTCAAGCACAAATGAAATTATTAGCAGTCAATTAGTGACTCACGGCTGCGGATCAGCTGTAATCGTTTCAATTTGAAAAACAAATATTACTTTATGGAGTTGGTAAAATTTAGCACAGCTGAGCCTACTAAGTTCAATGTGATAAGTAAGTAACAGAAATCATAAGAAATTCCATTTTTTAAGGCCTGTTACTGCAAAGTGATTCACTAATTCCCGAATGAAGTTCACAAAAGGAACAACGTATGTCCTTACAAAAGAACTATATATGTTTTTTCCCAGTGAGAGCTTGCTGATTTAAGATGTATAAATTGAGCGTTTGATATTTTTAACCCTTCTAAAGCAAGGAGTCTCAATCTTATCTTACATGACCCCAATTTTTTTTCAATAATTTCAAATGTAAAGAAATTTATATTTTGTACTTCAACGAATATGCATTTTCACAATGATTGTTTAGCGCATTATTGAACAGGATCATAACTCTTCTGTTAGCTGAAAATCCGATTTGACACAAAGAAAGTACGCCACCAGTTGTGAAGCAAAGATAAGCATACTCATTCAGATAATATCACAAAATCTTAGATTTCATACGTATCTGTGGCAGTATGTTCTCTCAAAGTTGTTTTGTTCTGCACACAACTGACCTGCCCAAAGGACTAATACTTCTTAACAAATCACCTTTCTTGGCACACATATCATTTTTTGTTTCCATTTTATATTCTTGAATTTTTTCTGAGATTGAGATAAACATGTTCGCAGTAAAATGATAGTTCAATGGCATTTTAAGCAATGTATGCGTATTTAATGCCTCTATTCTTGCTTGTAATTCATTTATCCTACACATTTGAAAAAAAACACACTTTTTTTTAAATTGCTGACAAGCAACAAGAAGTGAATATTACGTTTCGTATAGTGTTGCATTGAAACTGGTTGCAAAGAAGTTGCGAGTAAAATGCGTATAAGCTATATACACATTAGTTAAATTTTAGCTACTTGCAAAATGTATGGATCGTGGATAACTTTGTTACATACAAATTTGATAGTGAATATTAAAATACCATAGGACATCTAGCTCCTAATGTGAATTCATTCGGGGACGGGGGCCCAAAATATTCTTTTTCATAACCATTTAAGACTTAATACCCATTCTGATTTTATACGACCGTGAAAAATATTGACAAATATATCTATTATGATAAACAGGTACTTAAAAGTTATTTTCTTTCATCGATTGTGCCTGGGGGCCCATTAAATCGGTTTGTGCTTATATGAGCTATATAAAAATTAATTTAAGCTTTACATTCTGCTAAAACTAATGGATCTAGACCAAACTTGGTATATAAAAACAATAGAGTTTATATTAAAATAATATAGCTCATCGAACTCATAATGTGCATTCCTTTGGACCAAGAACCCATATTGTCTTTATCGTTTACGTTTAATATTTTATTCCCCATTCAATTTTTAATGATTATGACAAATATTAACAATATGACAAACATATCCGTCATTATCCAGATTGCAATGTATAGGAATTTTGAAATTTACACCTTGCACCATTTGGGACGCCGGGACTTTTATGTTTTAAAATAAATTCTTAAGCTATATAATTGTTATTTTCTTCAAGGATCTCGATAAAGAGGAATAAAGTCAAAGAAACCAATTTTTTTTAGAAATATAAATAACAGTAGGCATTAATAAATTAATTGAAATGAACGGGTTTTGCGAACTTAACAACTGTCACTGAACGGGTTTGGGGCCCCCTTAATGTCGCTTTTTTCCTATATTAGCTATGTAACAAGTAGTTTAAGAATTAGATAATGAGAAAGTGGATCTTGACCAAACTTGGTAAATAAAAACTTAAGATTCTTAAATTACTAAATTACTATAGGGCACTGAATTCCTAATGTCAATTCCCTCGGGGCTGTGAGCCCCAAATGTCTTTTTAGTAAATGTACAATGGCAATAAAAAAATAAAATTATCAATCATTTTAGGTGCGGGGCCCTTAATACCACTTTTTTCTCTTTTGTAAGCTTTTTAAATAACTTTACTTATCTATTTGCTAAATTATTTTAATAATTCCACAAATGTGTCTTGCATACTTTTTTTTTACAATTACTAATCATTTGTTAATTTGTATTTATTTCTTTATACTGAGATTATTGAAATACGTGACGGGGCCACTAGTATACAATAAAAGGCATTTTCTACAGCCAATCAGGCTAAAAATTATGAATTCAATATCTGAGAGTTAATGTTTCGTTTTATATATTTTTATTACACGCTTGAAAGCATAAACATTTTTATATACAGGTAGTCCTCCGGTTACGATGATGCCATCCCGACTTAAGCTGTTTCGTGGTGACGAACGAGCCTGCTTTAAAAGACATATTACGTGTGATTCAGTATTTTTGATATATTTTTAAAAACATATTTTCATGGGGTAACGAATTGTTATCTCTTTTTGAAATAAAAAATGTATTGACAAATATGTAATATTATTAGTTCAACCTTCTACTTTCGTTTGCAAATTTTTCTCGTGGCGAAGCTTTCAAACAAGTCAGTAAAGCTAAGTAAGCTTACAAGTTCCTTTTCAATGCTCATTAGAACATACGCAGTCTTTGTTTTCTCATGCCATTTTTTATCATTTTTTGTTATTCTTTTCAACTTTGAAAAGGATCGCTCTCATCTGCAGTTTGATATTATCATTGAAATATAGATGCGAAGTGCGATGTGTATATTTGTAAAGGACTGTATGAAATTTAGCTTCTTCAAAAGCAGCAATTTTTTTAGCTCTGTGCACGTGTTTTGAGTTTTGAATTGGGCTACTTCCTTTCACTTACCCTGTGCTTGGGTCTGGACAATAATTTTTTTAAAGATATCTGAAAATTGGACTAATTCTGAAAGTAAGCAGTTTTCGAAATCGCTTGAATATTCTTCCATTAACTTGGCTGCTGCCCATCGGATGGTGAATTTGCTGAGCTCAGTTAGGTTTGTAAGAAAGCCAAATTTCTCATGGATGAATTTATATGCGCCTAAAGATGTTGTAGGGTTTAAGAAAGTTTGTCAATGATTACCAGAAATACCTCAACCTTGAATTTTTGTCTGACGCTTTCATATAGCATTGAAGATTGTTTATACTCTTTTTTTACCACTGACTTGTCTTTTCCTTTGTCTTCATAGTAATCAAATTAAGAATGCTGTCTTTTAACAAACTCAAATTTAAAGTAAAATAGCGACTCCCAGTTGTTCAAGTTCCTTTAGTTATCCTGCTTCAAGTCGACAGTCACGTGGCTGATTTTCTTTGTTGCTAATTGTTCCAGAGCTTCGATAGTCTTAGGTATTAGTTATTAACAGACCTTACAGCATCATGTCAGGCTAACCATCTTGTGTAAGCTTTTTTAACATGTATCAATTTCATGTGTATTTGAAGTAACTGTCAACGATGATTAGATGCAACAAGCCGGATATAAAGATTTTGCAGAAAACAAAAAAAAATCTGACTGCAGCAGGACAACTTGCTGCACTTTTCCAATCCAAATTAATAGAATGAGCTGTGCACGGCAAATAATGAGCAAAACTGCACTTCTCATAAAGAATAGCCTGGTTTGCGTTATACTTCCTACTCATATGTGCCGCATTGCCGTATGACTGTCAAGGAATTTTCAGGGATTCATACCAATATTTCCTGCATCTTTATTATACACTATAATTTATAATAAGTTTGAGGGACCTTAAGTTATTGGGGGCCCCTAGCTTTAGCCCATTCAGCCCCCCCTTTTTAATCCACCATAGGGGGATGGGGTCACTCGTCTGTGACGAGTGGGAGGGGTGTGTTTTAAAAAAAAATGTGACGTCACATCAAAAAACGAGCAAATTTAAATAAAAGTTCCACTTACATATTTGATTGTTTACCATTTATTTAATTGCGTTTTCAATGGCTCCACGCGTGTTACGATATTAGAGTGCAGACTTACATTAAATACATATTTTAATGACAAAACATGATTTGGAACATGCTAATTTGTATTAAGAAAATACGGCTGGGGGGGGGGTTGTCAAGGCTTTGTGACGACATATCGTAAAAGAAGGGTGGGGGTCTAGTTGTTTGTGACAAAGTATGACGCTGGGGGAGGGTGTGGATAAAAATCGGCAACATCGCGTGACGTCATTGATGGACGGCCCCTTCATTCGTGAAGGGGTTTTACCATGAGCTACCGCCCAGGTGACAACAACCCTAGCGACGCCTCTGGTTTGTTCTTCAATTAATCCCAATGAAGATTATAGTACAGGAAAATTGTTTGTAGTTCCTTTGAAATCCATTTTTCAATTGATTGTTCCATGCATGCTTGAGAAGTGAAAATACTCTTCTTCAAAATCCTCAGACTCATCCAGCGCAAGATATCACAAGTTTTTAGCTATATCATGTATCTGTGGCATTATGTTCTCGCTAAGCCCTTTTGTCTTTACACACAACTGATATTACACACCGATTAATATTTCTAAACAAATCACCTTCCTTGGGACAAATGTCATTATCTGCCTTCTTCATATTTTCTTGAACTTTTTCTGAGATGGAGACACAAGTTTCGCAATAAAATGTGGGTTCTATGGTATTTTAAGCCATGTTTGCTCATATTATTGCCTACATTCTTGCTTGTATTTCATTTATCTAACACAGTAATAAAACAAACATTCCTGTCAATTAATTTTAAATTGATGACAGGCAACACAAAAAACAACATATTTATGTAAATTTGAAACTGTTGAAAGAAGTGCGCATCTTAGTGGTGAGATAATACGTGTTTTGTGTGTTGTCACGGTAAATTTAGTGTGTATTCTACCACCAACCAGGGCAGGATTGGGAGTGGTGAATGAGTGCAAAGTAAGCATACATTACTTAAAATAAAAATTATTAACAAAAACTTGGAAAGAATAAATTTTAAGCAAAACTATTTAGGATTTCTCCGAAATTATGGTGATCTTCCAGTATTGTCATTTTAATATTTAATTTTTATTGGAATATTTGCATGCCATATTTTCTAACAATCATAATCGTCATTCAAGTTCCTTAACGTGATGGATAAAACAGTGAATATAAAAGTGCAGACGACAGTTACTTGTCACGTAACTAAAACGCATGCCATTCAAAGTTTTCATTGACGTAAAAGGAAAAAAAAAGTAATAAAAACTCGAATGAGTATTTCAACGCAATTTCCAAAAACAATTTCCGATTATTTAATCAAGGGAAATAATTCTAGATTACACTAAAAGTCTAATCAAAAAAGTAATTCTGAAAGTAAACACAATATGACGTCATATCACCTCACGCTACATCACACCAATAAAGTGTCAATATAATGCGCACCACGCAACAATCTAACATAAGCATTCACAAAGCGGGAAAACCCCATTAACTATCATTCTAGATTAAATAAAAAGTAATTTCAAATTAACAATTCAATCGATAATTTAGAAACTTAACAAAACAATTGCTTTAAAATATTGCTGGTAAAATTACGAGAGTCGAACCTACACTTATTTTTTTTTAAAATTCATACACCAACATTGTTCTAAAAATTATTAGCTATTGTTTGACGTTTGATTCAACCGGATAGATGTTATGGTTTGCAAAAATTGACAAAATACTGATATTTTACGGTATTTGCCAGGAAATAAAGCAAACGTTTTCGGTATTTTTTTATAGTCCTTATCATATTTTCAAAAGACCCGAACCCTCTATCTGATATTGTGCATGAAGAGATGCAGGATCAAGCTTGACAGACAATTCGAATCTATAAACGTTATTTTTTCCAAGAGAAATTGCGTTAAAAAATGCCTTTAAAAAGATAATTTTTGTCCGACAAAAATCATTATATTTATTAAGAAATATCACTAATTATAATTAAGTAAAATTATTTTAATAAAATGATACCATTAACTATATTGTTTTTTTCATTAACTATTTATATCTATGGATTAATACTAAGTCAATTAATTAATGGATGTCAATTTACTTTATCATTATTAAACTTTTAACTTATTTTATCAGAATTTATCCACGGAATGGAAGGTGGGATTTATAACTAAGGTCACAGTTGTTGTCTAGTCTTCGAGAGTCACGGTTAGGAAACACCAAGAAGAAAATGGCCTCCCGCTTTGAATATGTATCTAAAATTACTTAATATATAAATATGGGAATTGCTCTTTCTCTATATCTCGACATTATAAGTTATCTTGCTTGGTATAAGATAGATTACTGATATGATCATAGATTTTGAATTAACTGTTTATGATCTTTCAATTACCTAAGCGTAGTAGATAACCAAATGAATCTATATTTTATGTTTTTTTGAGCGTGCTTCTTTGCTTCTACTCGCACACAGGCGAGACAAATGCATTACAATTGACTGAGCTATATCCTTTTTAAAAAGTAAAACGCTACTAAAATCTGTAAAATATGTTCAAGGGTTCCAATCATTAATATCCGAAAACTGATGGGTTAGTTTTAGCGAGTAGCATGTAATGATCCAATACATTCGAGATGTTTTAGAAGTGATGAGAGGCTTGTCAAGTTGTTTTTCAATATACGAAAATATGTTGTTTTTCAGTACATTTAATCGTGGGAATTGCTACATGGGGAATGTTTACATTTTTGTTCTTTGTGTTAATATTGAATACATTGTAACATTTTTTAATTCTTAGATTTGTCGCTCCTAGTATACGTAGGACATTATACAATATTTCGATGCAACTATTTTAGCAAAATAAACAAAAGACTAAGCTTTAAGTACTCGATTGGACATTATTTTATAATTTAAATCAATTTAAAAAGTGCTCCCTAGATTCTGAAGGTTTACTGACTAATGTGTGATTTTTGTTTTTACATTACATATAAGAGTATTTTGTTTTTTTTAAATTTTGAAACCAAATGCGTTTCATAGAAATGAAGTCCAGCTACTAAATTGAGAATATAATTTTTCTTAGATCTATTTTAAATTATACACATTTAAATTAAATGCAATATTCGAATATTCATGTTTCCAAAATTTCTACTATTTGCTACTGCAAATAACGATATTACAGTGTAAGGAAATAAAACAGTTTGGTTCAAAATTAAAAAGTCAGATATTAGATTATTTATTATTTTTTATTCTTATACTTTTTGCTCAGGGATAATTTCATATTATTGGAAAAAGTATAGTTTTTTAAAATGAAAGGAATTTTTTTTTAAAAGGACTATAATATTCAAATTAAATTACTACTACTTAAGCTGAATAAAATTTGGAACATCACTAGTTGCATATTTAGCAGTTTTACTTTTGATTTTGAGTATATATAAGACCTATTAATCTAAATATATCCTTCGTTAGGAAATTTGGTGTTGTTCGTGAGAAACTAAGTAAGTTATGATGAGACATCACACTTCAATAACATGCTAGCCAGGATATATACGGATGGATTTTTTTTTGTTCACGTAGGGATAGTTCTCTTGGAGCGTATAATACGCCAGTATATGTTTTTTATTGGGTGTTTTCTGATCCGGTTGTACCATGTAATTGATAAATTCTATACCAGGTCAATACTATTTATCGATTGTTTAAAGAAGATATGACACGTGAAAATCTGTGGGGTTGACATTTTGGAAGTGTGCATTGAGTATGTTCGAGCTACAAACGATTATCGGGTTACTGACTGATAAAAATTAAACTTCTGTTATGATAGGAAGATTTAGTTTAATAATAAAATTTAAATAAACCATTAGGCTTCTAGTTTGCGGTCTCATGTGTTAGTAGCAGAATGTGATATTTTGTTAACTGGAAAATATCTAGTTTGGGTGTTCTTCGGGTTCTAAGTTTCTGTTTGAAGCATTTTATTTTATTTTTATTGATATTATTTTTTTTTTCTCAAAAACACATGTCTTTTTTTCAAATAACTTGGTCTTTCAAGATTCAGTTAATCAGGATTTCGGCTTATAACTAGACTGTGTTTATGTGCCTATGTTTCCTCGGGATAGCAATGAACCCAAGTTTTGGCCGACCCCCCCCGAACCTCGCAGATATTACATATATAGCAGCTAAATGTAAAGACAACTTTGATATATAAAGTATTCATAAGGATATTTCATGTCATTTACATTGTTAGCAAAAAATGATGTATGAGCTTTCATGTTTAAAGAAAAACGTGTGAAGTTTTTTCGTGGCTTTTTCTTTTATGTGCACATGTGTATATGCTTAGTAATGTTAGTCAATGTTTGTCCAAGGCCCTGCCATACTGTCAAAATTCCAAAAAAGGATTTTAATAAGATTATTAAAATGGTCGTACGATTATAATCCAAATACTTCATAGAAAAAGCCTTCATAGTTCGTTATGAATTTTCTACGAGTATATACCTAATTGAAACTCTTATTTAAGACTTAGACTAACCCCCCCTATGTTTGCGGTCGGTGGAGTGCAACTAATATATCTCTGTAACAGTAACCTGACTACTATAGTTTCACGTTTGATCTCTTCATTTTATGACTGAGAGAAGGTGACAATAGGGACAATCGTAAGTCTTCTACGTTAAAAAGGTTATTATAGATCAAATGCAAGAAACATATACCGATATAGTGTTAGATCCATGTAGTATATTGCTTATCGCTCTGTTGATAGCCTTTGCAAAGCATGAGATTGTTGCACAATTACTTTTGTATAAATAATTTCGCTACCTTTCGATGACTCCTAAAAGTTATCGATGTTCCGTTAAAAGTGTGCGACATGACAAAAAAAATTTGCAGAGCTGTGATGTTTAGCACCATTTCCTCGCATCGGGTTCCGGTTGTGGTTAAATTTTTCGAGTCTGCCTTGGTCAGTTTTTCTAGAAGTAAGCTGAAAAAACAGTTGTCTTGATATGGCTCCAAGAATGTTAAAGTCACTGATTTTTTCCTGATTCATGATGTTCAGTTGAATGGCTTTGCCTCAGTAGCAAGCAACTAGTATCCTTTACCCAAGGTGTGTAATGGGATATGGGTGAGAAAAAAATGTGCGTAGGCAGAGCGTTGCTAGTGCAGCTAATTTAAATAAATATAATAAGCACTTTTTGAGGGGGACAGATAAAATTACTTTTTTATCGTATCGGATTACTGAAAACTAAAAAGATTTTTCATTATAATACTAGCAGTTTTGGTATGCGAAGAGTGACCATACGAGAAAATAACATAAAATTGTAGATATAGGTCTCTTGTTAAACCATTTTCTAAGTTCTAATACTACCACCTCGCTACACTATATCTCACCAAATTTAACTGTATGATACATAGAGATAATTATACGAATTTATAAATAGACAAAAAACCGAATAATTAAGAGGTACAGTACATGGCGAATTATATCTGGCCTTTTGGAATTAGCATTCTTTAGTTTACTATCTGCACGAGTCTTGGCTTCAAAATTTCAGACTACGCTAGCGTTATAGAATGTAGATAAGAAAATTGAACCAAAGTTTGTTTTGTTCGACAACAATCAGAAGACAATCAACGCATAACAGGTTCGCCTGTGGAATATACCGCCCTCGACGGAGTTTAAATATAAAGTGATTTTAAAAGATTGAGAAAGATTTGATTTCAAGAATACGGCGATGTTATTATATTTGTTTTATAAAACTTAGGAGAGTATTTGGTTGGTGACTGGATTGTAACGTTTCCTTGTAATACCTTAACTCAAGCATTAAAAAACAATAATAACACACTATTCTACTCTGCAGATCGTGTTCATAGGGCTTTTAAGACCATGCATTTATTTATTAAAACGTTATTTAAAAAATCTTTTCTGAATAGATGTCGTTAAGAAGATTAATTATTGTTTCAATGAAACCTTACTGTAGAAAGCTTTCTAACATTACTCTGATCTTCTGAATTTTTTCTAATTCTTTATCATATCACAAATACATAGAATGTTGTGTTAGACCTGGATGGGAAATATTTAAGGTGCATAACGCCATACAAATGGATTTTCAAATTTTTGTTTTCATGGGTAACCATGAAATAATTTTATTTTGTATTGGCGATCCTGCATAATCTCATAAGAACAATTGCTATTTCAGTCATCATTTTGGATAACATGTTGTGAGGGATGGGGGATTCTAATAAGAAAATATTTTTGAGCACAATTTTGTTTCTCTGAGAAGCAGCGGTTGATTTCGTAGTACTGTGTTAGTTTCTAGATGTGCATAAGGTTCTCGGAAAAAGATTGCCTATATTTGGTGCACTAGAGTATATTTCGTCTCGTAGTGACCGACTGAAAAGTCAAAATTCGTTTATTTATTGCCAGGTATTTAATGGAATTGTTAAATATTACAACACTAACTGTCTTTGGCCCTATGTTTGATTTCATTTATTACTTTCAATCAGATTATTATTGCTATGTTTTTAAATAAGTTTAAATCTTGTATTATGTCGCGATTTCTGATGTTTCCTCCAATTTGCAGAAAAATTTAATTAAATGTTGAGTACTTTTGTTGATTTTGAATTTATTTGATGTCTAAGCTATTATATCCATTAGATAAGTCAACTTTGTTCATTTTTTTTAATGCAGTCAACACGAGTAAATATATTTAGTAAATTAAAAGTGGATGATGCTTGGTCTCCTTTTTGAGTAATACGCAATCTTAATACCTAATTGGTACTATATAATTAAATAATGTGTTATTTACTTAATAGTCATCCTTCGTAGTTTGAAAATTTAGTTTTTAGTTTTTGTACGGCTAAACCCTTCTCATCCTTTAATTGAGGTTGGTAATTGTTTGTGAATAGTTAATGGTTATGATATGTTTGGATAACACTCTTTCAGCTACCTTTGCATGCGACGTTAAAATAATACTACTAATAATCAATTTAACTCGTTGTTGGGCTACCGATATATCTTGAGAGGCAGCCTGATTATCATAATATCCGATAATATGGTTATCTGGTAAGCGATGTAAGGAATGTAGTGTCCGAATATTTCGACGGTGCACCTGTAGTAGTAGTCATAATTAAGTAGACACTTTTAATTTTGATTTCTCACAAAAAAATCAAATAAATTGGTTTGTTATTTAGAATTTGTTAAGTATGTCCTAACAAATATTAATATATTGATCCAGATATCCGGTATTGAAAGAAGCAAATTAAGAGTTATATTTCTAGTATGTGGAAAGACGCTATTACTGGAACAGTCAGCATCGGAGGAAGGAAGTATAGAAAGTCCATTCTGATCGCTATGACGTGTCGTGCCGTACTGACATAGAGACCTGGCTTAGCGGTAGCGTGGGTACGTACTATAAAGAATTCCGTTAGAGCAAGAACGAGAGAAAACAGCAAAGGCGAGTTACGGCATGGAAATCCATGCAAGGAAAATTACCGAAGAGAGTCGATAGGCTAAATAGGAAAATTCACTTAAGTGAAAAATTCGGGATAAACGGGGCAAAAACTGGGCGAAATGTCCTCCACCTTTCAAAATATCTAGGGGTCAAAATAACACGATGTGGTGGTGGGGGGAGGGCGCGAGTGGGCTCAATAGCGCCAGAATGTATTGTGCCTAGAAGTTGCACAAAACAGTGACAGCATTTGAGTAAGGCGTAAGAGGAGCACATCTTGAGGAAAAGGTATCAAGTAAACTCTCCTTGAGAATCATAAGATCCCACTGAATGTGCCGCTGTATCGAATATGGAGGGTTGGCGATGTTGGGTCTTCGGTTGTATGTGGTTGATGAGCTGTAGTATGGACACTTCAGCTGCAGAACCAGTCTGAAAGAAGAATCAATAGCGATTAAGAGATAGTTAAGATGTTTTCGAGATAATATATGTGAATCTATTTTTACCTACACTATCAATGTACATCGTACACGTACGAAGCGGTCCACAACAACAAAAAGGGTACATTGTCGATGGAAAGGCCCATACGACGACCTTCTTTCGGGGAGTACGCAGTAAACCTCCATTAAAAGAAGAAGGAAACATTAACGATTGGTACGACTACAGTTGACAAGACCTTGAGGATCTCTTTTCGCAATAGATACTAATATGTGGGCAGAGGCCCACAGGTCCAGATGTTAAGTGAAGAATATGGAGGCTAGCAACAAAAGAAAAACAAGAAAAGAGGTGAGAACTTATAATCAAATATGTGACGCGGTAATTTCCATGACATTCGATCGACACAGCTCAAGAAAGTGCAGGTCAAATGACCATGGCCAAATGGCGTTTATTAGTATTGTAGGCAGTTTTCACGGAGGGGAGGAATACAAGCTGACCTGCAAAGCGGAACGTTGGTTTAGGAGGATAGTTATTCAAGAATCAAGTAAAGCAGAAAACTATATCTGAAAGTGATTCACGTAGAGTAAATCGCAGATTATGCTAAAAAAGTAGTTTTCGGTTTCGTATGGTTAAATTTGCAAAAAGACATGTTGCTTATGTGGGGGACGGATGTGACTTTTTTGATCATGAGGCAACCTATTAGAGCCATTAAGACCGATGTGACAGTTTTTTTGACTTTCTATTAACATGGATCGTACTGCAATGGGTTTGAGCTGTTTTGTTCTCATTGCGTTGATCGTATGTTTATAAAATGGTGGCTTTAGTGGTCAAAAAAGCAATTTTTTAACTTATTGCCTTTAGCAATGTAATTGATGAAATCAAGGTTGAAAGGTTCTCAAAAGGATTCCAAATTATATTTGTATCATTGACGGTTTTTGTATGTCACAGTTCAGCTTTGTGTTCATGTGGAGTGTCGTACTATGTAAGTTATACTCTGTAACTTGTAAACGGGGAACTAATGATTTCGAGGAAACCTTGTCGGTTATATGGGGATTACATATCAAGCTGTTTATATTTTTGATTGATGACAAGATTAAAACTGATTTTGTTAAAATAATAGAGGCATAGATAACAGAAAATTAAGAAATAGATTGAATTTTAATTGTATTGTGATGATTATCTGAAAAGTAAATCATTATTAAAACTGAGAGAAAAATGCGTTACGTGTGAACACGAATATGAGGTCCACTAAATGTGGAAAGGTTATATTAATTGCCATAAGTGGATTGGGACATTGTAAGAGAACACAAACTTTTAAGGAAATTCAGATTTAAATTTAAAAGCGTACAAATCCCTTTAAAATTAACATTCTTAAAATTTGTAACCATATGTTTATTAAAAGACAAAACATACTTCTTCAAGAGTGAACTCAAGTAGATCTGGTTACACTGCAGTACAGAAAATCCATAAAGCATTCTTGCATCCGGTTGAATCAATATTTGGTATTTAAGTTAAAGTGTATAGTTTGTTAAATGAATAATCTGAGTATAGTAATCTAGAAGTCACTAAATTACGCATATTTTAATTAATTTTTATTTTTTGGTTATTTCTACATAAATTGTAATTAAAAAGATGTTTATTTGTGTTGAGCTTATTTGATTATGTAATCTGAATTATTGTTACTGTGTTAAATTAAACATTAAAGTTTTCTATGTTAAAAATGATAATTAGATCCATATGCGCTAGCATTCGTTACGGAGGAAAAGAAAGTTTAAAGCAAGGAGAGCATAAGTTTGACAAAAGAAGAATGAACAATGGAAAATTACTGGTAAGACCAAATAATCACTAGGTACGAGCAATTAAGAATTCAAATTTTAAGGTTTGTGCGACTTGATTCTTAAATTACGAGTCAATTTCTTAATGTGAAGAGCCGAGGTTTAGCCTTGGTGACAAATTTAAATGTAAATTGGTAAATGTTATGATTAGTCAGTGATTAATATGAAGAGAATTGTGACGTCATCTAAAATGATTAGACGTTTTATCGCTTGGTTTATGTCCTATCTGTGTTCGAGGTATATAGATGTTATACGAATAGCTGAATAGTCTGTGGTACCCCCTAGATAAGAATATATGCGATAATGAATCTTATGGCAAAAATTGTGAATATGCTGGTTTACGCCCCAAGAATAAAAAATAGCAAATAATTACTCAGATTAATGAATTTAGAGGAATGACAAGTGTGAATCATCAAAATGTGCCGTGCTAGGGTTTTTGTCACTCATTTAGGTGGTATTATTTTGATGGCATGTGGAAGTACAAATACTCATAATCGGGCAAACAAAATATCGGGCTAATAGTGGGTAAAATATGCATTAACTTTAGGACCCATAATATAAAGAGTTAAATGAATGATGTACGATGTATGTTAAAGTTTTAACAGATGTGTAACGTCAGTGCAATATAATTCCGCAAAGTGTTTGTTTTTATAGGGTCTCTAAGTACACTACATTACTTCATTTTGTATCGTACAATCTATACGCTAAAATAATAAAAATTATCCGGGTAATGAAACATTAATCTTGGGCAATATCGGCAAATAATTATGGCATATCGTGTAGGAACCCCTTTAGCATGTTACTCCGATTGACTGATTGTAATGAATGTTAAGCTGTTATTGTTGAGAATTTTAGATTAATAAGTAGTGTAAATTTATGCTTATACAATACGAGTGGTCTGCGACTAACAAGAACTCTTGAAAACTTAACGTTGGGAATTTTTGCGCGCCAGTTAGAAAACAAAGTTGAGCCTAGTGGCCCTTATCGATTTAGATTTTTAGGCTAATTATGTTTAAAATTTGATAGGATTAACTAGCAATTTTCGTCTTCTTAGGATGCATCGAGTAGCTATAACGTGGGTTTGTCATATCGAGTAGTAATTCAATTTAATTAAGCTAGCGAATGAATACATAGAGTCGCGTTACCTGCGTGGGATCTATGTGGCAACTGTTTAAAGCGCATCTGTTGTGTTTTCTGTATACATTTAAGGTGTTTTGAGCAGCATAATAACTGAAGTGCAGTTTTACAAACAGTTTAGAGTTTGAATATTTTGGCGCAGAATAAATCGTTCACAATGTTAATGTTATGATAGTTAAGAAGGAAAGATGAATAGTTTTGAGGATATTACCTTTTATTTCTGTTCATTATATTTTCATCTTTTTGGTTTCTTTATTTTAAATTTTGATAATAGTTAAATAATAAAAACGTCAAACCTTGACAAGTTTTTGTGACTTGATAAATCAATTATATTACGAGAGACAATAAAATAAAGAGAATTTAAATAGACATAATTTCCAAAAATTCCTTGTCACGTAGTTCTGTCGCTAGACGCGTAAGAGGTGCGATGTGGTATACTACCGATGAGATATGATTTAAAAGTGACACGTTTTTTTGTGTATGGCTTCCATTGTCAATAATTACGTACGTATCATTGTAAATTTTAAATTTTTTATATTTAAGATAATATACATTGGTCTTTTTTATCTGTCGTATTTGTATGTAGAAATACAATTTGATCGTGTTTGTTGGACTTATGGCCAAGATTATATCGATGATCGTTTTATTGATCGCGCAAGGTACATAACCACCATTAATTTATTACCTTGCAAATGAAATTTGTGCCAACAATGCTGATCAGTTTTAGTCTTATTGTGTTTATTCTTTATAGGAACAAATTAAATCAGTAAATTTTTTGATATTAAATTGCGAAACATAGGAGCATCCTCCTGCTCCACAATAGTTTTCTATTTTATTGTTATTTCTTGTAATGAGTGGTTAAATGCATGCTTGAATAATAATTTGGAATAAAAAAAATAATTTGCGTTTTAATATAGAAACTGGAAGTTCGTTGATCTGGCAAGACATATAAATGTAGGGTAATCCGTTTGAATTTTGACTAATTCTCTAAAAGTCGTTTGTATATTACTTAAATTTATATATAAGAGTTGTTACCATTTGATTTTAGCGATGTAATAAAATTAGTTCTTTGTATCTCGCAGTTAGTAACTTTTTAGCATCAAGAGGCGTTGTCATTACAAAAATAAATAGTTTCGTTGTTATTCATATTTTGTTAAATAATTGATTACGGATAATATTTTGTGTTAACCATGTGTTTTGATAATAGTAGAAGTAATAATGTATGACAAATAGGGCGCCTAAAGCTAGAGCAGAAAGGTCATAAATAGCATCTATGAAAAGAGTGCTAGGACTTGACAATATATAAAATACGTTTAAATTTGTGAATTACTAACGACATATATAATTAGAATTGAAAATAGAAGTAACGTTAGTTTATAAAAGATTTTAATCTTTTCTTTAATCCAGTGGACAATACGATTATGCGTTTAAACAACGTTGCAGAGTGTGCAAAATTGAGAAAGGTTTTTTGTTTAAATTAGAAGCATGTGAGATATATAAATTACATTTATTTTTATACTATGTGTTTGTAATTATTGTCAGTGGTAAAGTTAAGTGTATAGGAGGATCAGAATGGCGAATAAACGTGACATAGTATCCAAAGTTACATAATACAAATTGAATCGCTTAAACTGCATCAAGATGCAACTTTATGTGCCTTGATGTGTGATCACAAATATTACAGATGCACATAATTTTATAAGTTTAAATCTCACACATGTGATGTCTGGTATTATTGAGAGTAGCATCTCATAAGAGGATTTGGGTTGCTGGCTATCATATTGAAAGATGTCTTCTGGGTCAGTGAGAGTTAAATCGGTCGCGTTTCTGACGATATTGATTATCTCCTCATCAATATTATGGTTAAATAAGTAAAACATTTTCGGTCAACGTATATTGGTCAAACTGTCTGTATGTGCCGTCATTTTGCCAACTTGTATGCTTGTATGTGAAAGATTCACTTTATGAGCATTTACTATTATCATAGTTATATCGATTATTGTATTGCCAATGTTTGCATGTACACTATTATTATATACGGCGAAGCCATAATGTAGATCCTTGTGATTGTTTTACAAGACGAACATGTATTCGAGTATATATAGATCCAAGATATATATTAAATACTGTGTTGGATGATTCACTGTTTTATTATGTTAGCTATTCTTGCTGAGGTGATAGTCGCCGTATGTTCGTAAAACCGCTGAGCTTTTAAAAGCGCTGTAGTTTATTCGCTGGCGATATGCTAAAAAATCAGAGCCTTAGGACAATAATACATTGAAAGGGATAGTAAAAAAAAAACACAAAAATCCACACTTTTAATGTTGACTTTTTTATCAATACGAGCAAACCGGCGTATAAAATTGATTCAATAATATCTGGGGAAAAGAGATTTTACTTTTTCTTTCTTAGAGGGTCTACATGTTATACATTTTCGATGATATTTAAGTCTTATGCGAATCTTGGTTCAGAAAGCAAGATGAAGGGTAAACTAATGACTGAATAACTGATAATATGTGTGATCCCATGTTATGAAAACGTTTCCTTTGCATTTTTTTTTGACGTGGTAATACACTAGTGTTCATGTATTAAAATCGCTAGAAGGCGCAAAGACAATTGCTACCTAAAAATACAAAATTTTAGTAATGGATCTCTGTAAAAACAATGATTTATATTATATATGTGGCGCTAGTATATCCTTCTCTCGATCAAATATATTTTTGTAAATAGAGTTTTTTGTTCAATCGAGAATAGATGTCGCTACTCTTAATGGTCGCGACAATTATTAATAATAGAGTAAAGGTTATTCAATAATTTACCAGCACTTCACGAACTAGACTAATAGGTTTTTAGTTATTAGGTATCCAGCACGAAAAAGACTAACAAATATTTCCATGGAGACATAAAAATAAAGAGGAGATCTATAAATAGTATTCATTAATTAGAGTAACAAGATACATTCAGATGGTTCTTGAAAATTTTATGAGTAGCATTCATCTTTTATCTTAATGGTCATGTGTACAGCCTGACCAAGAATTTGGAACATAAATAATTTGTGGTGTTTATAAAATCAATATCAATGTACATGTTTTAGATTCGTGTCCAGTTCAAACAATCAATGCATACTTGGAACAATAAATTAACGGTAGTTTTACAATGGTGACACGTGATATAAACAGTCTTCCTCTTATCTGTTCAAAATTGTGTGAAGCTGTCTTCATAATAGTGCCGGCCCTGGCATTTTGCCCGACCCGCCTGTGGTGACCATTGTCGTATTTAATTATGTACTTATGTAAAGGTTATAGTTAGTTGTTGGTTTAATTATATTTCTAGATAGTCAATTAAATTATTTTTTCAAGCCATTATAAGAGAAATAGCCGATGTCATTAATAATTAACACTCATAATAGTTTGAGTATATTAAGATGACAAATGGAGATTCCAAAAAGGTATTAATTTCATGGCTATCAAGCTGGATGATCAGATTTGTTTATAAATTTTTAATAAAACAATTCTTATTTCTAAATTACTCATTAACTTGAAATATTGAGTTTTAATTATCAAGTAATATAGACGAAGCAATATGAGTATAAAGAACTAATTGACCATTTAATGAGACTTTTTAATAATATGACCAGAATTGAACATGAAAAACGAACTAATATACCTTTGATAGCTTTATATTAGTTACACATCTGTATAGATATATTATCGAACATTAATAGCAGGTTACTAATTAAATACTAGTTGACCTTTGATGTCCGCCGATGTTTTTCTGGGCCGTAAGCACTAAATGAAATCAAATTGTTTAAAAATTCCTATTTTTCTGAATTAAGTTTAACATCATTAATGTAGAAGTATGACAAATAGTAATAATAGTTCACATACTGTTTATTTTTTATTTTTAAGAAAGATAAGCTTTATGTAACTATATGTATATATTAATTCCTAGTTTATGGGAATGAGGTAATAATATAGGAATATTGTATGTGTGTGTGTTTGTGTTGTTTGATCATGTTGTTTTTTTTTTTTGGTTGTTTTTTTTTTAGGGGCGGTGAGTGTTTTTATATATTTTTTGTTTATGTAAAGAGAAATTTTCGTAATCCATATATTATACTTCCGGTCAGATTGTCTGGAGATTTATATATATAGAATAAAGCGGCCATGTTATGACTGTGAAAATATCTCGCCTGTGATTAATAATAAAACGCCAATTGTAATACGAGTATATATCTCACGTGCATGACAATTTTAGTTTTTCATTTGGTTTAGTGTGCCAATGCGGTAGACGGCGGAGATTCTCTAGAGTCCTAATTATGAAGTTTCCATGAAATGTTAATCTAATTATTAGGAGGATAAGCGTATGTCTCGCTTGCGTTGTTTTCATATACTGTTCTTCATGGTCTTGAAATTGTAGGTGGCAGCGCTAGTCGCTCTCTCTGCCAAATTTATCAACCAAAGATTATTTTTTTAAAATTTGTTGGCTAATGTAAGCGTATGGGCAAGTCCCATTACCCGATCGATTCATCTTGTGAGAAACGCTAATGCGCACTAAGTACTTTACTCTAAATAGTATATTTACAAATAGGGCCGCAGGTTAAGTTTTCCTTATATGAACGACAGAAGTTATTCACAGTGATATGAATCCTCGCGTATATACCCTCCTCTATTCGAAATAAGTAGACAACCGTAATCTCGCAAGAGATAAATCCCGTGCCACTTCTTCGATTGTCACATGTCGTGAAACTCTGGTTGCAAAACTTTCGGGGGAAAGTTAGATTAGTTCTGTGTTTTCCTAGAGAAACATATAGTTTTCTCAGGATCAACTTCGAAGCAAAGATTGGTTCGATTTGTTATATAGTCGAAAGTACTGTTACTTCCGTAGAAATAAGGATGGGACCTTTTACAGGATTTGTGATTAAGTCGTATAGTTTAATATAGCTGTCTGAATTGGGAAAAAATGGTGTAGTGTACTGACGATTGAATTGTTTATATGATTAAAATATCTAATTTAACTAAGTTGAGGCAGAAAAATCGAGTGAACGTACGACGTTAACCATCTTTTCAATAATCTATGAAGATGAAGAAGTTACTTTATCTCTTTTAATTCTTTGAAGAAAAATTCCATTTATTGAAGACAGAAATTAAATATTTCGCTGGTTGACTGAGGTATGACCTAGCATATAAGATAGTGGAGTAGTTTCAGGTTAGCCATTGTATAGTGGATATGTCATTTATTTCGAAGTGGAGGTAACTATCATAAATATTATAATTAAACGAAAGGTTGGAAAGGATATTGTGTTCCCAGAATGTTGAGGGACAAGGAGAAGTGACTTATGTCTGTATTACTATTTAAAAAATAGTTTGACAGAAGATGACAAAGTTTTAAAGAAATTATAAAAAACAAATAAATTAGAACGAGATACCATATCATCATAGAAATATGCTTGATTTAGTGGAAAAAAAAAAATTTAATATAAATAAAAAGACAATATCCGCGTGATTGTAAATTGTATCACGATTGTATAAAAAAATACATATTAAAATATAAGATTCCAAAGAAATGAAGAGGGAAATAATTGCGAATGTTTTGAGTTCTATAATTAATATTATAATTAAAAATAAATATGATTTGGCAATTAATGAAGATTAATAATTAGTAAAATCTTTGCGGTTTAATCTTTAATTATCTAAGTAACCCTTCTACTACAACTTGGGTAAACAACAATATTTTATCTTAACTAATATAAATAATATTGATTAAACATAAACAGTTATAGAAAACCAAAGCAACTAGCATAGTGCACAAACTAGCATTAATTGAGTTACAAATTCTGTACGCATCTTGTGTTGACAAGTGATTATTATCAGTCTAGATTTGCTAAGTATTGCATTGTTTAGTGGAGAGAATATGATATAAAAAGATCATTCTTGACACGTAATCAAGTTTGTTCTCGGCTTTAAAAATAGAAAAATCAATGATGATGTTGTTATAATAAATATGGATATGACGACCAAATCAAAATAATATGAATCCTAAGCTGAATAACAAAAGTATAACATAATACCATTATATTAGCTCACGAGAAATCTATAAGTTATTTATGGGGTTGTATTTATAAGATGAGAGCATAAGTCGTATTGTTTTACGGTGAAAACATGCTATGTACTGATTACCTGAGCTATTTTATTATTATGTGTGTTGTAAAATAGACAGATAGTTTTAATGATAGAGGTTGTTGGAAAAATCTATAACTCAATTGGATAGCAGCGCGGACTTATAATTTTTTAACAATACTGAAGTTCTTGAAATACTAAGTATGATGAAAATTAAAAAAGAAGCATAATTTTTTATATTCTATCTTGTGCAGAGTATTTGTATTATGTTTGATAAAAGAATGCCAACTACAATTTATATAGATATTATGTTATTTAAAAATAAATTGTGAAATGCCATTGTTTTTTGTTTTTTCAAATGTAATAATTAAATATTCCTTTTAAAATTGGAAAAAATGAAAATCAGAGTTTAGTGAATTAGCATATATTACATACATTATCATTTCGAAAAAGAAAATAAGTGTTGATTTTATTAACTAATTTTTTTTAGCTAGATTGTACAATAAAAAATATGACATGTTAAGACGAGGGATCAACTTTTTGATTTCAAGCCAATAAGATTGCTCTCTTTCTAGAGGTTACGAAAATGTAAAATTAAATGTAATTATATATGTAAATCTGTTATAAGTTCGAACTGATAGTATATTTTAGTGAGATATAAATTTATTTGTCAAAAATTTGTTAACTTTATAAATTTATAAAGTCGTGTAAACAGTGTAGTACTAGATCCATTATTTAATTAGAAGTTAAATCTCTCGTTCATCATTAGTGATTGGAACATTGGGAAGAAGTACGTCTATATTTTTAATTATATTAAATAATGACTCTCAATTTTATCACAACTACTGTTTGTCACTTACTTTTTCCAAGTTAATTACTTTTTCAGCTATTAAGACTAATTGTTTTTGTAGAATTGACGTATTTGACTATAGAAAAGGAACGATAATAAATTTTGAAATCAAATGTTAATGAGAAAGAGAGTATGAAACGTTTGTTTAGCCATACGTAGATCGGTTTTGGTTCACAAAGTTTTTCACAAATATTGATGATCTCGACAAACTTAGCTATATAGTACAACATTATCCCATTTTGGTCCAGTCAAGAATGAGTTTTTTTCGAATGATTATTAGTTTGAGTTTTATTATTATATTATGTATAAAATGGACTGTATATCATATTTTTTTCTATTTGTTCATTATTTTTTCACTCTAACTGAGACGACAATTTTGAGCGTTTAATCTTATTTTCTTATGCGAATACGTTCCTAAAGCTGAAATTAGAACCACCTGACACTTTAAAAAAATGGCCTAATCATTTTGGCTAAATAGGTTTAAATTTTGTGTTGATGAAAACCGTTTCAGTGATTTATAATATCTTTTAAATTACATTTAAACAGGATCGTAACGCTAAAGAGGGACCAGACAACAAAAAAACCAATGGTAGCATACACAGGGAGATTAGTGGACTCCAATAATTTGATCATGACTGGGTATATAAATCAAACTAAATAAGCTCAAATATGGTGAAAACGATTTTAACAAAAATGTGATATTTCTTTTGAGGATTACATTTTGGCGTATGTGTTTATCCGAATCGATGTTTGGTAAATTCTTGGGAGAAGGGATTCGACTAAAATCAAAGTGATAAGACCATATGGGCATCCGTCCTATCTCAAGGACCAAAGCGTGTGACTCCCTGCTGCTTTTTCCGCCCTTTCCGTTCTGGATGTGTCTACTGGTCACTCCTAGGCATGTTGAGAGTTTTTCCGCTGACTGTGAATCCCCTCATGGCTTGTTTGTACCAGCCAGAGGATGCGCTCCTCTCTTTTGGTCTTAAACGGTTTATTCCGATCCGCCTCGAATGGACAATCTTCTGCAGACGCAGTTGATAACACAGGCAGTGGTGACCTCTTTGCGTCAGTACTAGTTCAACACAATCATGAAACAGGGTGCTTTAATGTTGACATTTTATGATCAAAGGGTTGATTCCATGATGTTAGGAATAATTCGGCATGGTGAATCGTTTTTGATATATGGGATACATCTACGACGGATCCCAGTATGCAACAGTAAGCTAACAGTTTTAATACCTCAATGAAGAATACAAGCAAATGTGGATCCCTTAAATTAAGTATTTTATAATGGATTGCGGAGATACTTCACGAATGGAGTCCTTATTAAGTACATAAATGCATAATATTTTGTTAATCTCAAAGAAATTGGGAAGTGCAATAGGGAAAAGGATTCCCGAGCCAACAAGGAGATCGCAATATTCAACAGAGATCCTAATTAATTTGTATGGATTACAAAATGTGTTCCAATTCTGCAAGGATCCATAATGCATAGGCCGCATAAAATTAGTGTAATATCTGCCCAAAATGGAATATTTTTCTCAAATCTATACTATGAATTTTAGTACAAAATCTAGACGATTTTTTAATAAATTGGGATAAAAACATCGTATATACCAGGGTATGAAGTTTAGCCTGATTAAGAGCAGTAACACAACAGCAACTTTCGGTCAAAGATCCTTCCTCAACGAAGCAAAAAACAACATAACATAAAACGAAATAAAAGAAAATTTTTTTTACATAAAGCGTTATCTGACGTTGAGAAAACCAAAAACTATCATATTATTTTTAAAATTTCGTTTACGCTGATCCTTGTTTATTGTTGTATGTTGTGCGAACCATATTTGGACTTATATCGGATATTATCACTATTGATATATATGTTTTATAAAAACACAATTGGTCATTGTTAGTTGATAGATTTCTTCAAGTTTAATTTAAAAGAAACAACAACTATAATGAGGCTATGTCATAATAAATTTTGTGAGTTCCTCACCAAGTGAATCAAAAGGTCTTTTACCTTAAAAGGTAAAGCAAATTTGAAAAAAAAAATAGTGCGATATGAGTTCTAGGAATGTTAATTTAACAAGGTTAACTTATAAAATCATTTAGAGAGTTAAGTACTAAAAAAAAAAAGTGTTAAGGATTCATATGATCAAATATATATAAATCTTTTATTTTTCATAAAAAATAGTAGATTAATAGGATAGTACTGTTAAATGATAGTCATTGAAACACACACATATTTAGTAAATATTTATTTACTGTTTTTTTTTTTTTTCCCTGGGAAAAATTTTATTTTAACTATTAAACCCACCAATGCTCGCGAAAAGCTTTTTTTATGTGTAATCCACAAAATATATTTAATAAGTTTAAGCATTTCAATACAATAGTAAAAGTATTTGATTTGTTAACTAAAAGTACAATTTTATTTTATTGGTTATTTTTTAAAAATAGTTTCCTCTCTTTTTATGTCTCTCTTTAACGAAATTGAACTACCAAATAGTCTTGAGGTTGAAATAAGTAACACTAAGAGATGAGACAAGTTTTTCTATAGAGAATTATAATTTGTGTTGCGTTGATGAATATAGTGTTAACATTTATTCATATTTTCAAGATAATATACGATATTTTTTCAATTGTGCATACAACTTTTAATTTGTTAACATGAGAAAAAAAAAAATAAAATGTATTCTGTAGTTCAGAAAAAATATATGATAATACAAAAAAAGTGTATAATCATTATAAAAATTTAAAGCAAAATGACTTATTAAAAATAAACAAAAGCAATTTATAAATTAACAGCTAAAAGGTCAGATAAACAGAAAGCTATTTTGGTCCCTGTTTATCTATTTTTAAAATGTAACAGTTAAACAACAATTGTTAGAAAATTTATTTGAAATTTAAACTTTTACAATGAATTGAAAAAAAGAGAAAAAAAAGATAAATTAAAAAAATAGTGTTACCATAATATAACATTATGCAGGCGGTAAGTATTTAAAAAAAAAATGGCTTCTTTCTTCGTAAATGTTCCTTCCGGACGATCTTTGCCTGCTATTCATTCCCAACTATATTCATTTGCTACATCATTCAAGGACACAAATTTAATGGATTGTGTTAAACAAGCTCTAACTCTTTTAAATGCTGAAAAACTTATTTACAGTTAGGACTTGGTAAAATTTCTTAGCACAGCTAGGCCTAGCATAACTTTCAATGTGTCTTAAGTAATAACAAAAGATCATTAGAAACAATCTAATATTTAAAGCCGGTGCTGCCATGATTCACTACATACCCCCAGGAAGTTCACAAAGAACAACTCATTCATACACAATGATATTCAGCGGCATTATTGTACATGATCAGTAAGAAATTCGTGTTGTGCTGAAAATCCATTTGACACAATAAAATACCCAACCATTGACCCATCCAAAAATCATCAGAACTCTCCACCCGAGATAATATCAATGACAAGATCTTAGATTTTCTTAATTATCTGTGGAATAATCTTCTTCTCAATTTGTTTTTGTGTCTGACACATAACAGACCTGGGAACCAAAGCTAATACTTCTTAACCAATCTACTTTTAAAAAACACAGTATATCTTATCTGCGTTCCCATTTTGTAATTCGAGAATTTTAATGATATTGGAGATAACAAACGGTTTGCACGAAATATGAAATTTCATTGCATTATAAGCATTTGTGCGGATTTAAGACCTCTATTCTTGCGCTAGTAACTCTTTATCCCACGACCAAGTTATGAAAAAAAAAAACACTTTTTTTTTTGGTGTTCTAAATTGCGTGACGGGCGAACAGAGATAGTAAATATTTGTTAATATTCAATCTTTTGATATTGGACGCAACTAAGTTGTTGCAGAGGAAAATGGCAGTGATTAGTTGATATCACGTTTAAAGTAAGTTGCAGAGAGATTATACCACCAACAAGGAAGTGATTTGGACTGTAAAAAATTTCTGAAATCCAAAATACTTTCGAATAAATTTTGGAAAATATAAAATTTTAAGCACAATTCTTCCTATTTCTCTCCCATGGAGTGTTATATCTACAATTTTATAGATTTTAAAATTTAATATTTTCGAAATTAGAACATTTTGTTATCATTTTCTAACAACACAATCGGTTAGATTCAAATAGCGTTATCATGTGGATAAGACTCGTCGGGCTGCACCCGCACACGTGCCATAATGTTCTTTACCCTGTCTAACAAGCTAACATCTGAAATCCACTAGACAAGAATAAAGTAAATACACTTGTGATATATGCACGCCTTTCGATGTACCATTAAATTTTAACCCACTTCGAAATTGCATATTTATCCTAATAATAAAAGGCAATTTTGCGTCCGATTATCGATAGCAATTAGCCCGTAAACTCATGCAAAGAACCCTTAGTCACCCAAGTCACTAGGCGAGACATTATATCTTCAAATTACAAAAATGGAACAACGGTTCAAAACGTTTATTTTTGGTGTCAGTTTTTTCCAATACTAGTTTTATGTTTTGAGCGGATGCGCTTTGATTTGAAGTCTAAAACTTTGTTTTTAGCAGTGTTATTTATTTAAAAACTAGTATTGCATATATTTTTGACATGAAACATATTATGGACCGTATGAGACTGTGGGTCTCTACAAATTTGAGAGAAGGGGAAGGGTGTTCTTGACACTCCGTGTGTGTGTGGTAGTATGGCCCACAGAAGACCGTTACGTGGGTATGTCTCGCTAGACATATTGCGATGTGGGGTGAGTAGGTCGGGACGAGTGACCGTGGTGTTGGGGAATTAGGGCCTCTGGCAGGACCGCGTTGGGGAGTAGGTTCGCTAGGCAGAGCCACGTTGGAGGGGAGGTATTGTGTAAGACAACCGCTGTGTGAGAAGATAGTTCTCTTGACAGGACCGCGGTGTGAAAGGAGGATTTTAGTACTCTGGACTGACGGTGGGCCAAGTAGATACTCTGAACGAAAGTCCTTTGTTTGAAAAGACTACGTGGTGACGTTATTTTCACATTACAGTCAGTTTTGATTGTGTTATCTGTCCTATGCCAGAATTCTTCACAGTTTCACCTACACATTATTCCCGTCGGAAAGATGACGGGTTTGGGTTTTCTAGGGTTGTATAGATATATATATGATTATATATATTTAATATTTATATGAATATTTATATATATATATTATATGATACCTAGACTAGTATCTAAAAGAATGTTCATTATAATACTCCAGCGCCAATACCATCTACAAAGTACTAAAGTTGCTATTGTGTCGTGAAACATTATCCTATTAAATTGTAAAGGCAAGTTTCAGTCCGTTTGCCCACTCATCTTGAGTAATGGTCCTCAAAACACAATTGACTACTACAGCCAATCTATTGAACACGTTTTGTGCCATTTACGCAACGTACAAGGATCATTTTTTTGGTGTCGCAGGTATGTGCTTCCAAGAACTTACTTTTGTGTTGTATTTGAGCGGTTGATTTATAGTAAAATAGCATCTTTTTACGAGTTATTTATGTTTTAACTATCAAGAATAGTAATTGTTTTTGACAGGTGATGAACACTAATGCCTGTCGTACGGCTTTTGAGCGGAATTTACAACGATAGCCACCGAACGGTAGATGCGAGAACGTCCTTGACGCGCTTTTGTGATGGTTCGTTTAATTAAGTGCACCGATCCGAATATTGTTTATAACTTGGTTGTAAAAAAAATGCGCAACCGTATTTTGCGCGTGACAGGAAAAGATAGGTTAGTTCCATTAAAATACGCTACCAGATGCCCCGACGATACTCTATCTCAAATTATTAACAGGGATAGCCTAGAAATAAATAAAATAGAACAAAATATACTATATTTAATATACTGTTCATGGCTATCAAATCTGAAACTATTTGGATAAATCGTTGTTATTTCAAAGCAACGAGTCTTGCATTAAAATTTCGAGTTCGCTACTTACTAAAAGTCTAAAAATTTCGTGATCTCCAACTTTTTTTTTCGAAAAGCAGAATACAAGAAATCCAGACACTCACGAGTTAATGATAAAGGATTTAAATAAAAAAATGAAACAGATTTCCTTACCACTAAAAAAATGTACATGTTTAGTACATTGTTAGTTTTATCTCCACCGTTAAAAACACGATCTTTATGTATTGGTATTAAGGCTGTTGGCAACATCCACGATATTTCAGGGCTACTATTCCTAGTATACTTTAGGACTTCTCTCCCATTACTCCGTTAAGAATATTAAAATAGTATCGCAATTATGACATTACGGAGTGTAAAATACAAGTTAATTGAGGTATGTTACAGTTTATTAATATAAAAGTACCCGTTTTTGGTTGGGCTTTTCAATTTGGTTTCCTATAACAAATTTCCAGAGACCGCTCGTTATTTGGTTTGGTCTAGGTGCACCAGTATTAAGATCGACTGACAAATGTTGGCTGTAATTCCACTGTTGCTATTAGTTTTAATCCGATTCCAAATATAAGAAAAGTGAAAGTAGTTTTTTTATATATTACATTGATAATCCTGATAGTAGGAAATTAATGTTTTAATCGCATAAGTTCTGTTTCATTTTAGCATTTTAGGTTATGTTTGTATATGGTGTTTGTTTCCTTTCCTTTTATGTATAATTAAATAATTAAAGATTCTCAATTTATTTTTAATTGAGTGGGCACAGCTCGTATAAATCAAATTAATAGTATTATCTAATTAAATTTTTAAAAAAGGATTATAAATTTAAATGATGATGTATGGTAAATTATGAAATGATGAACTATACATAATTGAAAATTTAAATTTAACATAATTTTGAATACATAATTATAACATATCCTATAGTTTTCGGGTCCCAACATTAGGGCAGAGAAAAAATTGTTTAACAGCTATTTAACTACAAGTGAATGCGATAGTATTAAGAATATTCTATGTCACTAAATCTTCGTATATTGACAGATAACTTATCAACATGATTGAATTGGTGTAGGATCACTAATATTTTATCCCCAAAGACAATTGTTTTCAAAGTATTTGGGATAAATGCAAAGATTGATGGGCCATGAAATTGTAAGATCGTGAATCATAATTAATGTCTAGACAGCATGTCATTCTGTTAACAACATGCCCTTATGCGTTTATTGTGTTTACTTGTCCTCCACAAAAATAATCTTAAGATCCAGCTTTATGGTCTCGACAGGCTGATTGTAACATTCCCTAATCTGTTTATTAGAACATAGCATTCCTTTATAGTTGGTAAGAACTAGGTCAGCTGATCCACATAGCTCCTAATGTTATAAGCAAAGTACTAGAAATCCAAACTTTGTTTTAAAATGCTGTTCTTCTGCCAAGGTGAATCAGTGCATGATCCTCCACTACAAGTTAACATAAAAAAATCTGAATTTAGATAAAGTAAGAAATTTTGAATGTCTTTCCACTGATTTTGCTGATGATCAGATGTATTAATTAGAGCGTCAGAATTTTAATCTCTTCCCAAAGAGTTAATTATAATCCTTACAGCACTTGATTTCCTCAATTAATGTAAACCTCGTGGCTTAATGCACCTACTGAAAAATATAAAAAGCTATATTGTGCCATTTCCAATCAGGAGTTCATTTTTCATGTTATTTTGAAAATCAAAATTTATACAAAATGGACACTAGAAGCTTGTCGTACTTGAGATTTCATGTCAGAAGTCATCCATGCTAGCTCACAAGTTTGATGTATAAAATTCATCCAAGTTGTGTGAATGCAGCCGTTGTCTGTTACTTCCAGTCACAGACAGCTGCGGCCCATTCCTATATCGTAGAGCGTCACATTTTTGCTCGATTTACTGGCTGCTGCTTGCCTTCCCAGGAGTCATGTCCCGTATGTCTGAAGGCCTTAAATCTATTATTAAGGTGTCCTTGTAGCTGCGTCTCGTGCGACCTCCGCGCGTGCTCTATGCCTCCTTCGATAAGTTCACCATAGATACTCAGCTTGGTAGGCATGATCGGAGCAGATGCGCACTACATGCCCCACCCATTCGGAGTTGGCTTTTTTTTCATGAGGATTAGTGATCTGGGATCCCTGACCGGCTAATAATTTCGGGGTCCTTTGTGAACTATTTTCCTAAACATTTTATATTGAGAATTTTTTCGTAAGGCTTTTGGTGTGTAAGTTGTGTCAGCATAACTCTCGCATGTGCGGTGGTTTATACAACCAAGTTTCACGATCAGAATAATAAGGTGGGGTAGCTAATACAGCTTGTAACTTTTAGTTTTGTGTTTGGGTGCTGTCCCCTTCTGTGTCGCATGACACGGTCATCAATCTACCGAGAATCTGCGCAGCCTTGTTGAGTATTCCTCGTTGTTCACCTCGTCATCATTGTGGCCACGTGACAGTTGCTGCCAAGGTAAGTAAAGAGCGGCTCACTAGTGTTATTGTTTGCAGTTGATGAGAATTTTTAGGTCTCATTATAGAAGTTGCCTTGGCTGAGCTGGTATATAAATCGTCTGGCTTATTGTCTGTATTGTGCACCCAAAGCTAGAGCATCGCTTCTGGGAAAATTTATCAATGAAAAAGGTTAGACAAGACGTTCTGTGAACCCAAATCACATGGCAAGTACGAGAGGATTGCAGTCTGGGTCAGAACCAGTGCGTTCTCATTCATTCAGCTAAACTTAAACATATGCATTCATGCTGCAAAAGGACGGCCCAAGGAGAGGAAAACCCTAAACTCGGGCCTAAACATCACATGAGTTAAACTGTGGCGAGTTACCTAAACAATCTCTGAGACAGCCATGGATAGCAAACGTGAGATCAAACTAATATAAACACATGACGAAGTAATCGGAACTTTGTGTTGTTAGAGCGAACTTGTAGAGATCTAACTGCGTACAGCTCTATTACCTCCCAAATCCTTGAGACCCGCGCTGAAAGCACCAAGATCTGTTCTAATGACAATTGCACGAAATCAAAGCAAGATGTTGAGCTGAGAATCATCAACGCCACAAATACACATCACAAGTCCCAGGTCTTCAACCGTAACAGGACGCGTAGAATAGCATATTATCGCCCCGCATACATCAAAAACTTCGCTGTATTCGAGACTCAGTAGAGCTAAACAAGAAAGCTGACGGAGATGTCAACAATATGCAGACGAGGCTATGATAAGATAATTTTTTACAACGGCCCATAAGGGAAGTGTACGACGCCACAACTATCTAAGTTCAACCCGAGCTTTCTCAGTGTCTGTCGGGGATCATGATCAATTACGACGGAAAGATTCTTGACACTGCAGAGACACATTTTCTTGCGTGTCCTAAACAGCAACTCAATATTTATGAAGAATCTATCGAATCGCCTATCGCATCAATGAGCCAATTAACCTGTTTCAAGCGTGATACTCCGCCTACACTCGCTTGATGAATAACTACAGTAGAGCGTGTACATAGATCTGTTCATTTGATTAGCTTCCTGAAGCAAGAGACTCAATCCAACATATATAAATACAAAGAAGTTGGCATGGTTCTTAGTCTAGAAACAAAGCCTCATGATATCTCCTAATATGGTGCAGCAAGTAGCCTCTGCCCCCCAGATGCTGAAAGAATCCTCATAAGTTCCACTTGTACGAACGAAGAAGAGTGAACCACGGCCATCTGCGATTAATCATCGTGGAATTGTCACTGCATCATTGCAGAAAACAAATGACCGGCACCAATTCATCGCTTAAATCGCCTAAATGCACATGCTGGATCAGGGTCTTTTACCAGTAAAGCCACTTTGGATGTCGCGGGAAAGAACGTTGAAGCCATTGACAGATTTTTTGCAACCAACAATGCAGGACAATGTCATAGACAAATATGGACCTATTTAGTGAGATGATTGTTTCGTTATACTACATGGGTACTGAAGTTGTTCAGTAAATTACTTTATCTAATTATAATCAACAGAGACATTCGTATACAAGCACCTTTGAAAGAACACCTTGAAGCTGGCCATATTTTAGTTATTATGTAAGCCGTAATGGAACGCCAATAAATCACATATCCGTTTTGATCCTTTAGGAATCTTCCATAATACAATACACTTATCGTCCCCTCCAAAGAAAATGGCGCATGATTATAACCTCGAATTTGATAACTATGATCATCAATTCAACCCACAATATTTTAAATATGTACTGTTTCTTAGATCATGTTTGTGTGGTTTGTTGGTTAGTAGTATTCGGGATCTTCTTTATTAATTATTCAAATGTTTTCGTCTACTCTGATGTGTATTCAATGTTGTTCCTTAACGGCTGATGGTCATAACAATGATAGTGTCGTCACGATCGTTATCATTTATTTTTGCGCTGAATTTCTGCGACCTGTAGTGAAAGTAGAAACCATGACGGTACAATGTGGTATCCCTTTGAATAGTTGAGGGAAGTTGTAGGCGAGATAACGATCGTTGATTATATCTATACATTCCTACGACGTTACATTATCTGGTCCTGATAATACTTTTGACAATGGAAAGAGAGCGGACCAATTCTCTCTTAAATTGTTCTACATATCCATTTTTTTCGATTCTGTTTCCCTTTTGATGACTTGTTGTTTAGAGACTGAATTTATCGACTATGTCCTTTTTGTTTGTATCCTGTGTTGCTATCAGCTTGTATTCTATTCCCATTTGAATAGTGTTTTCGTTCAACACTTGGTTTTTGACCATAGTGAAAGTTCTGGTACGGTAGTTGGTGTGCCAGAACACCAATTGTCATGAAGATTTGGCCATTGTATTATGCTGAGAACCCGTTTACATTATTTCATTTTGGAATATTCTAATTTTTTAGTGAACAATATCCTGAGTCCCATTGCATAAGCTTCAGTTGCGTGTTTTATAACGTTGTACTAATCTTTCAGCAAGTCATGTTGTGGAAAGATTTAGATGGAGAGCTGGTAGATTTATGTCTTTATTACCATTGTTATGACAAATCTTGTGAAATTCTTCAATACAAAATTTTGTCATTATCACTAAAACTGATAATGTTCACCCATTTGGCGTGTGCATCATAGGCATCCACTAAGAAACATAATCTTTAAAACATGGTCCTCATAGGTCCACATGCACTCTTTTGCCGATGGTTGTGTAGCCATTCTCACGATGAAGTTTGCGTGTAGTCGGGATTGATAATTAGTTCACAAACTAACATTCTTGTGTGATTCCTTCTATGTAACTGTTCATATTAGGCCGAGCCTCAATGCGTTTGGTTGTGCAACATATTTCATTTTTTAACAATTCCTAGATGTCCTTCATGAAGGTAATTTAAAATGCTTGTTTCTATTTTCTTAACGTGATATGAAAGTCTCTCCTACTTAAGCACACCTGTAGTCAAATGACTGTTCATGTTTTCTTGGATAAAAATGCATTTAAGTCGCACATTAAGCATTGTTCCTGCTAAGAAGATTCATTTTATATAATCTAGAATCTTAATAAAAATTGTATCTCGACTCTTTTTTCCCAGATACGTTCAGCACTAGTTTGTGTTTTATTTTATGATGGGGATAGAACCTAAACTATTTCTTATGTGATTCTACCTTTGAATGAGTGAAGATTTCAAAATAGTATCATAAGCTTCCACAGATTCTTCATTCATTTTATGTGTACGTTTCGCTCCTTTGCTTTGTACTTGCTGAGGTATTGTATGACTATGTTTATTTTTTGTCATTGGACTAATGTTGTCCGCTATTCATTGAGTCATCTCTAAAATGGCTCCTTAAAATAAACACCCATTGGAGCATTTGCGGTGGTTGCAATTTAGCCCGCTAGAGTCAAGTAGTGTTAAGCTATAGCTAATGGTGGCTATTCTTACGTATTAGTTTAATGAAAGAAACATTATTTTTCGTCCGTCATTGTAAGCCTTTAGTGATATTGAAGGTGACAGCTCTTAGTTGGCTTCGTCCATAGCTAGTCCAATTCTACACTTTCTCCGAGTAGAGAATTCTTCCTGTAGTAATCTTTCTCTGAATCGCTCATCTTTTAGATGATTACCAAAAAACTTTTTTTGAACAAAAGTCCTTAAGGCATTTGATTGATATTTCCTAGTAAAATTGAAGTAATTTCCACCATTAACGAATTTCTGCAAAGAATCTTTCTCACTGAATTCCAGCCCGTTGAATTCGTCTTGGAACTTAAAACTGTTCGACAAGCTCCAATTAAGCAGGGAGAGTTTAACTTAAGAATTTTAACACTGGTCGGTTTAAGGATTTGTGATGCAGTTGTAGTGTGTTTCATGGATTATCCTAATATAATTATACTATCTTGATTTGAAATTCTGCTTTTGCTTCAATAGGGACATGGTCGTGGCGTCATAAGTAAACGTCGAGGCCTTTCTTTATATATGAAACGGTGTTTCAAAAACTGTAACAATAGAGCAGTTTTTAAGCAGCGGTACGATATTTTTTTAATAAAAACGTTATAAATACAGTGCGTTTGGTATTTTTAACTCTACCTAACAGATCAGTAATATTAACTTTAAATACTGGCAATTGATTGTTATCTTCCATTATTTGCCGTAAATTAGAAGCACAACTGTTTTTTTGAGACTTAATCCATGAAGAAACAGTTTCACGTTGATTGTGTCCGTGCATTCTGAGTAAGAATGTTCAACCTCTTCCGATTAACGGAAAATCAATTACACAAAATAGTTCGGCAGTCCAGTTGTTACTCATCACCATAGTATAAGCATGACCGCACATCCCAGCGCCATAAATATCACAGTACGATCTTAGAGTTTCTTACGGGTACTGTGTCCTAGAGTAATGTTCTTTCAAGAATTTGTTTCCTCCACGACAACTGACCTACAGAATGGCAAATATTATCTAGTGTTTAAAAAATCACCTTTCTTTTGACGAGAGCATATCATTTTCTGATTCGAAGTACTACACTATATATTTTTTTTTTGGGAGATCATTTCATACGTTCAAGTCTGTTTTTCATAGTAAAGGCATTTATAGTGTGAAAAACTTTTGAGCTTTTGCAGCGTTGGTATAATGATATAAGATTTAAAGAAAAAATAAATGGTATTAACATTCATTAATTGGTTATAAAATAATTAAATAATTAACAAATACAAGACAATTGAAGTTTTTATTTTAAGAATAATTAAATTTTTTATAATTTATTACTATTAAAAATATAATTTAAAAATTAAAATTCAATTGACAGAGTATTTGTTTATCTAAATTATTGAGAGAAGGGTGCTGGAGATGTTGAGCACCAAATTTGGAGATAACTATTGCAATTTAAAAAAAAAAAATATATGGCCAATTAATGTACATAAACTATTGGAAAATTTGTAGTATTCTAATTTATTTGCATGCATTTTAATAGAAACCAAAATCATTATGGTCCTCTACTTTAGAAAAAAAACACAGCGTGAATATTTTATCTTAACCAATGTGTTAAAGATGTTAATAGCTTTTACCGATGCAACAAACATGTCAATTTTATCAGCGTACTTTTTAGTTCAGAATAAAAAAAGAAACAAAAATATTTTTTAAAATACTGGCTAGAATAATGAATTACAACCATTACAATTGTCTTTAAGTCTACCGGCTCGTCCATTTGAGACAATAAGCCCTAGAAGTGAGATATAAGCGAAAAAAACTATAATTGAATGTGTACAATTTTAGTTTTATTATTAATTCGATTATATAATTATGTATCATTTAGTTAGAACAATATAAAATTTGAGCTATGTCTCGCAATAGTGTCTGTCAGTCTACCAGGTCTACCTATGCAGTAACACTTGATAAAAATAAAATTATAACGTTTTGGCTTTTACGAGAGTAAGAGACAAAAATGTGTTCTCACCATAAAATAAATATAATTGAGCGAATGTATTTGGTAGACTTTTATGTATGTGTGAAGGAAGAATGTAAAAAAGCAATGTTGTTATTTGATGAGTGATTAATATTTTCATTTTTTTTGTGTGTATTATATGTCCTTTGGTGATGTGTCGCATTCAGATATTACGAAGCGTAATAATAAAATATTAATTTTCTAGTTTAAATATAACATTCTTTTTGTCGGTAGTAAGATATTTACAATTTGGTTGTCGATTCGGTTATCAATTTGTTATATGCTTTTGAACTACAAACCTTTATTTCTTGACTGTCATAAATGGAAAGTTTGTTCCAACTTATCTGTCAGTTTTAGCGTTTGTTTTTTCCTTTTATACATCTTAAATTACATATTTGTAATGTTATAAATAATATACATATTGTATAAATTTCGGAATCTCCTCCCCATAAAGTGTTTTTTAAATTGGTTATTTAAATTAAATAGTTTTAAATGCGTTAGACTAATTTGAGAATAACAATTCTTTCTTCTATGATAAAGCTGTGGAATGTGTCTGTACGTGACAATAATGAAAAGCGTATTATTAGAATTTCCTAAAACTTATGATAAAGTTGATACTTCAATTATTCTTTTTATCCAGTTCGTAACTTTACTTCAAGTATCATGGCAAATTAAATTATTTTCGTTGTTGATTCATAATGTGCGTTGCAGATGAGTTACATTTATTATGACATTGTTTTGATAATTAACATGGTAATAGATGTATGGACCAATGGGCGTGAAGAAACTGGACGCAATTCAAACAGATCTTGAAAATGTGCGACATTGACAACATTAGAAGAAAACGTGTTTAATTTGTAGATTACTAACACACGTGTAAAATTATAATATGAAATATGAGATTAACAGTTGATTTCTTTAAATTCTTTTCTTTTTATCCTGTGTCATTCTTTGCTTACTAACTTGTCCATGCAAAATGAAATAGTTATTATCATGTGAAAAATTTAAATTTTATTTTTTGCAGAGTTTTTGATAATGTTCTCGTGGTAAAAATATATGACAAACGTGCGTAAGTAGAATCATGTATACGTCCTTAAATCATCAAGAAGCTTAAACTTGCTTCAAATCAAAGATGTTCGCGCCTGTAGTGTAGATCGACATTAGCAGGCACTATAATTTATTGTTTAACGCACTGTTCTGTATTAATTGTGCTGCTCTTATGTGGTGCCAGCTGAATTCAATTGCCGCAAGGTGTAGAAACGTCCCTGCTAGATCCTCGCGCAACAATGATTGTTAATATTTCTTAACTTCAAACTTCTTTGGCCGCCAGTAGTCCACTTATGCTGTGTGTAGATTCACTATGCATTTATCATATTTCATTGATTATATCGATTATTATCAGCAGAACTATATAGACTCGAAAGTCCGTAACCTTGGAGGTTTTGCGCGAAACACAAATATTTGTATATTATAATCAATATATAATACTACCTAAGTTCCTTTCAAACGGCCTAGATTGCAAGAAAGCCCACCGGAAAAATAAATGAATAATACCTTGAAAAGTAAATTAAATGCAAAAAATTGAAAAAAAAAAAACACCCCAAAAAAAAAACCCTAACTTAAATATCAACGTCCGCATAAAATTGGTTCGAATTGGAAAAGCGATGTTAGATATATTAATCTCTGTGGTTCATAACCTTTTCTGGTATATTACTAATGCTGCTTTTCAGGCAGAAGGGACAATTACTAAAAACAAATATAGCGCATTTTGAAAACTCCCGTCATTTTTTAGACTGGTAAATATCACCGTATTGTTTAATAATTACTCATAAACACATTTTACATATTGTCTTATGAATGATCTAAGTATTACTATTCTATTATAAAGTATTCAGAAAATACAAAATTTTAATTCAAGAGTTTAATATCTAAAGATATTGGACAAATTAAATGAACCTCCGTTTAATACCTATACTTTATTAAATAAAAATGATAAAATGGATAATGTTACTAATACTATTACTTTACACATAAATATATTGTTTGTGAATAATAAAAAATGTTTTAATAAATTAAAAGCAATACAATTTGATTCAAACGTGTTTTTATAAAATATTTCATTACAAACTGGTAATTTATTATTAATGTGTTCTGTATATTTAATAAAATTTACATGTTGAAATCCTAATTTGCATTAGTTATACTGTATTGCTAAAATTATGCTTTAATTGTATTGCTTTGTATTTGTTATCTTTAAGTTTACTACTTGTATGGTGTTAAAAGAAATTGTTATACTCACCTTCGGTAATTGTTTTGTTACAGAACTTTTTCTCTGAAAATAATTGATATTTTAGGTTTAGGCAATAGAACGAAGAAGTGGAATGTTCACGTTATTTTCATATAATTCTCAATTAGATACTTTTTTGTTTAAAATAGGATATTTATAACTTACATTTTTTCTTTTATTTTTATAAACACACAAGGTTATTTTATGATTTTATTTTCTATGAATTGAAATCATATTTTTTATTAAAACATATTTTTATTGAATGACAAATTCGTCTTTTTTCTAAAATAACGTTAAATTTCATTTCTATGCAAGGAGTACTTAGTTTTTCAGTTTTGTTTCTGTATGTTAATGAACTTAAAAGTAAAAGAAAATAATGAAAATATTACAATGTAAATATATTAGTATCTACGAATTTAACAAAGAAGATATAAGAATCATTCATATCGCTATTCTAATTTTAATTCTAAAACAAAAAGGTTATCGATAAAGGGGAGATATAATCAGGAATGGTGGGAGAAATTTTAATTAAATCTTATGTTAAATCAATATTAATTCAAATAGTTTGATTATATTTCATGAAATCTTAAATTTATTTTTAAAAGTTATTCTATGTCAATTACTATAAGAAAGACATAAGAGTAGCATATATTTGCAGCCTACCTCGTATTTCCTAAGTAGTATCATAAAGTATTTTAGCGTAAAATACCTATGTGTCTATACTTATGAGCAGTATGCATTAATTTCTGAATTTTAGCGCTGCTTTTTTTGGATACCTGCACATTTGTTTGTTTTAAATATATCCCATCTCATTCAGTGGAAAAATTAAAATATATTTATGAAATGTAGTTTTATAGATAATATATTTTTTTTCATGTTGGAACGTCGTTCAGAACATAAACATAATTAGATTTTTGTTCAAGAAAAACTAACCGGAAATCTAAATCAAAGTGTCAGCACCATTTTGATAGTATGTTCTCTTGTTTGAAGTTTTATTTCTATTGCACAATACAAATGTGTGACCGTTCGTTTGATAATATATAAGATATATATATATCAACATATATATATATGATATAATTATATAGTATGTGTGTGTATGTGTTGATAGTTGTGTTTTGTACTTACTTAACAATTAATGTGTGAGCCGAGCGAGTGAAAGTTTGTGTGAACTTTCCAATAGCAATACCGCGTCTAAGATATGAGCACTTAAAAAATTTGAATATTAAAAGAAAATTTCATAAAAAAATACACTCTATACATGGTTAACATGTTAAAAGATTCAACACGATTTATCATTTCATCAGCTAATCAAAAAGTTAAACATATAATCAAAAAGTTAATAATTTTTATTTGACCACTCCGTGACAGGTAATCTATTGGCCGTTATTAAAAGTAAGAAAGTGCAATTGGTAGTTCTACATTTTCTTTATCTTGCGGTCATGGAACTAAATAATTTTTTTCCTTGAAGTGTTTAATAAAAGAACATTATTGGCAAATTCGAGAATGTTATGTACATATATATTTAACAGTTTTTATTACCACATAATCCAACATGATTCCCAGATTGCAAATCTACAGTTTTTTTACAAACTGTAAAGTTCATTTATTAATATACAAACACATTTTTTAACGAAAGTTTACACAGCATATTTTATCGATGAATCCTGATTCAAATAAAGAAGTTGCTTTAAAAGTTAAGATATGTCAAGACGAGTGTCCAGAATGAGTTATTTTTGTTCCCTTCAAATAAATGCCAATATAAAAGTAGTCGTTCATTCGAATCATCTGTCGTAATTTACAACTCAGGTAGTTACTTTTAGGTTTAGAATTTAGTTTTTGTTTTGTTTAAATCATAGAAAGGCTCAAGAGCAACAATAATATTTTTAAAATCATTTTTAATTGGATAAGTTTCGGATTGCTTAATGTTATGTGAGGAGTTTAAGAAAAATGGTTCAATTTAATGAAGTAATAAATATTACAGAAACAACACGTTGCTTTTTGTTTTGATGGGGTGAAACTGTCCAGAAACAATTGAGCCTATATTATTTATGTTAAGATTGGTTAAGACTAATTATACCACTGTAATCCGAACATTGGAAATAAATTTGAACTCGTAATGAAATTTAAATTATTATAAAGAATTAGATGATTTTTCATCAAATAAAAATAGTAGAAACATGTAACATTGATGTGGCAGCCACGCAAGCAGATAAGTAAAAGCTTATATTGATTTATAACTAATGAACTTGTTTATTAAAGAAAATAAGCTTACGATTAAGAATGCATTAACTTTGACGGTTATAATTTAGTATAGAAAAGAGGGACAATATAGAGCTTGTTTTTAAAAATGATTTTTGTGGTTTGACGAGACCTTAACCTACATTTACATTTGTAGTAGAAATAATAAGCCTGCACACAATGGCTATAAGATCATTAATTTTCAATTACTCAGATTAATGAGTTATTTACAATAGGCCGTCAGATGTCCAAGCTTGCCACTGTTATACACACAATTCACATTTGTATATGAGTCTTGTGTTATTTAGAGGATCGTCAACTTTATAGAATTCCATTTACTTACTTCAGAAATAACGACAGTGGAAAGAGAAACTATCATCTTCACGACATAAGAAACACTTGTTGTGTCCAGAATATTGAAAAGCGCGAAATGAATTGATAACTGCCGCGTTCTACTGATTGATCATTTCGAAAACAAATTGAAGAGAACGACCAATGTTGTAGTTATTTAATCCCCCCCGTTATTGTACAAGCTGTCCGTCCACTGCCTAACCCCGCCATAATTGAAAAAAACAAACACCCTGTCTATATTCGTGTTTGTGTGTTTGTAAATAATATTCTAATTCGTAATATCTGTCACTATAAATATCAGAAAATAAATGCATGGGGGACCGCGGTCCACTCAGTCATGCGAGGTGCCGGGCGCGTGAAGAGTTTCGTTATTACAACATTTTTCAGCTATGACATAAGTAAATAACTCGCCTATGGTCATCTCACTATAGACCGAGCCGCCTTTGTAACTTAGTATACTTGATTGTAGGAGAGACCGAACGTCCCAATATATATTATAGTAAATATAATATATATATAATATTATATATATATAGTATAAGGAATAATACTATATATATAGAGTATATATACAGACTCAAATCCCTCTGCCATTGTTGTTACACCACTTTACATTACAGTATTTTGCAATGCCATCCATTTTCACATCTCAGACACGATTGCATCTAATTTTGTGCATTTATCAAGTAATAGATATAGAAGCAAAGAGAATAAAAGCTAATATGGGGCATTTCGCAAAACTCGTCTTAGGCATTTTCGAACGAGTAAGTACCGGTACCCGTTCAAATTTTGGACTGTAAACCCGCAGCTTTTTCAAACAAATTGGAGGAGGAAAGCCCTAAATCTTGTATTTTATTGCTATGGCTGATATTCCTGTCCATAAGAAGCAAGCTTGTCTGAAATTTTTGTGTTGTTTATTTTTTTTAAATTTATTATTATTTATTTATATTTTTATACCTGATTGGTGTGTACGTTACCTATATACCAATCCAATTGTATATTGATTTTCAGCTCTTTTTACTGTTAATAAGAAAAGCCTATGAATCGAAACATAGTTTTCCCCTAGACATAAATATACAAAGAAAATATGAGCATCTATTCTGTAGTGACATTTTCTGTAAAGAGAAGACATTAGAGTTTGTTGAATCATTTCTCCTTTTGTTAAATTTTTCGCGTACATCTAAAAATAATATTGTAAAATTTAAAAAACAAACAAAAGAAATCTACACAAGAATAACAAAATAAAACAAAAGACATAAAGAAATACAATAATTATATAAATAAAGAATATAATAATATCAACAACAGAAAACGACCCTTAAATATAAAATTAATTTATCTTTATATGTGCATAAATTTCTGTCCAAGTTTTAAATACATCTTTTATACAGCTTCATAGAGATTTTACAAC